>CALNXK010000027.1:1050000-1165000 GCA_942486035.1 Porites lobata
GGGTGTAATAATAATAATAATAATAATAATAATATAATAAAAGTAATAATACACCATAAAATTCCGAAAATAAGCCCCTCCATGTATAAGCCCCTTTCAAATATGAGCCCCCCAAACTCGTAAAGCAAAAAAGCCTCAGTTAAATTGCCCCTCCATAGGCCACCCCAGGGGCTTGTACCAAAATGGGAACCTTTGGAGCTAAAAACTGGTAGGAGATTTCTGTAGATGCCATATTCTGCTTTTTATGAGATTTTTTTTTAAAAGAAAAGGGCAAATACACAGTAACTTTGATAAAAAGAAGTTTTTTAATCTCACTGTGCACTCAGCAGGAAGTTGTTCTTCTTGTAATGCCAACTGTATTTGCCACAGGTTTCTGATTATTCAGTTTCTTGCAATAAAACTTTGGGTAAGAATACCCTTTCAGGTAGAAGATAGTCTGTTGGCACTCTTTCTCTGTTTGTGCATCAGCTTTCACAAATATGTTAGCATAGCATTTTAAAGTTAAATTTGACCAGCATTCTGTGCAGCAAGTTTTATGGTCCCCATTGACTTCAAACTTGCAGATAAAAACAGGGCTTCTGATATTTCGCGGAAAACAAAGCAAAATTTCGCGGGATTTTCAGGGGCAAATTCGCGGAAAAATCGGCCGATTTCGCTGGATTTTCGCGGGAGAAAAGTCAAATTGGGAAGAAAAATCGGCCGATTTCGCAGGATTTTAGCGGAAAAAAGTCAAATTTCGAAGAATTTTCAGGGGCAAATTCTTAGAAAAATTGGCCGATTTCACGGGAAATTTCGTGGGGGAACTTCGCTAAGAAACAATCAGTAAAAAACAGCCGATTGCGCTGGATTTTTTTTGGCAAATTTCGCTAAAATCGATCAATTTTGCGTCGATATGACCAGCGTTGTTTAACGTTTTTTTAACTGTGATAATCATTTGCTCTTTCAACAAAAGTTCGCTCGAGAAAAACATTATGGTTAGTGCCCAGTTTTTCGCAACGTTCATCTAAAAAGCCTGGTAGTTTTGGGACGTTGTTTACTTGTTGCAGTGACGAAATTTCAAGATAAATTTGGACGTTTGGGGTGAATAAAACAGGCCTAATGACCAAGATAAGAATTAAATATGTTTTGCCGACATGTATTTGGAAATATTTCTGGCGGCTTTCGCGGTATTTCGCATTTTTTGGGGAATTTCGCGGGATTTCTCAGAAATACCTGAATTTCGCGGGTCCGTGACTGTGCAAAATATCAGAAGCCCTGTAAAAATGAGAGTTCTAAGGCTTATTTGGTGATGTTAGGGAAAAATCTGTTGCAGGATTTTGAAGTTCTTTACATTTTTCATAAAATGTGATTTTAAATATATGCCGATATCTCAAGTGTTTTTATACCTACAAGAAAATAAGTAACATTTTCTTAAAGTTCCACTATTCTGTATTAAGGATGCCAAAAATTGTAGAAATTGGTTAAATCTTTCCTGCTGGAAAAATGCAACCAAAACAAACATGTAAATAGGTTTGCGCCACCTCAAGAACAGTGGCCTTTCATTCAACCAAATAAATAAGACCAAGATACATGGTGGCATACTTCAAAGATCAGAAATCTATGTGCCGACACTGTAAAAATCTGTTGGACCTTCCTAGTGAAGTCAAATTGGATTTACAGCCTACCGTAGAATCCCGGTTATAAGCCCCCCCGGTTATAAGCCCACCTCTCTGCTAATAGAAATTTCCTCCCGGTTATAAGCCCCCCTGGTTATAAGCCCACCCGATTATAAGCCCACCTCTCTGCTAATAGAAATTTCCTCCCGGTTATAACCCTGTTATACCGGGTGTTGCAATTGAAAGTAGACATGATTAAAATTTTCATTTTAATAGAACGGATTTTAGACGTTTTTTTCCTCCCTATTATAAGCCCCCCGGGTTATAAGCCCCCCCCGATTATAGGCCCACCCAAAAACCCTTACGAAATTGTATAAGCCCAGGGCTTATAACCGGGATTCTACGGTATCTGCATAACAGAAAGCTCTTCCAAGGCCCAAGAATTACGGAGAAAAAATTTCATCTTATGAATTAACCCTGTTTTGATTACAAATTTAAATGTAACTTCTGCAGTTTAAGTTTCTTTGCTGGCAGGTATTCTAATCCATGCTCCCCACAAACATACACAAACATTTCTCCATTTGTGTATTTTCTTACAATCTTGTGCTGATGCTTATGCCCAAGGACAGGATATCGAACTACAGAAAGAGACTTCTCTTAAAATCATTGCTCTCCACTATGAACAGTGAAATATTTAAAGAGAAAGATCAGATTGGTTAACAACAGCTTTCGTTCAAAAAAATTTAATGGTTTTATGTGCTTGTTTATTATGCATATTAAATTGTATAATGTATATGATGCCTAATATAAATGTCATAATGCAGATTTCCAAAGAGGAGTTTGACACACAGGCGAAGAAATGTCTCGGCAATGACAACAGTAAGTGTACAATAATTATTTTGTATGATCAGAGCTGTGATAAAACTTTGTGTCAATTTGTCGTTGATTTATTAATTTTTGCCATAACATTATTTAAACTTGCAGTCAGTGTAATGTAACCTTTAGAATCAACTAGGTTTTACAACAAGGGAAACATGGCATGCCTGAAACTATCATTCGTCGTTGACGTCAGTTCACATATTGAAAAATGTAAAAACTACCGTATCAACAACAGGAACATAACTGAAACTTCAGTATACTGCACTATAAAACACATTTGTTTGTCATGAACCAAAAGCAATGAGTTTAGCTTTCCTCCCCTGAGTCAGAAAAGAATTCGATTTCCTCTACATCGCCTAGTCCGCTAGTCTAGTAGACCATCGATGTTGATACTGGAAATTAACGACCCACCAAGAGTAACGACACCCGGAAAGTAATGAGCTGAAAGTGACGAGGGTTGCTACTATGGGAACTTTACATTTGGTTATTTTACATATCTGCAGCATTGAAATTAATGCAGTAAAGTGTGATCAATCTGTGCATTTTGATTGGTTAGATGGTTGAACACGCAGTACTGGGACGAAAATAGTCTTAACAAATGTGTTCTAGAACCCGTTCTTGTTTTACTCTGTATAAATGTTGTGGTTCAATAATTTTATCCTTAGTTGAAATTTAGTTTTCCCTTGTGTTTTGGTCTGTCAATTTATGATAATGACTTTAACACAGGGAAATTATACTGCATAAACCAAAGATGAAATTAAACCACAACGTTATCATACAGTTTGTTCTATTTGACTTCTTTTCAGTTCATTTTCACAATGATTTCTTACTGGCCATTTTAGCCAAATGTCAAGCCCTTGGGGCTACCCCAGGTGTGTTATCTAAGTTAATTTTACAGGATGATCGTATGTTTCTGGGAAACTGCCCAGCTACCCCTCCCCTATTAAAAAAAAAGCCAACATTATCACTTACTTCTCACTTAGGGCAAAATGTTGACTTGGGGGAGGGGTAGGTGGTCAGTTTCCCAGAAACATATAATGATCCATGTTATTTAACATTACACTAGGGACCTTTTCTTGCCTGTAATTGAAACTGTAAGAAACATGTTTGTTGTTTCTGAACAGTCTCTCTCAGTGAGCAAATGAGTAGCATGTGAAGAGGACTGTGTCTCTTGATATTTGGATGTACATTCTGTATAGTATCAGACAGTAGAGAACTTTTGAATATGCAACAGGATAGTAGAGCAAAGAAGGATGGCAAACCTTGTGTGACAAGCATGACAAAAATTTTGTTTGAAAAAAATTTCAGCCAAACTTCACCTTCCTTTGAACAGATATTTTCGTAAAGGACCAGAACACAGTAATGTCAATTGAGGATCACAACAATCACTCAAGTTATACCCCTGTCATGTTTGCCACACACAGAAATTTTGTTGTTTCCTACAGGCAGCAACAGTGGCACAACATTGCATGGAGGGGGTTGGGGAGGAAAAGCTACATTTTTCTTGTTTAAAGTCGGCAAAACATCAGAAGTTGTCTCAACTAATTTTGTCATGATTGTAGCATTGCACTTGTATGGTTATTATTAACAGATGAGTATAGTATCTACTGTTTAGTTCTGTTGAATGAATTTCCTTTTCATTCTACAGCATCACATCCCAGAACACCACAAAAGCTGACTCCTAAACCACAGCTGATCAAGAAAGGAAAAATCAAGAAACCCAAAAAAGTATTAAAGGCAAATTTTGAGGTAAAGATGAATAAATAATTATGACCCCTTAAAACAAACGTCTTGAGGACATTTGAGCCATTCTAATCTTACTGACTGACTGACTGTGTTCTTTTTATAGCAAAGGTTCACTCCATGTGATCCTCTTCAGGGAGCTCCTGAACTCTCCCTAAAAGAATTATCAGACGAAAGTGAAATTGGACTTTGTACCTATGATATGATGTTACCCGACACTGCTACCATTTATGGTCGATTGTTTCTTGGTGCTTGGGATGCAGGATTGGATAATGTGGCTGATGATACAGTTAGCCTCATGCTTCATGCTACTGAGGTAATACAACATTGCCTAACTCTAGCAAAGACAGTTAAAGAAACATAGTTGATATAGCTAAAATCTGCTGTCATGTAAAACCAGAATTCAACCTAGTTGGAATAGAAGTTTCCTTTGTTTTCTAGCCCTCTAGTTATTTTTTGAGACAAAGGGAATCAAAAATCAACCTACATGTAGGTTAATTCAAAATAACTGAAATTTGACCTGGAACATACCCACCTGAAATGGCACTTATGTTTTCTAGCCCTCTACATATAATGTTTTGAGACAAAGGGAATAAAAAAGTCAACCTACATTTAGGTTAAATGAAAATTACAACCTGAAATCAAATTTGACGTGGAACATACCCACCTAAAATGGCACTTATGTTTTCTGGCCCTCTACATAAAATTTTTTTGAGACAAAGGGAATAAAAAAATCAATCTACATGTAGGTTAAATCAAAATAACTGAAATTTGACCTGGAACATACCCACCTGAAATGAGACTTATGTTTTCTAGCCCTCTACATATAATTTTTTGAGACAAAGGGGACAAAAAGTCAACCTACATATGGGTTAAATCAAAATTACACCTGAAATCAAATTTGACCTGTAACATACCCACCTGAAATGGTGCTAGTGTTTCCTTATTTGGGTCTCATAGATTTAGGCAGTATTGCTAAGCCTGTGTTGCCTCTGATTGTAGTAGTAGACAATGAGTAGTCCCTCATTTTGTATAGGGATACTAGAGCGATCTAAAGTGCGAGCAAGCACGAAATTGCCATTTGAGAGGAGGGGGACAAGCAGAGGGTCTCACCTCTCCCCACGGGTGTCAAACTTTCACGTGCACTTGCATATTTTGCTTGCTCAACAATCCTTGAGAAAAGGGAAGGACTACTAGTCTTGTATTCTGTTTTTATGGTGGCTCTGTAGGTGCAGTGGTAATTGTAATAAATATTGCAATTACCACTGCGACGATCAATGATATCTTCATTTAAATTTGTATTTTTCACATCATTCTATAAAATATTTTTATTATAACCAAAGAAGGCATCTGCTGTCGCAGGCTACGGAATCTGCTGCAGTCATTATTTCATGCAGCTACATGAAGATAAATGTGTAAAAAATCATGATTAACTTATCTCTGCGATGCTGTGTGTCGAATTCCCACAAGTGCAGTACATCGATTTTAGTGAGTCAATTCATGTTTGAAAGCGGCCGCCATTGTGACTAGTGAACACCTTAACTTATCGATAATTTTTGTGGTCAGTCACTTTTTGATCGCTAAGGTGTCCCTTAATGGATTAAATCCAGGTTTCAGGACCCAGAAAAAGTGTCCCATTCCCCTGAATAGAAGTGTCCCTTCAATAGAGGCAACAAATACAAAGATTATGTGAACATTTCAGTGGCGGACCCAGACCTAGAGATAAGGGGGGGGGAATGGTCATCCAAGGGGGAGGGCCCAGTCTCCAAGAATATATTTTTTAGCCCTTCAGGCCTCAGTTTGGTCCAGAAATAAGGGGGGTGGGTGGCCCCCCAGGCCCCTACCCTGGATCCACCACTGCATTTTTCCAGGACCAAATTTTGTGTCCCCTGAATGGCAGTGTCCCTTGAATAGAGGTGTCCCAAAAGAGGAGGCTCTACTGTAAAAACAGAAGCAAACAAAACAAAACAAAAAGGTATTGATAATAATAGCCATTGAAATTACTTTTTGATATTACTTCAAGACTTCAAGACTATTACTTCAATTTGACATCAGTAAGGTTGAGAGACGTAAATTGGCCACACTAAAAACATTTTGAGTTTCATCCTTTCTTCCTATGTATCTTCTTTCATTTCCCTTTTTTAATTTTCCTATGACAGCGTTAGTGTAAATAGGTGTAGTGAGATCTACTAAAGGGTCACCAGTACCATCTAGCATATGTATCACTACCAGGCTTACCAACACAACAAGAAATGCTACCTAAATTTATTAATCAGTCGCATTTCTTATTAAAGGCACTAACGTTTGCATATTATGTGGACATACCCCTGTGGTAAGGCCAAGAATTTAACTTAGTGGAATTTATTGTTTTTGATTGCAGCACCTTGTAAAAGATATCTTAACAGTTTGTTGTTCAACGAGAAGTTCTTTCAGACTTAAAGATGGACATTTTCGCTACGCTATCGGTAGCACCTATCCTAGACTACATCTCAGAAACAGTACAAGTCCTTGGCCTCCAAATTCTGAAAGGTGAGGCATTAGTAGTAATCTTTATTTCAATTCGGTTAAAACTCATCGGGATGGCATAAATAAAAAAGCAGAAAAAAATTACTATAAAACCATCAATATTTATACAAGAGAATACGTATTGTAACCAAAAAAAAAAACTTGCTTTTCAAGAGTGCCGTGCGTTGAAGGTTAGGCATTAATTAAAGTAACATCTACAGTGTCTGGAAACTCTGAAGGGTTTGAGCTTGCCGCAACTCTATTGGAAGACTATTCCAGAGCACTGCTCCGGCATAGCTGAAACTCCTCTTTCGGAATTCAGTACGGGGAAGCGGAACGGAAAGTTTGCCCTCGGAGTCTCTTAATGAATAGGTTGATAGGCTACAAATTTAGAACAGAGATAATCTGGGGCAAGACCGTTGAGTGATTAATAGATCATAACCACCTTTTGAACCTCTCGCTGGCAATCCAGGCATCATTTGTGTTTCCTCTTTTCATAGTATTTGCAGACTTTATTCTGAAGAATTCATCAGTTTGCCTTTCTATGAAGTGGAAACCTATGTGTGTAGCTTTAATCTTAGTCCTATTCTAAAGTAAAGCAAAAAAAAAAAACGCATGTGCCAGCATACAATATTTGTTTGAAAATTCTAAAATTTAAACTAGCCGTTTTTTCCCTACCGGATGTGAGTAATGAAGACAGGAAGAAACAAATGGTTTGCATTTCCCGTTTTCCGTGTTGGTAATTTTTGAAACGTCTCAAGCAGTGCCCAGAAAAAATGTTCATTTGTCCGGAATTCGACCGGCTGGGGATAATAGTGCCTTGGCGACGCTACCACTGGATTCCTCGCGAAATGACGTCTGAGAAACGAGCGCAGAAACTCCATACTGATGACGTGTAACTACCAAGATTTGGGTAGCACTTCTAATTGCTTCTGATTGGATGAAGCAATTTTTCAACCAATCAGAAGCACTCACGACCCAGATCTGGGTAGTGACACCACATCAGAGGTCATTTTCGCGGGAAAACTAGTGCTACTCCTACTGATATACTCTTTAGCGCTTTCGCATTGAAAAGAGATTAAAAAACCAGTGGGGTCGTCGCGAAATGTCGGATGTTTTCTAGGCTAGGGATAGTAGATGACGCGGGAATTCCGAAGTCAGAGTGAAGCAACACCAGCCTAGTCCCTGGGCGTTCTCGGCTCGGTCAACCCTAGACTCTACCGAGAGCTGTGATGTCACCGAGAGAGACTTCGCGTGGACAACGGGGCAAGAGAGAACGCTTAGGGACTACGCTGAAGCAACACATTTGTTAAGGTAGGCACGAAAGATATCTTAATTAAACCAGTTGAACATAGTTTACTGATGTTGTGTGATTTGTGATTAGGTCTGTAGGCAGTAGCAATAACGGAAGAACGTTAGAACAAGCTGAAGCGGAAGCAGCAGTAACTATTGCCTCTAGTGATAGCAGAGTTGTTTCTAATCCCCCTATATCACTGATGGATCTTAGAGACGCTTTACAGGTGAGCTAAAAAACTTTATGATACCCAAGGGTTTATTTTAAAACCACATTTGATTAGATGGTGTTATGACTGTTTTATAGTAAGAGTGTTGTAACCCAGTTGATTTTTAGTCGTTTAGTCGCGTAAATTGCGTGCAATATGGCGGATTTTTAAGCGTGAACACGCGTGTTGTGTTGCAATAGGCTATTTCCGAGTTTCCCGAGCGTCTTCTTTGAACCAAAGCAAAGCGCGAAGCCAGATATTATGAAAATTATTTTTTATTCTCATACAAGTAAAACTCATTTTCACAAGAAAGGTTTTGCTCTTCGCCTCGTTTTGAGAGTGAAAGTTTTTGGAACTGGGAAATGGCTTATTCCCGTGGCCTGTACTGCACTTGTCAAAGAAGGCTGGGCTTAAAGAAATCGTGACTTTTTAAGTGGCACTCTATCTGATTCATCCATATCCTTTCTCATTTCAGGTTCATCGGAGAGTAATCCCTTCCCATACTGTTTATTCGGCTAACATTGAAAGAACACTAGCGAATATGTGTCACCCAAGTAACGATGAACTCGAACAAAATCAGCTCCATAAACTGGAGGCAAGGCGAAGATACGAAAGACTGAAGCAACAACGGAGCTTACGATTGTAAATAAAACAGATATGTCATTGTATTCAGAAGAAAATGGTTACAGTTGAATCTGTGGTACCTGAAATCTCTGATCTTGTCAGAGAATACTCTTTCTGAGAACCATGCATATTTCCTGAAATTCAAAAATGTCGGAATTATAGGGGCGGAAATTCTACGCAGACAAAGTTTATTCTGATTGCCATCTTAGTGACTGACTAACAGGAACAAGTTGGATCGCGACAACAGTTGACAGACCAGGGCTTCGTTGATGATGAGGGCTGGAGAATTATAATGTCTATTACTGGACTCTTCAACGTTAATCGGATTTTCACGTTGCGTCTTTTTTAGCCTGTCCTAGGCTTCAAGATAGAAGTAAATTGTAGGAAGTATTAAGTGATGCAAAAAACGCGCAGGGGCTGCGGAGAGAGAGGGCACCGCTCCCCTTCCCGGATCGCGCGCGTCTTCTTATCGCTTGGCTCGTTTTATTCTCGCAACGTCCCTTCTGTCTTGAGAGCCTGGCACAGGCAACGTCATTTCTTACTCGGTCGTTCGTGTGTTACGTTTATGGCAAACCTTAATTTTTAAGACTACAACTGAGAATAGCACACTTCAGCTTTTGTGTGTGTTTATTCCCAAAGTAGGTTATGTGATATTATTCTTGTGAACTTTACTAGTACTGTCTCTTTCAAATTGTATCTTATTCACCTGCATATATACTCTAAATTTACGAAAAGGGAAAGGGGCAATTGCCTTGAGCACATCCTATCTCCTGATCTACATTGAGAAAACAAACACATTTAAGCTCGAGACTTCCTTTATCCTGGGAACTGAAAATACTGTTAGTTGATTGCAACTGTAGTTCCTTTTTAAATCCTGTGGCTCAAATGGATGTCGGGCCCCTTATGAAGCCTAGATCGATCTCCATGCAACCGAAAACGCCTGCGGAGTTCGGTATGTAAAGGCAAGGGGCGTGAAAGTTATTGAGGTAAGAGAAAAATGTTGTAAACAGGGTTTGAAGTTCTACGACTCTCTTTACGTTGGTTTTTCTCTTTTTTCTTGAAAACGTAAATATTTAGACAAGATAAGATTTCTTCAGAGTGTAGGGTTCGTGAGGTATCCGATCTCCTTCTGACCGACAGGATGTAGACTCTACCAAGATCATATCAGGGCCTATTTTTGGCTCTGTATTCTTGTATTCCGTAATCCGTACTATACGAGTCCGGTTCAGTAACAAGGGGTCATTCCTTTCGCCTCCCAAAGAAAAAGGGAAGAAGGACGGCCTAATCGCAGGTTAGGTCATCTCGTATATGACTGTACCACAGTCCAGTCGAAGCTCCTTCTGGAAAAAAAAAAGAACAAATTGTCCGCAACAGGAGCTAGTCGCTTAGGAGAATGATTTTTTTAAGCGGAGAGTTCAAATAGGTACTGAAGGCGGTGCCTGCACGTTGAGCTGTCCGCTTACATTAGAACCCCGTCCCCAGGGTTCTTAAGAGAGAAGGGAAGACCCGGGAACGAGGTTGCCAGTTAGTGTGCATTAGACTCGTTACTATGTGAGGTCCATTTCCAGCTGGAAGACTGACACAAATAACGCATGCGTACTTGTAAATTATAACACGTAATGAAATAAACGCCAAAATTTAGACCTTGGTATTTCTTGAGAATGATTATTTCAGTGTCAATTATTAGATGGAGCCTTAATTTTCCCGCCCTTACTTTATATTTTAAAAACACCAGTTTTACTGATCCCGAAAAATGCTCGTGGTCGCTTGACCCCTAGGAAACTTTAATCCCGATGCGAAAAAAGGCAATTCTGTGAGTATGGTGCCCTTTATGTTAAGCACACTCTACCTGGCCTCATGGTTTAATGTTTATAGTTTTAAATTTAGCATTAAAACCAATCTGTTCCTATTTTTTTTACAAGTTGTCTTTCCTTTGTTTTTCGCGTTAATTTACCCCATTTAAAAATTTTACTCCGTCTGTCGCATTAATCTCCTTCATTAGGAAGTAATTTTACCTTCAATTTGCGTTTATTTAAGGTGTCAGTAATTTCAAATAACTCAACCAGCGTTAATTTCCAGTAATGAGGAGTAATCGGTAGTTAGGAAGGTCTAAAGCAAACCTTTCTCTAAATTGTGGTCTCTGTCGGGATGTTTTTATAAAGTACTGAAAGTATATATGAAAATTGCAATCCAACATTTTTTTTCTGTCCAAACGTACTGGAAATGGCATATTAAAGAGTGCCATAAAGAGGTAAAATGAGAACTGAGATTTGCCTATTGTATTTGACTTTTTCCACATTACGCTCCAGTCAGAACGCGTACGATGAAATGAGATCGAGGCTTGTGTCTGCCTCGTACCCAGACGTCTCTCTTTTGATGAAATTGTGCGCGCAAAGGAAGGCGGGAAGGAGACAACGGGCGAGACGTCGCTTCGCCTGCCGTCTGTACCCTTCCCATGGTCCCTTGCGGTTCATCACCAGTCACTTGTTTCGCGCTCGCCTCTGCCATGCGAAAAACGAAGCGCCTGAGGAGGAGGTTAGGCTTGTGTGCAAGACCCAACAAATCACTATTCCTTGTCAACCCAAGCCAGGAGTAAGTGCCTTCAGTTCATCCCACAGGGACTACAGAAACAGTCTATAAAGCACGCACTTGAAAAAAGACGTGTTTTTCACCGCCTTTGGGGAAATGAACGAGAAAAAGTGTTTTCAAACTATGGGAAGATGAATCTATGGCAAAGTGTTAGAGTTTTGAGGTCAGCTAGTATTGCTGAAGTAGAGCTCATTAAATGCTCTTTTTGTTAGCTCTAGTTAACATTAAGTATGGGTCTAGGCGATCACTGCGTACACATGCTTCCACCCTAGGAGCAAACCAGCCCTCGTAGTTGTTCAAATAACTTGTAGTGGTATCTCTCCTGAACGGTTCCCAAAAACGTCATGACCGGGCATCGGTGGTACTGAGAATTGGAACTGAGTGGGAAAAGGGCGGTAAAGGGAAACTTTTAGAAAGAAATTAACTGCAAAAACCGTGGACGAAGATCCTGCTGGTTGTCAACGTTGGATCTCTAGAAAAGATATCTAATCAGCTAAAATATTATTATTATTATGTCAAACGTTATTGCGCAAGATCAAATCGAAAAAAAAAAAATGAAAATATACAAACATAAAGAATTAAAGCCCGAAAGGGATGGGCACGAACGGGAGGCTCAGAACCATGCGGGGTGCCTACTCTTGGAAAATATCATTAAAATCAGGTATACAAAAAATAAAATCTAGTTGTAGTAAGAATAAAAAACGAATAAAATACGAATAAGAAAGGAGAAGTCCAAAGACTATGCTACTGAAAAGCTGATAACAACGCTGGGCGTCCAGACGGATCTGCAATTGTCTCTCTGCAGGAGCCCATAACCTGCTCTCTGTCAGTTCAGCAAGGCCGGTTCATCGGTTTCATGCGAACAAAGGCAAGCACGATGGGAAGGATGATTGAACTGTTTTTTATGTAGTCAGGGCCTGTATTGGTTTTTTTTTTCTTTTGATAATTCATATTGCACCGTTTGTGAAACAATAAAACAAGTGGATTCCACCCTTGGTTTTGCTGGAGAACTACTTTAATGACTGGAGCACCGGTCAGCGGTTTTTGCGCAATCGATAATTTCCTTTTTTAATCAATCAACCTGATCAAAGGGAGCAGATGTTTTTTTCAAAAATACATTTCACCTCCTGCAAAGTAGATTGAAACAATAAAAGAATTTAATTACAAATTTATCCATATACAGCGCTCTCAAGATGTGATTTTAATAAACGAAAAGATATCGCTCATATCAGCACCGCTCCGAATAATTTTCTTTTTCGATTATAAATTAGCTGAACATATATTCAAACTGTTTGTTGCTTTTTTTCCTGAAGTGACTCGGAAGCCTCAGCGAGCTAATGATGTGCCGGCTCCATGAATGGTTCGGTATCTCATTATCTTACCGTGATTAAAACGACTTGATTGGCATTTATTGTTCAACTCCCGCTCGTGATTGGCGGAAGTCGAAGAGCGGTTGGTGCAAGGAATAAACGAGTCTACCAGTTGTCCGGTTTTGTCTTCTTATTGGCTGACAAGACAATAGCACCTAATTGCAAAATGAAATCCGCGGCTAATATGTCGTCTTTTATACTCGAAGTAACGAAGACCCGTCGAAGGCAACATTTCATAGGAGGATTTTATCTTTGGAATGCCAAATTTACCTGATTTGTTGTCGTGTTTGTGGTGTAGATGTCTTCTTCTGTTAAACTGTATGCCGACAGGCGCGAAAGAGAATCGAATTTGAAGGAGCGGAAGGAAAAAGATCGCGTGAAGGTTAGTTATAATTTCCGATGACTACAATCTGAAAGACTGCGTGTTTGGCACGTCGCGTGTCTTTTGAATTCAGTCAGATTGAAAAGCTTTGTTGCCTTGCTTCATGTCGCTTTTCTCAAACAACACTTCCCGCATGAACGCTTCTGAACTAACATTGCCTTTCATTCGATTGAACGGATGTTATTCCCGGGAAATTTGAGATCGAATGATTCGTTGGAAGATATCTTACGTGCACGTTCGCCTTGATTCGAAGTTGTTCAATCGAAATGACTTCAGATAATCGAAGCACTCGTTCAACAGGTGTTAAAATCTGTGAAAATATTCGTACACTGTACTTTTGTAATACTCGCGACATTGGAGTTCGAATTTTTATCAAAGGTCCACGATTGTCTCTAGGCGGCGTGACTAATTATTAGAGTGCCCTTTTGCAAATGTTAAAGAAAAATTCTTTAATTTCATGTGTCCGCCTGATAGTTAAAATTCAGCGCAATATGTGCACCATCAGTGCCGCGTGCGTTGATCAAAATGTTTTCTTTTCTGTCATTGAAATTCGTGACGGGCAAAAACCGAGAGGTTCATTCTGTTAAAAATATCTGAGATGAATTTTGAGTTGAATGCAAATTCATTTATCGTCGTTATAAGCTTAATACGGTGTCTGTATTCATTAAAATCATTTTCCTTTTTTCCTTTATTTTTTATTATTTTCTGTTGGCTGTCCCATGTCTAGTTAACTAGGTAACTTCTTTCATTAATAATACGTGTACAAAAGTTAACTTCCGTTTTTAGGGGTGCATGCTTCTGTAAGAGTCTTAAAAGATATTTCATCACTTTGTTGTATTCTAAGCAATCAATTCAATGTTTACTCAACAATGATAACTCTCTCAAAAGTCTACCATCAGGTTGTAATTTGCAGGTCAAGGGAGAGAGTTGCTTTAATTTTTAAATGGCTATTTCTCAGACATTATATTGACATCTACTTCAAATCTTGGCTAATCTGCAAAATTTAAGGCATGGTAAATGTGGCCCCTTTCAATATTTAAATCAGCTATCAAAGTTTTTATGCATAGTCAGTGGATCTTGCAATACTAAAATTCCTACCAAGCTGAATCTGAATTTGGGGTAGGCAGGGGGAGGGGGATGGGTGCACATTCCCATCCCCATGGCCATGGACTATTCGGGTAGGTCTGTTAAGTAAGTATGGATTCCTTGCCTAGGTATCTATTTGGTGTGTAATCAAAAACAGGTGACATCAATCTGATGTCAGCAGATTATGAAACAATGATAACATTTTATTTGAACTCAGTACAACTGTAATTTGACAAACAAGGGGAATGTAGGCTATCCGGGACGAGGGGGTGAATAGGCAAACGGATTGGCGGATTTTGAAAGAATTTTTCCCCAGATTTCGGATTCAAAGTGAGATTTTAATGGACTTCCGGATTCTGCAATTGCAGCGGATTGCAGATTCATCCATATTTTGGGCCCAGCGTTTGGACTTTGGGTGTAATTAAAATATTTTTGTCCGAATTTCGGATTCAGGCAAAATTTTCACCGCAGATTTGGTTAACAAATCATAACCGATCGGCGGATTTGCATCCCCCTATTCACCCCGCTCTGGAACTAATTACAGTGGAACCTTGATTTAACGAAGTGCCAAGGGACTGCAGGGGAAATATGTTTGTTAAATTCAGGGTTCGTTATTTTGAACACCTCTATTTAACCAGTTTCCGCAAAAACTATCAAAATGTTTGTTATATCGAGGTATAGTTAATAATTAATTTACAAAATCCAGCATTTCAGGAAAAATTACTGTAATAACATTTCAGTACCAAGCTTTACATAGCTATGCCACCAGATTGTTAGAAACTCAAGAACAGGCAAACAAAACTGCTTTAAAGTACTGTACACATAAATTTTATCCTTGTTGGTCCACTGTTTGGCATTCATCATTTATCACATCATTTTTTATTTGCTATATCGAGGTAAATTTATGTTTGCGCTTGTTGATTGTGTTCGTCATAATGAGGATTTCGTTAAATCGAGGTTTGTTATATCCAGGTTCTGTTCCATACATTTACTGTAGTTTTGTCCAGGCTGAAGAAAACTGTTTGTAATACTGAGGACTTCGTTATATAGAGGTTTGTTAAATTGAGGTTCCACTGTCGATCATTCCAGTCCTCCTCCTCACTCATGGTGAATATTTCATTTACTAATTTCATTGTAAAAAATGTTACCATTTTTCATTATTTATATCACCAAATAGTGTGCACTGGACATTTTTGATCCCTTAGCAGTATGCATGCCGGTGCTTGTCACATCTAATTAGCAATAATATTGGGTTGAGGCTGTGTATGCTATGAAGAATCATGCAGATCAAGGAGGGTGGTATTGGTGGAGAAAGATAACTCCTACATAATTCTTTATGTCATGCAAAAGCCAAAGTCAATAATATATATTTGAATGAAAAAATAAAACAGTTATTTATTTTTATTGTTTTATTATTCATTCAACATATTTCCATCTTCAGCAAAATGTGCCTATCTCGATCTTCAGGCTGTATGTAAAGTTTTCACCTTTATATTAAAAAAAAAAAAGATCTGCCAAAATGTCTGAGCTACAGTGCCTTCTGTTGCCACTTTTATGTTGATATCCGTACACTAAAAAAATGACGTCAGTTCTAATGATATCTGCAAACTTATTCCAAATTTGATCAACTCTTTAAGCTGGTTATGAAGATTTACCCCTTTAAGTCCCAAGAGACCAACATCAAAAAAATATTAATCCTCCCTAATGAATATCAATACAGAATCAAGAAAGGGGATCAAGAGAATTAATTAAATGATCAGCAAAGAAGAAATGCTTATATATCTTCTGCTCAGATTGAGTCCAAATTCCTTAAACCTCAAGCAGAGATATAAACAGTTATTGGTATGTGGCAATTGTTCTGTGGGTAAAAAAAAGTTAAGTATAGTATTGATTGAGTTTTATTTTTTGTCATAGATTCTTGAAAATTACATGCCTTACTATAATTCAGCGGGTAACTTGATCTGCATGTGTGGCAAATTTTGCCACTTTCTATGTGATTCGTTGGTACATTTTATGTTGACGAATGAATGAATAAATGAATGAATGAATGAATGAATGGATACCTGTATTTAAATGTCCAACTAAGAATTTCAAAGCAGTAGAGGAACCACCAAATGGGGACACCATTAATTAAATTAAACAACTATTATAATTATAATAATTAAAATAAATCGATTAGACTGATCAGTAGGTTAATAATCACAGAAATAAGAATATGTTGTTACAATTACTAAAGTTCACTTTGATTTTACTGGATGTGATTCTTTATAAGTGGAAATCTTCCTATGTTATGCCATTTCATTGCATGTTATGTTCTTACACAGTGTAGCATCTTCAATGAAAAGAGATGAGAGTTATTAGCATCATATGTGATCAACAGCAATAGATTTCAGCAGGAACTAAGGGTAATTACCTTGGGTTTCTGTCACGTGAAATAAGTGGTCAACATTTACATTTAGGTGAAATTTCTAGTAGTGTTGTAGCCTATGCATAGCAAATGTTTCTATATCAGCTTATGGAGAAAGTTGGAACAAGAATGAAAAAAAGGGAAGAAGGAAGAGGGGAAGTAAAGGTTTTTCTCACTCTTGTATCAACTTTCTCTTTGAAACTCATGTGATAATGCTTGCTACTCAGTTTAATAATTTTGTTGCAATATCATTCAGGGGCGTAGCCAGGATTTTTCAAAGGGGGGGTTACAGAGGCTACTCACTGCTGCTCTCCCTCTTGTATCAGCGGGCTCAGTCGTATTATCGCGGCATGAAGGCCCATATTAACTACAGACAAAAGCTGTTGACGAAAATACTTTACAAAAAACAAAATTTTAAAAAAGTGGGCTTTTCAACAATGGCTTTTACTGCCAAGATATTGTCATGGCGTTTTCGCCACCTGAATATTGTAGGTTGTTTGCTCAAAAGAAGGCCTACTAAGGGGGGGGGTCACGGGCACCCCAGGACCCCCCTAGCTACGCCCCTGTCATTCCTCTTGTTATTACCAGTAATTTTAGTTTTTAGCTTTCATGAACTGTCATGATATTTTAAAGTAAAAAGAAATATGTTCTTCCCTTCCAGTGTCATAGAAAGCTGACTTGATAACAACATGGAATCAGGCACTTCAACAGATTACACTTATTCTGCAACAACTGATGCAAAAACAGAAAGCAATGTAAAGGAGCCGAAGGCACCTGAAGGTACCTTGTTACGACAAGTTCAAGATGCTAAGGAAAGTATCTCTGTTCTTAAGAACCAGGTCTCCTTTGCAGATCAGTGCCTGAGCCTGCTTCATAATCAGATGAAACATGCCTCAGACACTCTAGCCATTCTTCAGGATCAAGTTGAGTTAGCTCAGAAAACAGTAAACTCATTGAGTCTAGGAACTGCAGCTGGGCTAACAATTCAAAATCCACAAGCAACCGTGGCCCCAGCATTGTCAACAGCCAGCAGATCTCATCCTTCTTGGATTAATCCCCAATCTGGTGAATCGGACGAGCAACGGGTGTTTGTTCACGACTGTGAAGGACCAAAAGTCTATACATTGAGCAAATCAAGCATCTCGTTAGGAAATCCAGCTGTGTCAGAATGCTCTGCATCGCATGATCATGGACAGGTACCATGTGTTGTTCATCAAGTGCCAGTACATTGTCACTGTCCAGCTTGCCTTTCTCATGCAAACGTTCACCGTGTGCCTCAGCCTTGCCATCCTTCTCCTCACAGTACCACCCCAGGTACAGCAGTAGTACAAGTTAGCCCTGAAATGCCACCAGCACCTCAAACTGTCAGTGCAGTTTCCAGTCAAGAAGTGACAACGGATGCAACCAATAACCAAGCAAAGATGCTTCATCTAAGTCCTTCAAAAAGTGCATCAAGTCATGAACATGACAAGAACAGTCCAGGAGATGATAAAAGCTGTACCAAAAAAGAATCAGTAACGACATCACCCATGGCACACCAGCTTCTACAAGTGATTGATGTTTTGCAAACTGAAGATGATGATGATGGCGGCAGTGCTATTAGGTCTACAAAGACATCTCTCGCATCATTGTTACATGGTGTCAGTATTCCTCAGACTTCCCCATATGGACATGGTACATTCTCCTGGCAGAGGGTGTCACGTCGCAATCGCAAACAGAATGTGAGTCCTTTAAAAATAGCTTTGTCGCATTCACTGGTATCTCCTGACAAGCAGTCCTCAGGTAAATGCTGTTTTATATTGAAATTGAAATATTATGAAATGCGGCTACACGCTGTCCAGTTTGGAAATAATTGGATGAAAATCATGCTGAGGATTTTGAATCCAATTACTTCCAACTTGGAGAGCATTCAGTCGTCTTACCTAGTGTCCCGTTGTTAATGTAGTGGTTCTCCTACTGCTACATTAGTCAGTTGACACTTAAATAAAGGTATTCATTCAAGTACAGTTAATCATGATTTGTCAACATAACTTTGACGTGAAGTAAACAATAGTGTACACCCTCAGTGTTTGTTGTTGGAACAAAAGCGTACACAAGGAAAATTCATCAAGGCATATTTTAACATATACTGCCAACTCACTATTCTCAAAGACAAACTTAGTCTTACTTTTTCAGATCTTGAAATTTGTTTCAATATAACAGTTTACTTCAGTTAAAAAAGCGCTTGTGCAACAAAAGGTGAACAGGTAAAAAAATTCCTTTTTGTTTGTAAAGAAGAAGAACAACAGCAGCAGAAATACCTATGTAAATTAAACCTAGAACAAGAAGTAAAACTATTGGGAACACTTCACTTTTCACATGTCACTTTGCACAAATTCTGTCATTGGTGATATCGGTCTGAAAAGGTGCGTTCAAATGCAAATAAGTTGCAAACTCCAAAGTTCTGTCTATTGATAAAAAAGAGAGGCATAAATTATTGAAGCATAAATTGGCCGTTGCCGTAGCCATGCATGCAACACTTTTTTACCTTAAAAAATGTATTGAACATCAAATGAATGTTTCCTTTTCTAGTGAGAACGGTGTGTAGAGATCATCCAGAATTAATGCGAGTTCCAGCTCCAGTTTTGGCATCCAGTCTTGAGCCTGAGTTCCTGGTCGTACCGACCAGCAGTTTCTCGTATGACAGTCCTCCGACCTCGGCAAGTGACGACGGTGGCAAGGAGGAGACGAAAAGTTGTGAAATTTTATTGGTTAAGAAAAGTGTGACGTCATCCTCTTCTGTCACTACCTCGTGTCCTAGTGTCACACATACTTCAAACGATTCCGATGCTGGTGATGGAAAGGAATGTAGAAATGATGGGTGTTGTACTAAAGACAAATCACAGCCTGCCAGTTCACCTTCGTTTGTTAAGAAGCATCATTCTGATGTTAATGGTGTTTCTGTGTCTTTAAGTCCTCCGAGAAAAATATTTACCGGGACAAGCCCGCTTAACTCGGACATCGGCACTCCGTACAATTCGAAGATGCCAAATTCCAGCTCTCATTGTTCTACTCATAGTAGACGTGAACTTATCGCGACTAAAGTGAGTGATTCAGCTGAGACTGTTTCATTATCAGCGGCAGTATCTCATCTCGAGCATGCCCAGGGAAAAACTCCTGTTTTATCAACGGCTTGTCACGTGACTGATTCGCAGGCGCCAGCCATGGCTGTCATTTCGTTGCCGAATGATAACTCAGCGAATTCAGCTCAAAAACAGACGACGCCCACAACTAAGAAACCGATCATTTTGTCTCGACGTTCCTCTCGAAGCAGCGAACAGAACATACCGCAAGGACTTGTAGTGCTTGTACCCACAATTGAGGACGCTAAGCGACTGATCGCTTCTTCAGGGGGGCCGTCGGATGGCCACACCCCTGTACTGGTACCACAACACATGTTGAACGAAATTCACTCTAAAAACACAGGAGAGCAGGTAGAAACACATCAGCCATTGAGTGGCAAACGAAAGCATGAGACGCTCTCCTCGCCTTGTTCCGTACCGTCAAAGCGACCAACTATTGATTCGGTCGTAATCGACTGATACTCTTCGGTTTAGTTTATTTTGCACTAAAGTAAACTAATTCAGCATGGCAAAAGATAATAGCAACATTCGGTTAATGTTATTGAATTGTGGCTGATGATGGTGGTGATATAATTGGCTCCGGACATTTGCTTCGACAAGTTACTACCGTATTTATTCGAATTAGCGCCCACCTCGAATAAGCGCCCATCCTAAAGGCAGAAAAAGTTAATAAGCGCCCAGCCTCGAATAAGCGCCCACCCCACCCCACTCCCTCCCACAAAAACTCCAATACGATATAATAAGAGACCCTCCCGACGACGGAGTTTTCTTCAGGGTAGTATTGTACAGAAACTTTGCTTTGTTATAGCTTCGCTTTTTGCTATTAGCATTTACTGTTTTGTTGCAAAATATACTACTGCACTTGCTGAGAATGGTGAAAATTTAATATGCGCCCAGCCTCGAATAAGCGCCCACTCTCAAGGTCCAAAAATTTAATAAGCGCCCAGTGCGGTTAATCGAATAAATACGGTATGTATTGTCGTTTTTGATTGACTGACGAACGCCGAAGTCCAGCCCCCATGTGAGCCGTAATTGATCCATTTAATGTTGAATAGAATAGACCTTTTAAGCTTGTATGTTTGTTTTCTCAATGAAGTCTCATGGGGATTTACCCCCTTCTTCTTTTCATAATTATGGGTACACAATAAGAGTAATATAACATGACCTACATTGGAAAAACCAAACGTTCAAGCTAAAGAGGTCTATTTCCACGATTGAGTTTGTTGATGTATGGTCATAGACTTTTTAAGAGTGCGATTCGCACATACTTTCCAATGTAGATCCTGCTTTACCCATAAGGAGAAAAATTCTCTCGCCGGTTTTTTTTCTTCTTTTCCTTGGATCGCTGGCCACTTACGTTACAATGGATTTAGAACTTACAGCCTTTGTCGCAGGATCTTTATTTGATGGTACAACGATACAGCTGCCTCTCGCCGATGGGTCTTGTGAAACGTCCTCATGAGAGGCGATTGTATTCGCAGGCTAGCGTGATGCAGACTAGCGTGACGCCGGCTAGCGTGACGCAGACTAGCAACTCAACAGTTGTTTTATTTACTTTGTTTACGTTCACCATCGAAGGTTGTTTAGACAGTAAATTAATCAGTTGTACAGTGTTCTTCCTATAAAAAGAGCTTGTAAATAAGATTTATCACTAGTATTTATTAAAGTGTCACTAAGTGACCTTGAATGTTTTAATGGTACTAAATTGTAGCGCGCGTCATTGCTTGTCAATGTGAAATTTGCCGAAGTAAAAATTATACTTTGTCGGACACACGCAAGGGAAAATTTCTCTAGGTGGCTACACCCTGATTGGAGCAAGTTGTACCCCGTCGAAATTAAGAGGCAGGAGAAATATTTTGGAGCTTTTGATGATAATTAATCGACCCGAATTCTTAGTGCGGGAGTACTTTTTGGTGGTGGAAATGCCAAATCCCTTGATTCATCTTCATTATTTTTGCGGATCTACAGCCAATCTAAAAGTCGCGTCAAATCAACCTCCTTGCAGCAAAGATCTAACAGTTTTATATCTGGCGCTCCTTATCCTAGGCTCGATTTCTGCCGTTTCCCTGGTCGGTCTTTGATTCCCCCACCTCCCCGAAGAGGGGAGGAAGAGTGCAGGCTTTTTTTTTTCGGAGCAGTGACAGGTAAACGAGCCTATACCCTTACTTATCCACAATCACTGGCCCCTAAAATGTACGAAGAGTATCCACGTCATATGGAAGTAACCCAGGGGCCGTGTCTTCAACATTTGGCAATGTGATGTCCCCCAATGGGCCACTCTCAAGTAATCCTTCCAAAATAGTGACTAATCTAGTTATTCTCTTGCCTTCATGATACATTGGCCCCAAGAGAGGATACTCCTGTTATCCTTACAAATGTTTAAGGTATAATTGCCGCTAGTTTGCAATGAGGTGTAAATGTTGTGTTCGCTGAAGATCTGTATGTACTTATACCGTCTTTTCAGCGATATGAACGTGTCAGGAATTTTCGAGAGGTACACATAGTTTTCCAATAGCGTCAGTAAGGGACGAAATGTGGGCTTAGACGCTTATAACCTGCACCACAGACGAAACTAAACTCTGGTTGAATTATGTGTGCGACGCAGGCTAGGGTGGTAAGGGCTTATTTTGTATCTTGAGCCTAACGAAGTGCTTGTTTTTAGCTGGGTTCTAATTCAAACACTTTTAGCGCGCTTTTCTTTGCATGATACGTTATTCCCTATTTGCAGATCTCCCATAATACACCTTGTTTGTCTTCCTGCCGTCAAACCACCCCCCCCCCCCCCACCGGCCCAAAATAAAGAAAGAAAGAAAGTAAAAAATAAAAGAAAGAAACGTGCACAAGCTTTGTTTTTAGTTTCTCTCGTAAGTCCGTTACACCAGGGAGAAATAAGAGGATCTGAATGGGGTTTACCGTTAGCAGTAAAATAACCTGAGATCAGGCCCAATTTTAGCGGTTCTCATACATTCTCTCCAGCGGCTAACGCCGGAATGTAAGTTTCAAAGCGAAACGAAAATAGAGCCAGATCTCAGGTTAGCAGTAAAACGGTAAAAAATCTAGCCGTTAGGCATAAAAATTGAAAAAAAATAACCGTTAGCAGAAAAAAAAACATGTTAACCGTTTATAGCCGTATAGTTGTGGGAAGGGAAGAAATACGAGCTCCCCTAAAAACGCCTGCGAGGGAGGCTAACCGTAAAATAGCCAAAATTTGTTTGGCGGGGGATGGGTGCAATCGAAGTGCATTGTGGGTGATGATGCACTGGCGAATATTAGACCTACTTTCAGATCCTATCACCTGATCACCACACACTGATCATAGCTCAAGTAGTTTTACCTTGGAAAGCCGAACAAGAAACTTTTTCATTCTTATGTAAATCATAAGCGCTTTTATCAACCCCTTGTGTGGTAACCAGCCAATGCGTTTCTTTTGCCTTCGGAGATTTGCCGACTTCTGGGCTACCATTTGAACAGCCTGGGGACGAATTTACCGAAAGTGGAAAACAAATAGTCGTTGGAGGAAGAAGAAGAAGACTGTTCGTTTGAGATTCTACTTACGTTAAAGAAGGAACATCGAACAAAGAATAAAACTCTCGGTGAGTTAAATATACTTTCTTCGTCCATAAGCGAGTCATAAATAAGTCTTACATAAATTCTCTTGATTTGAGTGGAGTACTTGCGTTAACATGCATCGTCGCCTTTGCAAGGATAGTATCCTGATAATATGGGCGCGATCCATTCAACCAAAATTTCCGGAAATTTCGGTCCAAAACTCAATGGATCGGTTCGGTCCAACCGGAAAAGTTTCGAAAAAACAGGTCCACCTTTTGAGGTGGTCCTCTTTTCCCGGTCGGACCGGTCTGAATTTTGGTTGAATTGATATATCGCGCCCTATATTTGCTTTAAACAAAGACCGCGTGTCTGACCGCGTGGTGAACCTGATTAAATTTTTTGTTTTTAAACTCTAAAGCACTTATAGGACTTTCTAAAGCTCGTGGCAAATCAGTGAACCAACAAAGTACCGGTACCGGTTCGTAATCAAACGTTTGAACGCAAGTCGCAATAACAGATTATGTTAAGCTTTTCAGAACTTTCTTGCTTACCGTATCTCGAACTAGCCTGCAAATCCTATGGCGAATCAAAAAACCTTGAAATTGCCAAACATTTTCGTTTGGAATGCAGTAAAATAAAAAAGTCAGTGTCATAGATGCCAGCCTTCGGAGATTTCTTCCAACATCAACACCACCCCACGTCGCCCATAATCACAAATAAACTGAAACCCATGAAAGCCTCTGAATATGAAACGTAGTCTTCAAATTCAAGTAATCGTCCTATCAAAATAACTCAGTAAACAGCTTGGGATGGCAAAGAAACATGACAGTTGACTAAGTTAACATTTAGCTTGAGCTTTGCTTGATCATTTATGTTCAAATCTGTATTTGTATATGGAGTAAATTGTAGCCGCCATAATGTTCTATTGTCTCTACTGACTGCAAAAGACTGATGCTCAGATTTCACCAACAACAATGGCCGCACAAACGGAGGGTGGTTTGCCCGTGCTCAGATGAAACATGAGTGTGCGTTAGTCTGTGGGAAGGCTGAATATAAACAGAGTGGTGGAATGTGGGAGACACTATACAATGCTAATTGTAAATAAATTCATCACAGCCCACAGGCACATGATCAAACACAACAATCAGCCTGACTTTGGCCTTCAAGATTGACCTGATAAATTGTAACGAAACTGGTCATTATCACATTAAATTTAAAAGCAAAAAGCAGATTTGTGATGAAAATTTCTTTGCATATGGTTTGAGTTTTATCGATCATTTCATAAGGGCTCATTCTTAAATTTTAATAATGATTTAATAATAATGTTAATAATAATTATTAATAACGATTTTATTATTGTAATATTAACAATTTAAATAATTGTTGTTTTTTTTAAAATTTTTATGACAATTTTTGATGGTGATAGTGTAATAAAAGAGACTGTAACGAAAGAAGAGGTTTCCAGATGGTCGTGGGTAATTTTGGCAGCCACGAGGTTCAGTGCTGATCGATGAGCTGCAGTGATCCAGCAAACAATTGTTGAGTTTTGATCAGTCATTGAAATCCTTAAAATAAGGTGAACATAAATTTAACTCAGTCTTTCAGATAAATGAAAGATTTTGGTTATAAGTTTGTTAAAAATATGCCAAGCTTTTGACTAGTTACTTTGTTTTAAATTTTTTGGCCGTACTTAATTTCTGGTCTGATTGCATTGAGCAGATATGTGGATGGAGTCTGTCAACCCTGTAGCTGATTTGTGTTTGACAAAACAAGTTCTGTTCGAAACAGTTCTATCTGGTACTATCAAGTGACCTTACATTATGCAAAGAAATCAACTGAAATAATGAATTAACCTAGTGGTTGCAAAACGTGGTGGCCTTGATGAAAAAATACCTGATATGTGACTAAGCGCACCAAGCTTTTTGTGAATCTGGATGATTTCCTGTAGAGTAGTGCCAACATATTTTTTCTTCATATTTTTTCTTTCATTGCCATTAAAAAATAATTCCGGGACTACTATTTTATCACCTTAGGACAAGGGCTGTTATTCATTGTATTTGTTATTATGTATTAGTTGCTTGGTTACCAGCCTTTGGAGTGATAAGCTCCAGGTTAAATTTTTGGCTGAACTAGCACCTAGGGTTTTGAAAATAAAGGCTCAGTCACTTTCAAGCATACCCAGAATGGAAAAATAATGCTTCCTTGGGTTAGAGGTGCAGTACTTGGAACTAGTGGTAATCCAGGGGGAGGGTTGGTGGGGTCAGGACCCCCTGTCTCTTAGTGCTTTTTTTCTTCCTCCATACTATGACCACTAAGGTATTACTTTGTTCACTATGTAGGTCACAACTGTTGAGATTGCTTTGTATAATAAACTGGGGGAAAAATATTTTGGGACTGTTTCCAGTCATGTTGCCCAACCTTAGAAATTTTAACTTAAGTTAAAAATAACTTAAGCTCAACAAGCAAAAACATGAAGTGAAAAAAGATTCTCGTCCTCTTGATATGTTATATTGTAAGACATATATTTTTCTTACCAAAAACGTTTTTTTATCTGCTCTAGCGAAGACATTTAGAATACAAATTTAGCATACAATTTGTTGCTACGAGCAGGGTTCGCAAATACGCCAAATTTGGCGTATTCTACGCCAAAATTGTTCAGATGACTCCACAGAGGTTACGGAGGGAGTCACCTCGACTTCAGAAATTTTCGGTAACAAACACAGTTTTGTCCCTACCTTTTTCGCAACAAATGCAATTTACGTTAATTGTAAACGTTTTAAACCTTAATTAAATCATCAAAATTAAAGAATGATACTGCACGACAAAACAGGAAGAGGGTAAATTACGATCAAAGTTTACTCGATGACCGCCATCATGGATTTGAGCTTTCCAGGTCAGTGGACCGCCACAGCTACTCCGTGTATCCATCACGATAGTTATACATGCCAGGGCCACGTTCTGGAAAGTCTGAAAATGGCTTTTTTCGTTGTGATACGTGACTCCAAATTTTCCAAAATGACCCCAACATTTGTGAAGCAGAAGTCACAGTGACTCCACTCATCAATAAAATTTGCAATCCCTGTACGAGTTTTGAAAGTTGTATGGATATTTGGAGCTCAATTTTATCCTTGGTTTCAATTTTTATTTTCCTCTGTTTTTGGGTATGGTAATCAGTATGATAATGAGTTTGAAACAAAGGAAAACATAATTTAAAACCAGGGATAAAATTGGACCATAACATATATATATATATATATTATTATAATCATATAATTCATTTGTTGTAATTGCCTGACTAGTGTGGTCATTTCTGACCATATGAAACAATATTGTCGCTACCTCTGAGGTCTAGAATACAATAATATTTTTCCTATATATTATTATATATTCTTTCTTGTCACTTAAGTAGTATAATTAAATAGAAATGAAATTATCTGTTTCTTTCGTGGAACTCTTACTTTCGAAGACAAAGGTTTGTCCAGACAAATGGTTATCTTGACCGGACATTTTCCGTTGACCGGCAGTTATTTTGAGCCCTGATGCATGCTTCGCTGATGTTAAGAGTATACCAGTTAGAAGTCTATCCGTAGTTTGTGACCAACGAAAAGAAATCCGTTTATACCAAAGTGGTTACCCTCTGATGATATGTCTGATATAAAAAAAAAATGCTCTAGTCTCCAGGCTTGACGAAGCTTATTTCGACATCCTTAGGCCTAAAGCGTACTTGTTTCCACGAACTTGAAAACGTGCTGCTAAATTTGTATTTACTTTACGATAACGTGAAGATCATTTATGGAGAAATAATTCTAATTATTTAAACCTGTTTTGTTTTTTAGAAACAGTCCTTGGACGTTGGATTTGAAGAATGGCCAACAAAGAATACACCGAAGAGGAGCTGAATTATTTCCGTGTTTGTTACATCACCACCCACATCATCAGGGAAGGTCTTAAAGAACTGTTTAAACGTGAATGGGACCGACACCACAGTCCTGGGTTTGGTTTATGGCAAGATACTGCAAGAAATGGGCAGGATTTCTTTAGAATGGAATCAAAAAAGAGTCGTTCAAAAAATTCAAGACTCTTGTCTATCATTCAAAATGGAAACACAGAAGAATGGGATTGTACATGTTTGTTCTTTGCAATTCTCTATTCAGACACCCTGGGGCCTTTTATAAGCACAGCAGTTTTCAATGGTGTAGACGATTTGCGAATGTTCCGTAATGAAGTATTTGCACATCGTTCTAAAGCTTGTTTTCCTAAAGCAGAGTTTCAGAGGTGTGTATCCAGTCTGTCAAATGCATTCACGTCCCTTCATCTTGCTACTGCAGAACTTCAGAGAATAATCAACCAGAAAAGTTTTCCCACCGGGGAACTTCAGAAGTTCAAAGAACAGGTGACGATCTTGGAAGATGAGATACAAGGTAAACCTAAATCTTTCGTCATTCTTCCACAGCTGCCATCACATGCGGTTGTCGAAAGGAAAGTGGAAGTTGAAAACATCATGCAAAAGTTTTCAGATCTCCAGGAAAACAACAAGGATGCTTCTGTTGTTACGATTTACATCTCTGGTAATCCAGGATGTGGCAAAAGCCAAGTTGCTCGTGAAGTTGGCAGGCTATTTTTTGAAAGAGAAGATGCTAAGAATGACCATGATAGTTGCACGCTTGTAATGACCTTCAATGCTGAAAGTGAACAATCTTTGTTAGATTCTTACTGCAAGTTTGCCCTTAAGGTTGGTGTCACCGAATATTCCCTTAACAGCATCACAGGAGGGGACTCAGTTTTGTTGCCCTATGAAAAGATTTGTCATCTAAAAACTCTTGTGTCTGCCAAAATGGAAAGGTATTGCAGCTGGCTTCTTATATATGACAATGTTAACGAGCTTAACGATTTTTGGTCTTTTGATGACTGGATAGGTCGTGGAGATTACTTGCCTGATGAGCACTGGGGGGGTTGTGGTTATGTTCTTGTTACTACCCAGGACAGTACCAACCTACCAGAAGCTGACCCTCTTTGTGAGAGTGTGTCTCTGAGTGAGGGCATGCAGTCTGAAGATGCAAGCATTCTACTTCGAAAGATTTGTCCGTTTTCCAGTGATAGTGAAGAAGAGTCCTTAGTCCTGAATGCTTTGGACTATCAACCTTTGGCTATTGCCTGTGCTGGAATTTATGCGCGTTACATTGTGGCAGGCCGAAAGACAAGTTCGGGTTACTGTTGGAAAGAATACCTAAAGAAACTGGACACGCTGGAAGAGCGAGCTGCTGCAGAGAAAGTATACAAACGGGCGAGCAGGTGTTATCGATCTTCAATGATCGCTGCAGTTACCTTGGCTTTTGAAAAACTGGTGCAGGAGCCAAATTTTGAACATGTGGTTCCATTTCTTGCCTTGGGTGCCCCAACGCCTGTACATGTGGATTTGATTATTCGTTATCTTGCAGAGCAAGATCCAGATTGCGATGAAGATTTGGCTGCTGCTGAAATCGTGAAATGCTCCCTGCTAATACAGCATTCTCCAGATGAGAGCTCAAAGGTGCAAGTTAGGATGCACCAAGTTGTTCATGAAGTCTTCAGGAAGTACCTTCTTGATAAGTGTAGCAAGGAGCAGATTGCCGAATTCATTCTGTTGTACATTGAAATACTGTCCGCCTCTGCCCAGCATGACCCACTTCATTATGACCTGGACTTCCATTTGACCTCAAAAATGATGGCTCCTCATTTGAAATATCTTTCCCATCGACCCGAACAGCTGTGGAAATTAGTCCTGGCTAAAACCAACAAAAAGCGTTCACTGCAAGGTACTTTTTTCAGTTTTGGGGACATTTGTAGGAAACATTTTTTCCTTGGGGAGGCCAGTAGTTATTTCCATGATGCCCTGCAAATTGCATTAGATGAATATGACAGTAACGATAGAAACAAAATCCGTTTTATTGCCACCATCTTAAACAACAAAGGTCTGATTTGTCATGAAAATGGCGAGTTCGAGACTGCTGAAGTGTACTACAAGCGTGCTTTAGACACCCTCAGGGCACTGCACCCACCAAACACAAGCCTTCCAGAAATTGCGGACTCGCTGAACAAATTGGGAACACTCTACTACACTTTTTCTGATAGCGAAATTTCCGATAGGGAACGCAAAAGACGGGATTACGTGCTTCAGCAGTACGGTCTCGAGCCTTCTAATTTGGCAACACGTTACTATGATGACAACTCGTATATGGAAAAAGCGCAATATTACTTCCAGCAA
Source organism: Porites lobata (assembly GCA_942486035.1). Lineage (NCBI taxonomy): Eukaryota > Metazoa > Cnidaria > Anthozoa > Scleractinia > Poritidae > Porites > Porites lobata. The sequence goes on from CALNXK010000027.1 coordinate 1,079,598, forward strand.
TCCCTTGACATGAGGAAACAGTTATATGGTCTTGAGCATCCTGAAGTTGCAGCTTCACTTGCCAATGTTGGTTGCATCCACAGTGTGATGGGTGACTTGGAAACCGCAAAGGAATTTTTCGAGAGGTCATATGCTCTTAGAAATAAGATATATGGCAAAGAACACCCATGTGTTGCAGATTCTTTGAACAATCTTGGAATCTTGCACAGCAAAATGGGCCTCACCATGGAGGCAATTCAATATCTGGAAAAGGCATTGGAAATGAGAAAGAAGCTTTTCTTTCATGATCATGCTGTGATAGCTGATTCATATAATAACCTTGCTCTTTCGTACCAATACAATGGTCAATTTCGGAAAGCAAAGGAATGCTTTGAAGAAGCGTTGCGTATTAGGGAAAGAGTCTCAGGAAAAGAACACGCGTTGGTAGCAACATTGTTGTTTAATTTCAGTGCCCTGTACTTGAGATTGGGTGAAATGGAGAAATTCAAATCTCTTCATAATCGTGCTCGGCAGATAATGAACCCATTCCAACGACCTGGAGGCCTTGACGGGGAATTCATTCCACATGATGAGTCTTCTCAACACTTCAAGTCCTGCATGGACAGTCATTATGGATATGCTGTTGCAAAGGGAAATTTTTTTTCGTTTGACCCGCTTCCTCCCGAAAGATATCCCATAACTTGCACGGCAGAAAGTTCATGACGATTTTAAACGAGCTCTTCATGTGATTTCAGTTATTGCTGTCAACAGTCTGCCTTTTAATTTTGTGGGACAGAATTGAGAATATCAGTCGTTTTTTCGGTTGCGTTAATTGACCTCGTTTCCACGCAAGCTGTTTGCTTCATTCTCACGTTGAAACCATATGATATCATACAGGAATTGGAATCTTGACAGCACTCAAGTCGTGAACTGCTGAAGCTTTAAATACTTGCTGCCATTTACATCACGACTCATATAACACCTACATGGTGTAAGTTGTCGAGAACTGTCCTTAGCTACCAACTACTCAAAATATCGCTGTGGACCTCAGTGGCGTACGGACAAATTACTGGGCCAGTTCAGAGATCAGTTGTTAAAAACAGGGGAAAGAAAATTCAAATAGTTTTCAATCTATATAAATGACCGGCATTTAATAGCCCAGCGAGCAAGAAATTGTTTGAGCTGATGAACAACTGAATACTTTCTTGCAAGACAATGCAACTGTTCTGCTTTCTGTTAGCTTAGTGAAATTGTTCTTTGTTATTGATGCTGTCCATGGAGTGAGAAAGCCATGGTTCTCGATATCCCTGTTTAAACTGGAATTACATAAAAAATGTGTTAGTTTTCGTCTCCGAGAAATTGACCACTAAGTTTGTCGAAACTTTAGAATTCCTCTTTAGAAACTTAGAATTATACCCAAAAAGCTTTCAAATTCTGTTTACCAACAGAACTGTAAGGTTGCAGTCCAAATAAATGTTCCTTTATAGTTGGTAATTGCTATCACACCCAAGGAAGGTGGAAGTAGAAAACATAACATCATGTAGTTGTTTCATTTATGGTACTTCAACACGTGGCAAAAGTCAATTTCCCCGGAATTTGCCAGACAGTTCCTTAAAAGAGAAGCTCCAAACAATTATGACAATTTTCCCCGTGAATGCTGAAAATAATGCGGAAAATTTATGCAGCATCTCGAAACTTGTTTACTATGATATGATAGCTAACGCTGACAGAGTTTTGTATCAACTTGTGATGTTTTTAACTGTATTGTTTATTGGATTTTTGGTTAAGAAATGCGCCGCTTGTCAAAGTCGGAAATCCTATTTCGGATGGCATCGTTTTCGTTTTTTCACCTTGCTTGATGCTTAAGAGGGTTGAAAAGTCTCAAGCGCTAGCGATTCTGGCCTTAACTTACAGGATCTCGAAAGGAAAGCCTGAGTAATCATTGCATTTGATTTTTTTTTTTCTAATTTCATGAAGTCGGGAGTAGTCTTATGCGGCTAGTTTATGCACGTTTGTAAGATTTGAGACAATCTTCTGACCTAGCACAGAGGGTCTTCCAGGGGTTTTGGGCAACAAGGGAACATTGGCAAAATATCTAAGGGAACAAGGGAACATGAGCCTATTTTTAGGGAACAGGGGAACAAAACTGTACAAATTAGAGGACGAAAACATTTTGACATAAGAAATAACGAGCGTTATTCCTGCGATCCTATTTATGGTCATTTATGCACCACTGTCATTGGTTTTGTCTACTTTACGCAAGAGAAACAAAGTCAAGGCTCTCAGCTAGGAGTCTGGGTGCGAGGTTACGAGGCTCACAAGTTGGCGGGAATCTTTTGTCACAGATTGCCAAGATGGTGGATAGATCGTTTGCCGATCGTGTTGTGCTGCCTGTCACTGCTGCAATTTATAGAAGTGGCGAAGAAAAACCAGCAATTGGTTGGTCCTTTGAAATTGGAATCGGGGGCGAGAGTGACAAGATGTTGTTTGATGTTATTTTTCGAGTTAGAGAAGGATTTGGAATCGCAGATCGGTGTAGCCAGCTAAACCAACAGAAACATTCCAGTACACGAACTTCTACTTGTGTCACCCACCAGGCGTAAAGAAAGGCCTCATAAAAGGAGAAGCGCTCAGGCCTCTAAGGACTAATTCCTCGCAGATCACATTTTAGAGGAATATCAGAAATTTTCAAAACCGCCTGTTAGAAAGAGGCTACCCTGCCGCTATTTTAAGAAAGAGAAACAAAGTCAAGGCTCTGTGCGGCAATTTGCCGTACAGGAAAACAGCCCTACAACACAGAAACAAATCCGCACGTAAAAACTTCTACCTTTTGTTACACAATACCACCCAGCTTTACCTAGGCTGAAGAGAAAACTAATAGGGAAATACCTTATACCTTATACAAAACAAGCAACGGCTAAGAAAAATCTTCAAGGAGCCTCCCATCATATTTTATCGCAAGGGAAAATCTCTGAAGAACCTTTCAGTTACAGCGCTGAAGGCCCTATAACTTCTAATACGACCAAGTGCAGCAGTCGTGTGATGCCCGTCACTTATTTTTAACCAGCTAAGGTTAGCTCTAATGCTCGTCCCACTCTGATGGATTGTGACTTTCGCTCAAATCACATACAATCTATTCTCTTCTTTTACAAGTTTTGTTGTTGGTGTCTGTTTTTTTGCGGGAGGGAATTGATGGCGGTGATAAGTGGTTCACAAATTTATAAAAAAGGGGAGCAAATAAGGAAAACGTGTTGGAACAAGGACCCCCCTCCCTTGGGAGACGCTCAGTACAGTCAGGTTTGATATAACCTTACTGAACTCTAAAAAGCCTTTAGACATTTTCTAACCACAAATAGAAAGTAAACGTTCCGAAGAATATCGTTACAAAGTACCTTTATAAGCGTGATCGTAATACATCGAAACGCACACACATACTTACTTAATATACATAATTACTTGAAAGAGAAAACTCGCAAGAAAAAAGAAAGTGTTCTAATTAGTTAATATTGTTATAGTATATAGTTAATATTGATTTCCCCGTCTTAAATGTAATGTTTTTATGCCTTTTGACGGATGCTTAATTTAACAAAACCCACCACTGTACTTGTTACTGGGCTGCCTGTGCGGCCCAGTCATAAAATGGGCTTTCGGTCGTCTGTGGCGAAAAACGGCCTCCCGGGGGAGGGAAGACACGAGGGTCTGGTACGGAGAAACGATGTTCTCACAAATGGTTTCATATGAGTTTCTCTTGCACGGAGCCTTACACGGATACTTTTTGTACCTCGTCTCCGCTCCCCCTGAAAAACCCACAAGGCGTTGCGAACCTGAAGAAGGCTATTTGCGTTGTTCGAAGCGATTCGATCATGGGAGTCTCTCTATAATTTTTTTTATTGTTCGAGTTTAAGTCAGTTAGATGATGTTGGCGCTGGGACACTTAGAGAAATGCTCGCGTTGCATTCAAACCGACACGCCGTTCACAGTAGGTTTACACTAAAAGATGACTGTGAGCGTCAGGTTTGGAACGCCGTGGCCGCTTCGTGAACTCAAAGAGATAATTATCGATCGATGTAGTACATGAGCAATTAACAAGCACAATTTATGAGCAAAGTACTTCACCAGTTGACGACACTATGGCTGAAGACTTGATTGTAAGCCTTCGTAGTCAGTGAAGCGAACAACTCAGTTGCCGATGAATGGCAGATGAATCCTGATGTTACGCACGTCCATTCGCCAGGGACGTGACAACTCTGCCATGTTAGAAGACTGGCTTTTCCTTTAAATATTTCCTTCTATTTAATGCAACACACGCCACTTTGGAGGTCTAAATTTCGGATACTGAGGATAAAGAAGACACGGACAAAAATAGGGACTCTGAGAATTTCGCACACAAGTTTAATTTTAAAGCTTCACCGGGACATCCCATCCGGGAGCTTCACAGAGAGCGACTTGAGGAAAATAGAAGCTATTACTGACAAGGTTTGGTGACTGAGTAGAGCATACAAGTGTTGCCCACGTCCAGGTTTCAGGGGGTTTCCTTTCGTTTGTATCTGTATCTTGCTAAGCTTTTATCATTAAATTTGTACATGATCTTGTGATCACAATTCTGTGTTTTCGCCCATTCAGCAAGCACGCTATATTGATGTCAGCATTAGAGAGTTTCAGAAACATGCCTTTGAAAGTTTTCAGCTCTCCTGATGTTTCTTGATATTTCTTTTACCATTTTATGGAGATGTAAACTGAAGTCACCGCAAAATGGAAACTCAAAAAAGCGTATAATCCATTTATCTTGAAACATATTAAACACACATGACTTATACGACCTTTATTTTCGTTAAGGTGTTTTGAATACGAACGAACACAGTCAATGTGAGGGGCAAAAACAGCATTAATATAAATGAACCATAGGGTTTTAACTAAATTATTATTTAAACTAATTATTGTGCATTGAGATGAATCGCTTGAAAAGAGAGACTTCGCTTGAAGATGTGATCAGAAGTAAACAAAGGCATAATAGTGCGTCACGTTCAGTCTTTTTAATATCCAAGGAGTCACTGTGAATAGTGTTTCCATATTGTTTAGCTGGCACAAAAGTAGTATACTAGGGTCAAACTTAACCGTTTTGGTGGATTCCCTTTGGATTCCCTCGCAAAAAATGGGTTCCCTTAATTAATAAGCATATGGGTTTAGTCAATGACGTCACCGATTGTTATAACCTGGGGAAACCACATTTCTATTGTTTTCCCTCCACCACCACCACCACCACATTTCTATTGTTTTCCCTCCACCACCACCGCCACCGCCATCACATTTCTATTGTTTTCCCTTCACCACCACCACCACCACCGCCGCCACCACATTTCTATTGTTTTCCCTTCACCGCCACCACCACCACCAGCACCACCACATTTCTATTGTTTTCCCTCCACCACCACCACCACCACCACTACCGCCACCACATTATTATTGTTTTCCCTCCTCCTCCTCTTCCTCCTCCTCCAACTCCTCCACATTTCTATTGTTTTCTCTCGAAAGGCCAAAGAGGCCAAAATCAGGCCTAAAAGGCCTAAAGGCCAAACTTGGAGGGAAAACAATAGAAATGTGGAGGAGTTGGAGGAGGAGGAAGAGGAGGAGGAGGGAAAACAATAATAATGTGGTGGCGGTGGTGGTGGTGGTGGTGGTGGTGGAGGGAAAACAATAGAAATGTGGTGGCGGTGGCGGTGGTGGTGGTGGTGGTGGAGGAAAAACAATAATAATGTGGTGGTGGAGGGAAAACAATAGTAATGTGGTGGCGGTGGTGGTGGTGGTGGTGGTGGTGGAAAGAAAAACAATAGAAATGTGGTGGCGGTGGTGGAGGGAAAACAATAGAAATGTGGTGGTGGTGGTCGGAAAACAATTGAAATGTGGTGGCGGTGGTGGTGGTGGGAAAACAATAGAAATGTGGCGGTGGTGGTATATAGCTTCACTATTTACGAAGTAGTGTTAAAAAAAAGTTGAGTGTAGGGTCGATGTGGGGTCGATGTGGGGTCGATGTAGGGTCGATGTGGGATCGATGTAGGGTCGATGTGGGGTCGATGTAGGGTCGCTAGGAGGTCGATGTATTTGTGGATGGAAAAATATATAGAATAAATGAGGAGGTGGAGGTGAAGGAGGGGAATAAAAAACATTGAGGAGGGAAAATAATAAAAATTGTGGAGGAGGGGATAAAAACATTGAGGAGGGAAAATAATAAAATTGTGGAGAAGGGAAAAAGAAAAAAATTGAGGAGGGAAATAAAATTGAAAAGGGAGAGGGGTAAGTAAAACATGACTTGCTTTCTTTGACTGTTTTAATAGATTTCTTTCAAATCGCTGTGTATTTGACTCTTTTTGTTTTAAACGGTATCTCGTGTCAGATTTTATTGCTAGCAATTATTAGTCGCGTGTTTTAATTAATCCTTGTTAAGTTATTTGTTTTATGATAATACGTCAAGATTCTCTCCCTTGGGTCTTTCCTGTAGAGCTAATTTGTATTCAACTTTGGGCTTGCGAACTCGCATAATTAACTGATTAACCTTGCGTGAAAATGACAAGACTTTCATTTCCTCGAGATAGAAAGGAGAAAACGTCAGACAAACTTAGAGAGTTTTCAGCTCCAATTTGTGTATATTTTGTTTATATATATCTGAGTTTTAGCGCCAAATAAGAAGACGTAAACTAAATTGAAATAAAGACTTTTCAACTCCACTTTCTGTATGTGTTTTGTTTATGTATATCTGAGTTTTAGCGCTAAATAAGATATAGGAAGCCGTTTCTCGCGTTGCTAGGTGATCGCTTCTCTTATTCCTATTTTTCTTTTAATAGACGGTCCGAAAACCGGGCTCAAGTTACTTACCGGGCAAGTCTAGGCAAGCCTATTGTTCCTATTGAAGTAGAGTGACGCTCATTAGTAAACCTATCCCGAATTAGTATGCAGGAAGACACTGACTAGGCACTTAATTAGTATGGAGGAAATCCATATTAGTATGCAGGAAGACACTTATACATATTAATAAAGGGAATCCGCTTTTTCCCCGGGTTATAACAATCGGTGACGTCATTGACTAGACCCATATGCCTATTATGCACCTATCAATGTAATGCCGGCGGGGGGGGAGGCAGGGCATGGGGTGGGGATTTGATTGTCTTTGTTGTCCCTGGGGTAGGGTATTTGACCGATCTTGTTCTTCCGGGGGAAGGGATATTTGAATCTTTCTTCGCCCGACGTGGAGATATTTGACTGCCGACTCGGACGAAAAAGACTGAGACCGAACATTTGTTTCCCCCTTCCACGCTTCACGCATGCGCCATAGGGTTTGAAAGGATCAGGAAGTCATGAAGGCCAATGAAAACAAGCGAAGGCTGAGTGGATTTCACTGTTTTGTCTTCAAATTTCGTTTGTTTTAGCGTGTTTTTGATCAATTGAACCTCTTAAAATACTTTGGTATCAAAGTAAACGGAAGTAAAGAGAAACCAAGTCGATTTTTGCAAGTACAATTGATTAGTGTATGGCTCATTCGCTACAATCACTGTAAACGTATAAAACTGACTTTCTTTGTACCCTTTACTAAGAATGGTATATTTAGACTTACAAAATGTGGACTTCCTCCGAAAGGTTTATGTATTCTACGCAGTGTAACACGGATTATGGTTAGAACGTATAATTGCAGCTGTAACGTAACAGGAACATGTATCTTTGGTGATGCAGCAACGTTTATAAAAGATTGCAGAGTTTTATTTGGAGATATTTTTATTGTACCTTTCTTAGGTTCTGCCTTGGGATTGACAGCAGTGTGCATTCTGGGGTGGGGAAATTTGGTTGCATTTGAATGGAATGATTTGCCCGTGGGCAGGGAATTTGATTGCAAATTTTTGAAAAAAGTCAAATCCCCACCCTATGCCCTGCCTCCCCCCCGCCGGCATTACATTGATAGGTGCATTAATTAAGGGAATCCACTTTTTGCGAGGGAATCCAAAGGGAATCCACCAAAACGGTTAAGTTTGACCCTAGTATACTACTCACAAAAACTTCGGACGAGTTATAAAGCAGCATAGTTATCTTCCATGAAGAAAAGTTAGTCTTGGGTGAGACAAACAGAAGTGGTAAAAAATATGTTATCGATCGTTTTATCTATTTACATGTTTGAAGTGCGTGCTGGTGAACGCAACATGCGAGCGAGAAATCTTTAAACTTTTTTAGGTCTCAAAATGCAAAGGATTTTATTCCTTTAAGTTAGAGAAAAATACCATGAGGAAAATCTTAAAACTGAATATTTTTCATCTTGTGGAAAAAATAGTGCGTTTTCTTGTAGACTGTGGACCGCAAATTAGGATCGCACTTTTCACAAACATGCGAATTCTGAAGTTCAGAAGCCAACCGACGATTGCGTTTTTCGCTGCTGTCAATCATCTTAACGGACCTCTTAGGAAACAAAACTTTACTTCACGGGTTCAAAAGGTCATGGTTTTCGATCCCTTTTGTGTGTTTCAAGGTTCTTTGCTTGTGATCGTAATTATGATTGACGGCAGCGATAAACACACTTGTGAAGGTGGCTTTTGAACTTTAGAGTTCGCATGTTTGTGAAAAGCGCAGTAAAGTCTCCGTGCAGTCAGTGAGGCCCCTGGATCAGGCGGGATCAATGGGCAGTTAACTGTCTGTTTTAGGGCCTGTTTACATGGAGTGGGGGACCCCGGTCTAGTGGGGTTGGTTTCTTTTGTTTTCACGCTCTGGGGGACACAAAACAAAAGAAACGTACCCCACTAGACCGTGGTACCCCAGTCCACGTAAACAGGGTCTTAGTATACTTCTGGTTTTCATACAATACAATATTTCTGTCTATTGTAAATCAGCTCAGTCTATCGCATTTTATGCTCGTAGAACGACAACAATTTTTGGAATTTCCGGTTAGGTCAAATTAGTCACTTTATACTGTCACGCTATATTTTGGGGCACAGAGGGATTGGGGGAAGGGGTGCGTGGAAATAATGCAAATTCTCGGTTTTCACTGTCACGCAATCAAAAATAAAATTGCAAACCATTCAATACAGAAAGTCCCGAATCTAGGAAATAAAAGAAGATAAATAAGCAAAAGGCCTCGCCAAGAATCAGGTCTGTGCGATATTTCATATGCGAGATATTAGGAAAAACGTTTTACCCAAATTTACAAAGCTTTGTATGGCGACGCCATGTTTGTGTCCCTTTGCGGGGCACAAATATGGCCGCCGGAAACCAACAGAAACATCTGTTTTTGATTTTTCCTACTAATGCGTTAATTCATCGCTTGAAAAACTCATAAACTATTAAAGTGATATTTATTCTGAGACAAAGAATGTTTAGACAGCAAAATCTCCCAAAATTGGTAATGTTTTTAACCCACATAAGAGCCGTTGTGGCCGCCAGCTAAATGCCGCGTCACGCAAAAGCCTAGAAATTCAAACGTCCTCTATCGCAAAACGAAGAACCCTTTCGAACCAAAACTCTGTTTAAATAAAGGTGTTTAGGTGCTGTAATACCTCATGAAACTCAGAAACTCAGAAGAATCGATAGTTTCTTAGTTTGAATTTTGGTGACGTCATGTGAAAACCGAGTATTGTTTCCTGCTTAGAATTAATGGCTAACTTGTTTGTTTTTATTCATAATGGTGGAATTTAAGAGTTATTATACAGCCCCCACTTAAAAATGGCATTCCTTTTTTTTTGGTTACGAAAGTCTTTCAAAAGGGTACAATGTTCTGAACAGGGGATGAGTTAATGTTTCAGTCTCACATGAGATTCTGTCGCATGCAATGGTTGCCGACAAGGTTTTATGGTAGTCTGAGTGTGTATAGCCGCCCCCTCCCTTCATAAAACATAGCCCCTTTGCAGCCCAGTTAAAAATCGCCTTTCGGCGATTCTTGTTTAATCTGTTTTCGTTGGGCTCGGTCGTCGACGTCGCTGGAAAAAGCCGACTTTTGGGCAATTTCGCACTATATATTGTATCCAAACAAAATGACTCTTCTAAATAAGACAAGTGTATTGATAGATTTAATATGGATTGTATGCTGGAATTTGGCATGTGATCAACCTTGAATAGAATGTTTAAAGTGTATCTGTCGTTAACACTGGCGTGACGGGCTGGCGTGATGGGCCGTGTAACGCTACTTTTAACCACTGGAATGTCGCGATTTTTCGCAAAATTAGGGTTGAACTCGAGGTCTTGCGGGCTACTTAAAATCGTTTGCCCATAGATTTGTTTCGATTTTCTGATAGATTGGGGCCTAGTCAAGCCGTAGAGAATCAATTTGCGAAATATTAAGTTATAGCGCATTGTAAAAATTTGCATTATTTTATCCCCATAATTTTGAACTGTAGAAATTGTCAATACGGCCTATTTTTAACAATACCTTTTTGGCCACAAAATTATTACAGCTTTCACAAATTTATCGTCTTATGAAAAAGAAAGGGTCATAAAAACTATTCGTGTTCTTCAAAGGCTGCCAAATCGTTGTGGTTAACGAGTCAGTGGAATTTGTGTAAAATTTCGTTTTACCGGAAATGGATTTTGAGCTCCGAACGGGCAAAATGAGTTTTCTCGAATTTTGACAAAAGAACACGATATTTGGGAAAACTAACTACAGCGTGTTTCATTTCTCATTAAGGGTTATCGATGAGCCAAATTAAAAATGAGCGAAATTCGAATTTTGAACTTGTGCCACAAAAAGTCAATTTTGGTCGATATTTACAGACAGTCTCTCTTAATATTTTTAACAGATCCGTTAACCGTAACGGAAAACGATTAACCGTTTATAGCCGTAGTAAGTCGTATTTCGTCCCTAGTTGTGGGGAGGGAAGAAATACGAGCTCCCCTAAAAACGCCTGCGTGGGAGACTATTAAACCGTAAAGTAGCCAAAAATTGTTGGCGGGGGATGGGGGCAATCGAAGTGCATTGTGGGTGATGATGCACTGGCGAGTATTCGACCTACTATCACCTGATCACCACACACTGATCATAGCTCAAGTAGTTTTACCTTGGAAAGCCGAATTTTGCAAATCATAAGCGCTTTTATCAATCTCTGGTGTGGTAACTAGCCAATGCGTTTCTTTTGCCGACTTCTGGGCCGCCATTTGAACAGCCTGGGGACGAATTTACCGAAAGTGAAAAATAAAGAGTCGTTGGAGGAAGAAGAAGAAGAAGACTGTTCGTCTGAGATTTTACTTTACTTAGAAGGAACATCGAGCAAAGAATAAAATTCTCGGTGAGTTAAATATACTTCCATAAGTGAGTCATAAATATGTCTTACATGAATTCTCTAGGTTTGAGTAGAAGACTTGCTTTAACATGCATCGTCGCCTTTGCATGGATAATATAAGCTTAAACAAAGACCGCGTGTCTGACCGCGTGGTGAACCTGATTAACTTTTTTGTTTTTAAACACTAAAGCACCAATAGGACTTTATCATTCTAAAGCTCGTGGCAAGTCAGTGAACCAACAAGGTACGGTACTGGTTCGTAATCAAACGTTTGATCGCTTGACTTGTCTTAATCGACATATGATCGTTTAGATTACCTAGAATCTTTCGATTTTGTGAAATTTACCGAGAATATGGGACTGTCGAACATTTAGTGTTTTTAACACCTTGACCGGTTACCGGCCATATAGCCACAGCGTTTTTGATTCGCCATAGGATTTGCAGGCTAGTTCGAGATACGATACGGTGGTTTACGCTGGGCTCAGAAGACGAAACTACGGTGGCCCGTAAGTGACATTACAATTTTTATTTTTTCTTAAGTTATCGCGCGATAATTCAGACTTATCCCGCGATAAGTTAAAACTATCGCGCAATAAAATGAACAGATGTCGCGCGATAAATAAGAAAATTATCGCGCGATAAGTAATGGTAACAGGACTGAGTGGAGTCCAATTCGGTCTGTAATCATACGAGTGATTAACAAAATCGGACGACCGCATAGCGGGAGTCCGATTTGTTTAATCACGAGTATGATTACAGACCGAATTGGACGACACGAAGTTCTGTTACCAATTAATCATAACTTTAACAAAATTTGTGATATATAGGGCTCTTTTTAAATCAAAACACTAGAAATTCCAAGATTTTTTCGCTAGCAAGGAAAAAAAAGCCATTTAAGCGCGCGCGTGATGGCGCGTACTGTCCAATTACTTAGGCATGACGCGTACTGTCCTATTAAACTGTCCTATTAAGGCTGAAATCAGGGCAGTTGAGAACCAATCAGATTTGAGGATTTTGTTATAGTTATGATTAATGAGAAAATTATCGCGCGATAATTAGTCAGTTTATCGCGCTATAAATTGCAACATGTCACATGATGAAGAGAATCCTGACCTCACGCTTTCCACCCACGTGTTTATAGTCTTTAATTCTCAGAATTTAGCTTTTACAAGTATATCTGTGAGAGACCTTCCTCGTTTGTACGATAAAAAACCCTTACAAAAATACAACTTTGCACAGCCAATCAAATCACACTACTGAAGAATGCAAACAAGTAATATATAGATTTAGCCAGGGCTAAAAGCGAAGCTCCTATTAACTCGAATTTATAATTTAAATCAAACAATAAACTTGCAATTGTATTTTACAAATCAGTTAACTTTAGACCACATTCATGTGACTTTTGAGGGAAAGGCTAAGTGATTTTAGAGAAAAATAATTTGCAAACAGTCCAAGCTAAGAGTGAACGTAATCTTACATCGAGTTGATAGCCTTATATGTACACCCCAAAAATAGCAATCATCTTCGATCACATTCAAGAGCCATATTAAATGGCTCTTGACCACAGTAGATTAGGCGTGGAAAACAAATTCTCGGAAAACAAATCAGGCCCAATTTTTTGGGTTCGACAACTTTACAATTTATTTTACAAAATCTTGCTAACAAGTCTGAGGACGTGTAAACCAACCTTTTATATTTTTTATACATCATATGAGGTGAAACAGTACCATGAGGCACTGTTTTTATCATACAGACCTCGGACAGATCACAATTTTGCAATACACTGTACTCAACATTCAGGTCGATCGAAGCACGCGTGGGCTTTTACCGAAACCGTTAAAAAAATTTCTTAAATCAACTATACGGCTTGCCGATTCTCACTTTTGACTAGTGCCAAAGTCGACTGTTTAAATCAAGATTAATAGAGTTATACGCTTTAACATGATAAAAAATTTATTATGTTTATTTCTTTATATATTGAACGGTTTTATAAATATGTGTAATCTTCAAAAGCGTTTGATACACGCCGCAACTACTCCTGCAAGCGATGTTCGTGAGCGACGGAAAACAAACGGCACAGCGATTAAAATTGCAAAAGAGACTACTAACAATCAATAAAAGGATAATAATTCGGTAAAACATATACAGAGACAACAATTTTCATTCACGAAGACAAGTAAAAAGTGTCTCTGAAAATCCTTGTTTATGTTTTAAGGTGATTCCCTAGTAAAAGAACCTAACATAGATTGTAGATGAAACTTGGTACACTGATGTAACAAGTCAAGAAGATGATAAAAAGGTAATAAAAAGTGGGGGTCACCGTGCTCGTTTTGACGTCACAATGCTGACAAATACGGCTTTTTTGGACCCTTTGACAAAAACCGCCCGCAGCCCAAAACTAGACAAAAAGGAAAGATTTTTTCAATGATGCTTGTGGTATCTCACAGAATTTGACTTTAATGTATTGTTTATCCACTTACGTACCAGAAAAATTCCTTTCAATGCCCTTGTTTTTACTTTACGCTCTAAAGTAGAATTAAATTGGACACGCGCTATTCGACACGTCATAGCTCAATCCGTACAATTTAGTAAAATTGCCGTAAAACTGAACATAGATTTGTGCCAATTTTTTTCTCACTGAAGGGAAGCACTGTCCTTATTAAAATCATGAAATAAAAAATGGGGGTCACCGTACTCGTTTTTGCGGTAGAGCTGCAGAAAGTGCGCACAAAATGCATTTTCCTTGATTTTTGAGAGAGGACTGGGGCGAGTTTCAAAATAGAAGGAAAGGGGGAAGAAAGTATTAAAAAATCCGTTTTTACAGAATTTGCATCGAGATATCACATTTAGGACACAATGTGATAAAGAAAGCGTTTAAATGAAAATCAAAGTGAATAAGCACAAATTGAACATCCACTATCGAGGTTCTCCGTGAGGAAGTCGAACTCAGCAACACGCGTACTGCTTACGTTATGCACATTCCCACAATATTGAGTCTCACCTCGGCAAGAAATAACCGCATGCAAAAATTGCAATAGCGTTTCTCTTCGGTCAACTTCATTTTAATAATGTTACTTCACATGCTCTTTTTTATGGAGGCCATATTGTTATGCGCAGTAAGAGATGCGCAGTGCAAAACCAGGGAATCACCTTAAGCCGGCTTCCCGGCGCTTGCTTTTTTCAAAGATGAACTCGAGGCAAGAAAATCGCTCAAAGCTTTCTTTTACAGCCAGAATTATAACTAAATATTCCTTGGAACGTTTTCTTTCTATTTGCAGTGAGAAAATGTCTAAAGGCTTTATAAAGTTCTGTAAGCTTATAATCAAACCTGACACTCGGTCACATCGATCATTGTCTCAAATCTTACAAACGTGGATAAACTAAATAGGCGCATAAACTACGCCCGACTTCATTAAATTAGATATAAAAAACAAACATTAAATACAATAATTACTCAGGCTTACCATTCGAGATGCTCTGAAAACTATCAAGTAAGTCCAGAATCGCTTCAGACTTTTCAACCCTCTTACGCGTCAAGCAAGGTAAAAACGAAAACGATGCCATCCGAAATCGGATTTCCGACTTTGACAAGCGACGTATTTCTCAACCAAAAACCCAATAAACAAACTAGCTATGAATAACAAAAGACTCTTGATAGCAGCAGAATTTCATTTTGTACATTCAGCGGAGAAAGACAGTTAAAAACATCACAAGTTGACACAAAACTCTGTCAGCTCCAGCTGTCAAAGTAAACAAGTTTCAAAATGCTGCATAAATTTTCCGCATAAACTCACCTGTCAAATTTTGACCAATCAGAGCATAAAGATTGGACGTAGAGCGTGACCAACGCGTGATCTTGTTGAGAAAAGTCAAAAGCAACTGGCATGTCTTCCCTGCCTGTAAAAACTGGATGAATTTTAGCTTCCGAGGTCAGTTTGAAATCAAAATTTTAATTGTGCGACACATATAAAACACGACATATTTCATAGGAATTAAAAAAAAATTAAACTTGAGCCTGCGATCATTTGAAAACTAGTAACTTGTCGGCGGATGACTTTAAAAAGATACTCGACGTCGAAGGATCTACACCTGAGCCCGCGATACGGTCAGGTGATACTGGTCAGCGGATACCCTGTTTTGACAACTGTCAATTGATCACAACATTGATGTACAATATGTGTGCAATATCAGTCTTCCTGTGCTACCAAACTAGCTAGAAAGTGTGAGATTGAACATTGGTTTTCCTGTGGTGCGGACGGACGGGCGGGCTGCGGGCGGTGTACGGTCACGTGATTACCAAATTTTCTCGGATAGGTAGATTTACTTACCCATGGTGCTCCGCAGGCGCGCTTCGCGCGCCAGAGCTCCGCTATAAAAGAGACTAAGAAACTCCTCTAGCTGAAATGAAACAGAGAGACTTCTCTATCGTTCCCTAGAATCGGCAACTAAAGAGATGCATATGATAGGATCGAAACCGCGGTCTTGCTTGACCATCTTGATAGAACGGCAACGAGAACATGTCGTCAGAAAAAGTGCTAACCGGAGAAGGCCTCCTTGCCCCAACAACATCCTCCAACGATGACCTTCTAAACATTGATGAAATGGAGGTCAATGCTGAAGAATCAAACGACGAAGAAGGAAACAACCTTTCTGAACCTGACCCTGAACCAGGCCAAAAATCTCCAAGAGACGCTCAAAAGAAGAAAGAAAAGAAGGAGAACAGACGTGGAACCACCTCCTATAATCAAAAATAAGAACCACAGGACCACAAAAGAAATCAGAACCGAAAACGCTGCTATAGTGAAACACTGTCAGAAGAAAAAATAATAGAACAATCAGGGGAGGTTTTAAAAGCCCTGAATAGGCATTCCCAAAGAGGAACATGCCCAAAGACATTATTGTTGGAAATGTAGTACCACAACACTATTCAACTCACTTCAGATTGTTTAATTAACCCATTCGCTCCTGGAGATTTTGCCGAAAAACGCGTTTTGAAGCTAGTCGAGTGGTTTTCTGGTCACTGTCGTGTTATAAAGAGCTAAAACTTACCACAAACCGGTTTACAGGTCGTACACTTGGCGACCTTCTGATCCAGATGCAAAATATCAGCTTGCGAAGTTCGGGCATGCGCAGAAAGCAAAATTTCGACAAAGTGACACAGCAGTCTTGACTTTTACTTTTCGCTTTCTCTCCTCCCTTCTTTTTTCGCTTTTCTTGCCTCATTTTTTTGTTCTCTTGCTGGGCATTTAGTAGGCTTCGTTTTGGTGGGAAGAGTTTGTAGGAAAGCTTTTAGGATCTTAGGATTAGGTGAAAGGAAAGGTAGGTGGGTAATGGAACAAGATTTTCATGGAGATTTTCAGGTCCTTGTCACGTGGTTTTTTGCTTCTTTCTCCGGTGTCCTTGACTGGATCGTGCTCATTCTGGTATGGTTTGAAAGATCTCTTCACTCTGCACAAGTTAGCGAAGAAAGTTGTCCTTGACTGTTAAAACTGATGACGTCACAAAGGGTAGAAAGGACCTGGATCCGCACGGGCGGTTACGGGCGGTTCAGGGGCGAATGGGTTAAAGATCACAGTAAAAAAAGTCACACCCATAACTGTCCTGAAAGCTGCTCTAGTCTCAAGTGAAGCGAAGAATCTATATTGAATACATATACTGTTCAAAAAATCTATATTTAGAAATCATTTTTTTGATTGATGTCTTTGTTACTTGATTATCTCCAAATAGCTAAATGATCACTATGATAGAATTGTCACACACTTAATATTTCTAACAATACAATACAAAGCACGAGTACGCATAAGGGCAGACGAAGCCTTTAAAACAGACATTAGCACCTTATAGAGAGAGGATATCCACAGAATTTAATAGCTATAACTCTCTCTCTGAAAACAGGAAAGAAGCATTCCAACAAAAACCATCAAGAGGAAAAACCATTTTGCCCTTTGTCATGCAATATCAACCATCATTTCCTAGCCTTAAAAACATTCTTATGAAACACTGGCAACTGATAGAGAACCGACCTCTTCTTAGACAGATCTACAAAGAACCTCCAATTATATCGTACAAACGAGGAAGGTCTCTCAATTCAAAGATATACTCGTAAAAGCTAAACTCTGAGAATTAAAGGCTATAAACACTTGGGTGGAAAGTGTGAGTCAGGCTTCTCTTTATCACGTGATATGTTGCAATTTATCGCGCGATAAACTGACTAATTATCGTGCGATAATACAAATTTATCACGCGATAATTTTCTCACTTATCGCGCGATTATTTTCCTTTATCGTGCAATAACTGTTCATTTTATTGCGCGACAATTTTAACTTATCGCGCGATAAGTTTGAATTATCACTCGATAACTTAAGCAAAAAAAATTGTAATGTCCCTTACGGGCCACCGTACGAGATTGTGTTTTGTGACACTTAGAACTTTTTTCAGCTCGACTGCCGGTCAAGGTTTTCAAAACACTAAATGGGCGGGAGTTCTATATTCTCAGTAAATTTCACAAAATCGAAAAATTCCAGTGTCACAAAACATGGTTTCATCATCTGAGCCCAGCATAAACCGGTCATTGTAAAGCACAGACTGCAGACTGCAGACTGCGGACCAGGGGTAAAATGCAGACTACTGACTGAGAGTAAAATGCGGGCTGGGTGCAAAATGCAGAATGAAGACTGCAGACTTTTTAAACATTTGTACTCCTTCTTCTTCAAATAGGTGAAATAGCTAGCTGGTATCAGTTACACACCTCGCTTGCTAGTCGAAGTACATTGCACATTTGCCAGAAGTTTCAATGAACATCCGAACAGCTCAAGTCTGCGTACCTTGATTTGCAATACTTCCATAGAAGGTCATCCAAATTTCCTGCAGAACATCTGTCTTTGTTGTTGGAATGATTTACTCCCTTTTTTATCGCCATAATTCTTTCTGTACAGTATTTTGGGTCAGCAGCTTTTATTTAAGTGTGAACATAGTTGTGTTGTATATGTGTTGTACCAATTCCTGATGACTTGTATAGAAAACTTTGTGTCTAAAGTTGAAACGTGAGGTCTCTCGGATGGAAAAAAAGGTTCAAGATTGCTATTATGTTTTCGGGTCGTCTACGACGTTCCAGAGAAGAAAGGAATGGATTTGTGAAAGCAGATGTCGTCAAGTAATTGTTCGTTTACATGTATTCGCGGGATTTTTTTACCCTTTAAGTTAAACCCTTCCACGACTTCAGTTTATGCTCGGTCTGCATTTTACCCCAGCTTACATTTTACTCTTAGTCTGCAGTCTGGATTTTGTACACAGTCTGCATTTTACCCCTGGTCCGCAGTTTGCAGTCCGCAGGCCGCAGTCTGCGTTTTACACTGACTGAGTGTAAACCCACTACTAGACTTGAGATCTATAGAGCATTTCAGGATCGCTTGACTTGTCTTAATCGACATTATGATAGTTTAGATTAGCTGGAATTTTTGCGATTTTGTGAAATTTACTGAGAATATAGAACTGCCAGCCATTTAGTGTTTTGAAAATCTTGACTGGCATTCGAGCTGAAAAAAGTTCCAAGTGTCACAAAACACGGTTTCGTCTTCTGAGCCCAGCGTAAACCAACCCTAGACTTGAGATCTATAAAGCATTTCAGGATCGCTTGACTTGTCTTGATCGACATATGACAGTTTAGATTAGCTAGAATCTTTCGATTTACCGAGAATATGGGACTGCCGGCCATTTAGCACCTTGACCGGTAACCGGCCATTTAGCCACAGCGACCCAAAAAACCTTGAAATTGCCAAACATTTTCGTTTGGAATGAAGTGAAATAAAAAAGTCAGTGTCATAGATGCCAGCCTTCGGAGATTTAAAATCTGGCAGGGGCACCCAACGACAATTTTCGTCAAAATATCTGTTCGGAAGACGCTTTGAGATCTAGAATTTTCGGAACATTTGTTGTAAAATTTCTTGCTTGCCTGCCTCTCCTAGGATTTTCGAACATCTAAAAAATGGTAAAATTGCCCATTTTCAACGGATTTTTACCCTAAAAAGGTCACCTAAAATTTTCGGGAGCCTTTTTTCTGGCTGAAATTTTCGAAAACGTATGTTTTGATCCCTATAATTTTCGGATCACTAGACTTTCAGCTAGGAAATCCGAACAGATGAAAAATTTATAGGGAATAAACATATGCCCATATCCACTGTTTAAATACTAAAACACGTTTAACAATGCTATGTTTAAGTGGTTTTGAACTATATTCTCGTTGGGTGCCCCTGATCTGGAGACAGTCTGTTTTGTGTTACCTTCTTACATCAACACCACCCCATGTCGCCCATGATCACAAATAAACTGAAACCCATGAAATCCTTAGAATATTAAACGTAGTCTTCAAATTCAAATAATTGTCTATCAAAATAACTCTGTATGCAGCTTGGGATGGCAAAAAAACATGACAGATGACCAAGTTATCATTTAGCTTGAGCTTTGCTTGATTATTTAGGTTCAAATCTGTATTTGGAGTAAATTGTAGCCACCATAATGTTTATCTGTATTTCTTCTATTGACTACAAAAGACCGATGCTCAGATTTCACCAACAACAATGGCCACACAAACAGAGGATGGTCTGCCTGTGCTCTGGTGAAACATGAGTGTGCGTTAGTGTGTGGAAAGGCTTAATATAAACAGAGTGGTTGAATGTGGGACACACTATACAATGCTAATTGTAAATAAATTCATCACAGCCCACGGGCACATGATCAAACACAACAATCAGCCTGACTTTGGCCTTCAAGATTGGCCTGATAAATTCTTACGAAACTGGTCATTATAACATTAAATTTAAAAGCAAAAAGTAGGTTCGTGATGAAAATTTCTTTGCAAATGGTTTGAGTTTTATTGATCATTTCAAAAGGGCCCATTCTTAAATTTTAATAATGATTTAATAATAATGTTAATAATAATTACTAATAATGATTTTATTATTGCAATATTAACAATTTAAATAACTTTTTTTAACATTTTTATGACAATTTTTGATGGTGATAGTGTAATAAAAGAGACCGTAACAAAAGAAGAGGTTTTCAGATGGTCTTGGGTAATTTTGGCAGCCATGAGGTTCAGTGCTGATCGATGAGCTGCAGTGAGTGATCTGATGAGCTGAGTGAGTGATCAATGAGTGATGAGTGAGTGATCGATGAGCTGCGTGATGAGCTCCGATGAGTGAGTGATCAATGAGCTGCAGTGATCCAGCGAACAATTGTTAAGTTTTGATCAGTCATTGAAACCCTTAAAATAAGGTGAACATAAATTTAACTCAGTTTTTCAGATAATTGAAAGATTTTGGTGATAAGTTTCTTAAAAACACGCTAAGCTTTTGACTAGTTACTTTCTTTTAAATTTTTTTGCTGTACTTAATTTCTGGTCTGATTGCATCGAGCAGATATGTGATATCAGATATGATATGGAGTCTCTCAACCCTGTAGCTGGTTTGTGTCTGACAAAACAAGTTCTGTTCGAAACAGTTCTATCTGGTACTGTCAAGTGACCTTACATTATTCAAAGAAATCAACTGAAATAATGAATTATCTATCCTTTGCAAATTCTTGAAGAGCTAAGCAAAACAACCTAGTGGTTGCAAAATGTGGTGGCCTTGATGAAAAACTACCTGATATATGACTAAGCGCGCCACGCTTTTTCGAATCTGGATGTTTTCCTGTAGAGTAGTGCCAACATATTTTTTCTTCATATTTTGTCTTTCATTGCCATTAAACAATAATTCCGGGACTATTATTTTATCACCTTAGGTCAAGGGCAGTTATTCATTGTATTTGTTATTCGCATGTATCAGTCAATTCAATCAATTCAACCCTGCTGGCTAGCTCAGTTGCTTGGTTACCAGCCTTTGGAGTGATAAGCTCCAAGTTTGATTTTTGGCTGAACTAGCACTTAGGGTTTTGAAAATAAAGGCTCAGTCACTTTCAAGCGTGCCAAAAATGGAAAAATTATGCTTCCTTGGGTTAGAGGTGCAGTACTTGGAACTAGTGGTAATCCAGGGGGAGGGTGGGTGGGGTCAGGACCCCCTATCTCCTTGTGCTTTTTTTCCTTCCTCCACACTATGACCACTAAGGTATAACTTTGTTCACTATGTAGGTCACAACTGTTGAGATTGCTTCATATAATAAACTGGGGGCAAAATATTTTGGGACTGTGAAAAACGATTGTCGTCCTCTTGATACGTTATATTGTAAGACATGTATTTTTCTCACCAAAAAAGGTTTTTTTATCTGCTCTAGCGAAGACATTTAGCATACAAATTGTTGCTACGAGTTTTGAAATTTGTATGCATATTTGGAGTTCAATTTTATCCTTGGTTTCAATTTTTATTTTCCTTTGCTTTTGGGTATGGTAATGTATGATAGTGAGTTTGAAACAAAGGAAAATATAATTTAAACCAAGGATAAAATTGGACCTATAACATATATATTATTATAAATCATATAATTCATTTGCCTTAATTGCCTGACTAGTGTGGTCATTTCTGACCATATGAAACAATATTGTCGCTAACTCTGAGGTCTAGAATAGAGGAATATTTCTCTTATTTATTATTATATATTCTTTCTTGTCACTTAAGTAGCATAATAGGGATAAAATTATCCGTTTCTTGCGGGGAACTTTCGAAGACAAAAAGTTTGTCCAGACAAATGGTTATCTTGACCGGCCGTTATTTTGAGCCCTGATGTATGCTCTGCTGATGTTAAGAGCATACCAGTTAGAAGTCTATCCGTAGTTTGTGACCCGACGAAAAGAAACCCGTTTATACCAAAGTGGTTACCCTGTGATGAAATATCTGATATGAACAAAAAATGCTCTAGTCTCCAGGCTTTACGAAGCTTATTTTGATAACTTTGGGCCTAAAGCTTACTAGTCTCCACGAACTTGAAAACGTGCTGCTAAATTTATATTTACGTGACGACAACGTGAAGATCATTTATGCAGAAATAATTTTAATCATTTAAAGCTGTTTTGTTTTTTAGAAACAGTCCTTGGACGTTGGATTTGAAGAATGGCCAACAAAGAATACACCGAAGAGGAGCTGAATTATTTCCGTGTTTGTTACATCACCACCCACATCATCAGGGAAGGTCTTAAAGAACTGTTTAAACGTGAATGGGACCGACACCACAGTCCTGGGTTTGGTTTATGGCAAGATACTGCAAGAAATGGGCAGGATTTCTTTAGAATGGAATCAGGAAAGAGTCGTTCAAAAAATTCAAGACTCTTGACTATCATTCAAAATGGAAACACAGAAGAATGGGATTGTACATGTTTTTTCTTCGCAATTCTCTATTCTGACACCCTAGGGTATGTAATAAGTCCAGCAGTCGCTAAAGATGTAGACGATTTGCGAAAGTTCCGTAATGAAGTATTTGCACATTGCTCTAAAGCTTCTTTCCCTGAAGCAGAGTATCAGAGATGTTTATCTAAAGTGTTAAATGCATTCACGTCCCTTCATCTTTCCGCTGTAGAGCTGCAGAGGATAATCAACCAAAAAGGTTTTCCCACCGAGGAACTTCAGAAGCTTCAAGAACAGGTGACGATCTTGGAAGATGAAATACAAGGTAAACCTAAACCTTTCATGATTCTTCCACAAGCGCCATCACATGCGGTTGTCGAAAGGAAGGTGGAAGTTGAAGACATCATGCAGAAGTTCTCAGATCTCCAGACGAACAACAAGGATGCTTCTGTGGCTACGATTTATATCTCTGGTAATCCTGGATGTGGCAAAAGTCAAATTGCTCGAGAAGTTGGTAAGCAATTTTTTGAAAGAGAAGCCGCTACGAATGACTGTGATAGTTGCACCCTTGTGATGACCTTTAATGCTGAAAGCGAGCAGTCTTTGCTAGATTCTTACTGTAAGTTTGCCCTCAAGGTTGGTGTCACCGAATATTCCCTTAACAGCATCACCGGAGGGGACTCCATTTTGTTGCCCGATGAAAAGATTTGTCATCTAAAAACTCTTGTTTCTGCCAAAATGGAAAACTATTCCAGCTGGCTTCTTATATATGACAATGTTAATGAGCTTAAAGATTTGTCAGGGTCTACAAATGACTGGTTGCGTTGTGGAGATCACTTGCCTGGTGAGCATTGGGGAGGTTGTGGACATGTTCTTGTTACTACCCAGGACAGTATTAACATACCTGAAGCTGATCCTCTTTGTGAAAGTGTTTCTCTTAGTAAGGGAATGCAGTCTGAAGATGCTCGGATTCTACTTCGAAAAATTTGTTGTTTTGCCTGTGATAGTGAAGAAGAGTCCTTAGTCCTGAATGCTTTAGACTATCAACCTTTGGCTATTGCCTGTGCTGCAATTTATGTTCGTTACATTGGAGTAAGCCATACGAAAAGTTCGAGTAACGTTTGGAAAGAATACCTGAGGAAATTAGAAACATTGGAAAAGCGAGCTTCCACAGAGAAAGTTTATGAATGGACAAGCAGGTCTTATCGACCTTCAATGACTGCTGCTGTCACCTTGGCATCGGAAAAACTGGTTCAGGAGCCATGTTTTGAACACGTGGCTCCATTTCTTGCCATGGGTGCACCAACGCCTGTACACGTGGATTTAATTGTCCGTTATCTTATAGAACATGATCCAGATTGCGATAAAGACTTGGCAGCTGCAAAAATCGTGAAATGCCCCCTGCTAATGCAACATTGCCCTGTTGACTGTTCAAAGGTACAAGTTAAGATGCACCAAGTTGTCCACAAAGTCTTTCAGAAGTACCTTCTTGATAGGTATAGTGATGAGCAGATTGCAGAATTAATTCTGTTGTACATTGAAATACTGTCCACCTCTGCCCAACATGACCCTCTTGATTTTGACCTGAACTTTCATATGACTTCAAAAATGATGGCTCCTCACTTGAAAACCCTTTGTCATCGGCCCTCTCCGGTTTGGAAATTAGTCTTGGCGAAAAGCAGTGAAAGAAATGCACTGCCAAGTACTTTTTTCAGTTTTGGGGATATTTGTAGGAAACATTTTTTCTTGTCTGAGGCTTGGGATTATTTCCATAAAGCCTTGAAAATAGCTAAAGATGGCTACGACAGTGGCGATAAAAAGCAGATAAATTTTATTGCCACTATTTTAAACAATCAAGGTCTGATTTTTCATGAAAATGGCGAGTATGAAGAGGCTGAACTGTACTACAAGCGTGCTCTAGATACTCTCAGGGCACTACACCCACCAAACACATGTCTGCCAGAAATTGCAGACTCACTGAGTAAACTGGGAACACTCTACTACACAATTTCTTACAAGGAAATTGCCGATAGACAACGTGGAAGACGAGATTACGTGATGCAGCAATACGGTCTCGAGCCTTCTAGTTTGGCTATATGTGACTACGATGACAACTCATATATGGAAAAAGCAAAGTGTTACTTCCAGCAGTCCCTTGACATGAGAAAAAAGCTGTACGGTCTTGAGCATTCTGAAGTTGCAGCTTCACTTTCGAATGTTGCTTCCATTCACTATGTGATGGGTGACTTAGAAACTGCAAAGGAGTTTTTTCAACGTTCACATGCTCTTAGAAAAAGGATTTATGGCGAAGAACATCCCTGTGTTGCAGATTCTTTGAACAATCTTGGAATTTTGCATAGCAAAATTGGCCTCAAGATGGAGGCAATTCAATATCTGGAAAAGGCATTCGAAATGAGAAAGAAGCTCTTCTTTTATGATCATGCTGTGATAGCTGATTCATGTAATAACCTTGCTCTTGCTTATCAATACAATGGTCAACTTGAGAAAGCAAAGGAATGCTTTGAAGAAGCATTGCGTATCAGAGAAAGAGTCTCCGGAAAAGAACATGCGTTGATAGCAGCAGTGTTGTATAATTTCAGTGACCTGTACTGGAGATTGGGTGAAATGAAGAAATGTAAAGAGCTTCATAATCGTGCTCGCCAGATAGTGAACCCATTCAAACGACCTGGACTGCTTGACAGCAAATTTATTCCTCATGATGAGCCTTTTCAACACTTTAAATCCGGCCTGCATTCATGTAGCCATTATGGATATTTTGTTCTACAAGCAAATTTTCCGGCGTTTGACCCGTTTCCTCCAGGACAATATCCCATAACTTGCACGGCAGAACGTCCATGACTATTCCCCTAATCAAGTTCTTCATCTGGTTTCAGTCCTCAAGTTTTGTTGGACAAAATCGAGAATGGCGGGTAGTTTTTCCGTCGCGCTAATTTATCTCGCTTTCAAGCAAGATACACTATTTGCTTCATTTTCACGTTATAACCATTTGGTATAAAATGCACGAATTGGAATCTTGACCGCACTTTATTAGTGTGGGTTTACTACTTTTATATTACGTCATTAAGTGAATCGTCAATGAGCTGTTATAAAGATGAACCTTTTAATTCTTGATATTTACCAAAAGCGTAGCCAGACATTTAACTCGTGGATTACGTGTAGCGTAGAAACGAGTTGTTGTGGGCACTGCGATATGAGAATGTGTCACTCAGGTGTGGACAGTTTCGTAATCAGTGGGCTCCGCACGAAAGCGCCTGATATCGAAACAACAACAGTCGTAGATCGATCGCGCGATAAAGAAGCTCTGAGCGTGCATTGTACCCAGAGCTTTCGATGTTTTGATTTTGAAGCTTTCATAGGACGATAAGCTGTCTTCATTTTGACTTCGAATGTTTGGAATTAGCACTATGGCTAACTTGAAGACAGAATTTTACGAACTCTTGAAGCTTTTTTACTCGTCCAGGCGCTCAACATGACGAACAGATGAGCAATTGCTCTTCGACACACCAAGCTCACAATGAGTATATTACGCCGGTCATTAACTTCAAGCTTACTGCATAGTAACCTCAAAATGAGTAATCTCGTGGTAGCGTTTTAAGCGTTGATTAGAATGAGTTTTATTTGTCAAACTATAATGAGCAATACTGTTAAGGGAGCACTTCTTGAAGGAAACAAGTATTGTAAGCACGCCAAGCGTTGGCTGCACAATTGACGATCATGATGCAAAACCATAGAACGTATGTGGTCAACCTGCAGGAAGTATACAAGACATGGAAGACGTTTTAGCAGGAATAAAGTTGGTGAATTATCGAAAAGTTCAAGAAATAAGTCAAAGGTTACTTGTGAATTTGAAGGCGCCCACCGTGACAGAGAACCGCCGAGATAATAAATTCTGTACTAGGAAAATTAAGGAGTAAGTCAGGTAGAAATGCATTGAGCTTATTACTGTATTATGTTCTGATTTTGTACATTACACCACATTTGTCTGAAGTGCAAAATTTTCAACTAGATTGTGTGGAGGTAGACCTACAGGAGAAAAATACTTGTTCATCTTATTATCAACGACTTGTCATGTCACTGATTCGCAGGCGCAAGCCATGGCAGTCATTTCGTTGCCGAATGACAACAGAGCGAATTCAGTTCGGGAAACAAAATTAACTGTTTTTCTCCGGACCCGTCATTTTAGATATTGAATGCTTAAAAGCATTCAATATCTAATAGACCTCTTAAGCTTGTATGTTGGTTTTCCCAATGAACGTCTGATGGTAATATACCCCTTTGTCGTTTCCAAAATTTAATGCGTACATATGGAGTGGAATAAGACGAAATTTAAATGAAACAACTCTCTAGAGTAATTACATGACCTACTTTGGGAAAACAAAACACATTATTAAAGAGGTCTATTACAGTGGAACCTCGATTTAACGAACCTCCATATAACGAACTCCTTGGTATAACGAACGATTTTCCTCAGCCCGGCCAAAATTACAGTAAAATGTATGGAACAGAACCTCAATTTAACGAACACAATCCGCAAGCGCAAAGGTAAAATTTACCTCGAATAAATGTCAGCATGTGATAAAAGATGAATGCCAAATAGAGCAACAAGGATAAAAGTTATGTGTACGCAGTAGTTTTAAGCAGTTTTGTCTGCCTGTTCTTGAGTTTCTAGTGCTGTAGCTATGTATAGCTCAGCACTGAAATGGCATTACAGTAATTTTTGAGATCCAGAAATGCTAGATTTGTAAATTAATTATTAACTTTACCTCGACATAACGAACATTATGGTAGTTTTCCTGAAAATTCGTTAAATGGAGGTGTTCGATATAACGAACACATTTCCCCAGTCCCTTGGCACTTCGTTAAATCGAGGTCCCCCTGTACCACGGTTGAGTTTGTTGAAATGCTATCAGAGCCTTTTAAGAGTGCGATTCGCACATGCTTTCCAATGTTGAGCCAAGCTTTTAGGCGCCCAAAAGGTAAGATGGAGAAAGATTCTTGTGCCAGAATTTCTTTTCGTTTCTTTGGAGCGCTGGCCACTTAACGTGATGGACTTAGAACTTACAGCCTTCACCGCATGATCTTAATTTGATGGTATGTACGAGTTGTGCTAGCCTCGGCGAGTAATGTAGGAGCTGCATGCTTGTAAGGTGTTTCCCACTTGGTCGCAGAAAACAATAACAGATCATTGTTTATCATTATTTCCCACAGTTCCACGATTAACCGATTGGTTTTTAGGGTTAGAAGAGCTGTTACATGGCGCCTCAGCCTGCGAATACAGCCGCACCGTTTCTCTTGCAAACGTCCTTAAAAACGAAGAGATATGATAAACGACTGCATTTGCAGGCTGATGCAGAGTGTTGTAGCTCAACGGTTGTTCCACCAGTGAAGGTTGTTAAGACAGTAAATTAATCAGTTGTAGTGTTATCTTGTGAAAAGAGCTTGTATATAAGATTTATCACTAGTATTTATTAAAGTTTCACTAAGTGAACTGGAATGTTTTAGTGTTACTAAACGTGTGGCGCGCATCATTGCTTGCCAATGGGAATTTTCTAGTCGAAATCATCCTTGTAAGGCCCACGCTAGAGAAGATAGCACTGTAAAAGCCTGTGGATTTCTATAGGGCGTCACACCTTAGTCAGAGTAAGTTGTACCTCGCAAAATTCAGAGGCCGGGTAAATAAGTCGAAGCTTTTGGTGATAACTCAGCGTCCAGAAATCTAAGTGCGGTGGTACGTATAGGAGGCGGAGACGTCCAGTCCCTTGCCTCATTTCCATGTTTTTTTTTTGTTTGCGGCTCTACAGACAACATATCAACCTCCCTCCAGCGAAGGTCAAGAAATATATTTCTGACCTTAACCATCCACAATCACTGATCCCCCAAATGTACGACGAGGACCCTACAGGGAAGTACCCCATGAGCATTGTTATTAACATTTGACAATGTGATGTCCTCAAAGTGGTCACTCTCAAGGACTAAGATCTTACGAAATAGTGGCAAATCTAGTTGCTCTCTTGTCTTCATGATACGTTGGCTCCAAGAGAGGGTACTATTATTAATGTGGCTAAATATCATTTAGGCAAAGTTAAACACGAGCCAGATGGCCAGCGGTCTTCTCCCACTTCAGTATGTGACCTACGGGGCGGCCCGCGGGGAATTGCAGGGCTCCTTGTGTGCCCTTTTGCTAGTGTTGCTTTGCATTGTAGCTTTGCTTGCTGATCGTAGCGGATCATTTTTAGCCTTCTTGCGAATCATTGCGGATTCTTGCTGATCGTAGCGGATCAATGTTTGCCTTCTTGCGAATCATTGCGGATTCTTGCCGAATTCGCCGTTGCTTACTGATCGTAGCGGATCAATTTTTGCGTACTTGCGAATCATTGCGGACTCTTGCTGATCGTAGCGGATCAATACGCTGCTTAAGATCCGACGACGGCAGACGTCTGTGACGGCGAACGGAAGTGAAATTACTGCTAGAAAGACTTCCGGCTGCCGTCGTTGCGAAGTTTCCCGCCGTAGCGGCCTTGTCTGTGACGTGAAGAAGGCCATTTTGCCGTCGCGTGTAAAACGTGAGTAAACTTGATCAAAATAATGCCATTTAAACACATTTTGAGCGAAATTCTTTAGCACTGTTAACAGTTTATTCTCAGTAGACCATTTTTGTCGAATTTCTAAGCGACTTAAACGATTTGAACACGGTATTTAAATTAAATTTGTTTGCCTTCTCTAAACAGTTTGACTCGTTAATCGCCATGGACTTGGTCAACTCGACAAAGAAAGCAACCCAGTAAGTTTTACAAGTTTTTTCTTGTGTTTATTGATGTGTTTATTAACAATTATGATATCGTAGACTTGTTTCGGCATTAAATTGAGGTCCAATGGATTATGTCACTCATCTTTTCTCGAAATAGCGTTTTTTTTTTACTCGGCTTCTCTTACAATGTAATTTTAATCAAGAGCTTTCAGTAAGGCAAAAAAATGCATCGTCGTGGAGGAACGAAACGTTTGCCTCTCGAAACTGCTCAAAATACAACATCACGATTAGTTTATGCTTGAATTAGGCGGCATATTGCACATGTACACATGTACACAAACATGACTGAGACCGCTTTGATTTGCGTTAGAAAGATCTAAACTGATTTAACGGTGAATCGATTTAACTGGTTTCCAAGGTCGAGATGAAGTCTTCAAAATGTTCGTAATTCTGGTAGGGAAAATCCAAATTTTTAGATCTGTTGACATCATACAACAGTAAAAATTCATCTTCTGAAATGTCGCCATCATCAAAACTTGTCAGTAATAATTCACGAACCTTTCTATCAGTAGCCATCGCTCTTGTATTTATTTCTAAACTTCAACAGGAAAAGGCGCTACAACAACCCGCCGTCGCGCGAGCTTTCTTAATGCTATTTTTCGCGCCATTGTGACGGCGACCTTACCCCAAGCCCCCTCGACCAAGTCTGCCGTCGTAGAATCTCGCCGTCGTCGGATCTTAACCTCACTAATGTTTGCCTACTTGCGAATCATTGCGGATTCTTGCTGTCTTCGCCGTTACACACCGTTTTTACTCGCAGCATGTCTCTACGTAACACAAACAACAGCCTTGCGGCCGGTTTTTGCCGCTGGATTCACTACTGCCCACTTTGACAACGGGTGCCATCCCAGAAGTTCCTCCTTCTACTGCGAACGATGTTTGGGAGCCCATCGCATCTGACTAGCGTTCCGGACGTGCCGTCCTTTGCCTTTTTGGCCGCGCCTCCGAGGTCGCAGCCGTTAAATCAGCGCTCTCAGCCGAACAAACTACATCTACAATGAGCGTTCCGGCAGCCTCAAGCGTGGCTGGGGGCGTTCCCACGACGTTCGTTTGCATTCTCAAGCGTTGGATCTGGCTGCGTCTAGTCTTGGTTTCCCACCAATTTCTGCTACCAGGCCAAACTTTGTTGTCCCTTCTTTGTGTCAACTTTTTCGCCGCCGGTATCGCCCGTTGCTCCTTCGCCCAGAGCGTCTAAAAAGCCAAATCGGCGTATGGACGATATTGGCGGTTGGCTGGAGGCCTTTTTAGTGTATTGTCTCGTGCTGACGTTATTTTTCCCCACTGCTGGAAGGATCTCTTACTTTATTAGCTGTTGATCTTGCGGACCTGTGGCCAGTTCACCGGCCGCGTGTGGTTAGCGTACGATTGGGCCTCCAGCAAGCATGCAGCCGCAACAAATTTGAGACTGGTAAGCTTTTAATGTCCAAACGTTCTACCCCTTGCTTTTTAACTCAATTGCATTGCATCATTATTTAGATTAGAAATGCGTATCTGGCAATTACCCTCGCGAAACTCGATGTTTTAGTAGCGTCCCTTCAAGTTAAGCCCTGTCGGGCGGGGCAAGGAACTGGTTGGGCGACTCACTGCCAACATCATCGTGAAGGTCCTTGCTTTGTTCTTCCTCTTATTTTTCTGCTGTTTTACAATTTGTATGGTGTTATTTAAAAGTGTATTAGGAAGCATATTTAGCATTATGTCGGCGGCCATGTATATAAAAAAAATGCAACCGCCACAACAGTACAATTCGCTTGCAAATTATTGTTCCTTTGCCGCAGTACAGAGCAGAAACTTTGATCTATCGGCGAGGAAACCAGGACTCCAATACACTTGGGTTGGCCAAGGTGTGAATTGAGTTCCAAACTAGATTTCAAAAAAAAAGACGAGGTTTCGACGGTAAAAAGCCAAACTGAACAAAACACCCTGGAGAACCATATCGCGCGACATACTCAAACTCGTCTGCGAAGTGAGATGCACTTGTATCTCGATTTTCGCTCTTATTTTGAAGCTACTGGCCCAAATTGCTTCAATGTTTTCTGGAAAGTACTTCTGCAGTCAATATTTCTAGCCAGGATCATTTCTTGTCGGCCAAAACAGGAAAAAAAAATCAGTCAGTTAGAGCGTAGTCGCCACATCGTTGCTAGGCAATCTTGGATACCAAACCAAAAGAAAGAAAGATTTATGACAGAAGCAAAATTGCAGCGGTGCAGCCTGCTGACAATGACATCACGCTGCTGAGCTCAGTTGGGACGCTGTCATGACTGTTGCTAGGCAAGTGCGGAGACCAAACCAATAGAAAGAAAGAGTTATGACCAAAGCCAAATGACTCTGCTTACGATCCTCGAGTGTTCCGGGCGACATCACATGACTAAATTATTAATTCTCTTTCGCGAGGGCGCTTTTGTGTCTTGCTTTGCTCTGAATAACTTCGTGACCGCTGTCTCCCCCTTCCCACACTGTGTGCACAACATGAGTTCCATGCTAGCAGTTTGCAAATGGCCAGGCCTAGTTCTCCATTTGAGAACTGTGAGGGCCCTGCAACGGTGCTTGTAGTATTGGGAATTGAATTTGATTCTATCAATCAAGCTGCCCGCTTGCCAGCAGACAAACTGTCGGCCTTGCAGGGTCTGATAAGCTTGTGGCTTCCGCGTAGGTGGTACAACAGACGCAAACTGGAGTCCGTCTTTGGCCATCTACATTATGCTGCCAATGTGGTGTGGCCAGGCAGAGCCTTCCTACATTGCATGATCGACCTTTTGTGCTGCTTCCACAAGAAGGATCACCTGATTAGCCTCAACAGGGAGTGTCATCTGGACTTGCTTTGGTAGCATCAGTTCTTGTCACAGTGGAATGGGGTTAGTTTTTGGCTCCTTCCAGGCTTGCCCCCTAAAGCTGATGTGGCAGTTCCTTTGGATGCAGCTGGATCACTGGGCTATGGAATGTTCTTAAAGGGCTTCTGGGTCCCGGGTTCCTTCTCCGCAGCAACAATCTATCGCTTATAAGGAGCTGTTCCCAGCAGAAATTGCTTCCCACGTTTTTGGTGCCACCACTGGAGCTGAAAGCATGTACTCTTTCGCTCTGACCACGATGCTGTCGTCCACTTCTCGAATGCTAGGACTTCTAAAGTTCCCTGCTCAATGCGGTTGCTTCGCATTTTGCTGCTCGCAGTGGTACCTCATCACTTCTCCCAACATGTGCAAGGCGTTACGAATCAGAGTGCTGATGCTCGCTCTCATTGTCGTTGGCAGAAATCCAGGCAGCTGGCGCCAAATACTCAGCCTTGTCCAACTTCGATGCGGAGTCCTCTCGTCCTGCTTACCGACTTGACTTCCCTGATTTAGAACAGCAGTGCTACTCCTTTCGTACTCGTGGCCTGGCTCCCTTGATTCGCCATTCCTATGCGTCAGCCCAAGCGAAATTCATTTCCTTCTGCTGACAGCTTGGCAACTTGCACCCATCAAGGTCTCCACGCTTAATGGACGAATGGACGCTTTGTCTAATTGTTATGGTTCTGGCCAGGTCTCTCCAGCATTTGTTGATTAAGGTTAATTTATCAGGCTTTAGAGCTCTCCACATGGATCAGGGGTGCTCGTATCTGCTTGCAGATTGTCTCCGCCTGTAGAGGGACATTCATGGCATCAAGCGCTATCAGGGTACTCTTTCGTCCATGCGGCTGCTTATAAGGGATGAGATTAATTGATGCTAGTTATCTCGCAGTCTTTGGATCTCGGCCCTCCAGATCAGCAGATGTTCTGGGCAGCTCGTTTCTGGGGTACTTAGGCTTCCTGCGTGCGTCTGAGTTCATGGTACCTAACCTATCTAGCTACTTGTCATCCCTCCACTTGAGTGTCCAGGACTTTGCAGTGGATTCTTCATTGGCTGCATCGTCCTTGCGCATACGAATCAAGGGCTCCAAGACAGACCCGTCCCGGAAAGGCTCTTTTCATTCACATTGGCCTTGACAAGCATCCTCTCTATGCCGTGCCCGCTATGATGATATTCCCTGCTCCTAGGGGGTATTCCTCTGGCCCCTTGTTTTTGTTTGTGAATGGCAGCCTCTCACCCGCAGTATTCTTACAGATTGGCTTAGGCAGATCATAACTTCAGCTCAGATACCGGGCAATTCCTTCTCCCCTAGCTTTCGTATTGGAGCTGCCACTGGCGCTGCTCGCAGTGGGATTCTGAATCAATGGGCCATTGGCCCAACAACACTTATCAGCTTTGTATTAGGACACTGGCTGACTCGTTAGCTGCACTCTCGCAAAAACTAGCTTCAGCACGTTCCACAGTTCCATACAGAATCCCTTCACGGCACAGTCCTCACTGCTTCCCGGGGTAGCTTTTTTGGCAGCCATCTGTCCTGGTTCAGGACCTTTTGCCTATTTGGTGCAATAAAACCGGTCGGACTATCTTGCATTAAGTATTAATAAGGGTTTATCATTCTGAGCTCCTGGCAAAACAGTGAACCAACAAGGTACTGATTTTAACTAGTTTGGAGAACTTTCATGGCTTACCGTCTCTTGAATTAACCTACAAATCTTTAAACTGTCAAAAAAAACCTTACGTATACGAAACATTATCTTCGATTATCTGTAGGAATAAAGTAATGTCAGCAAGTAAGTGTCATAGATGCCAACCTCCGGAGATCTAAATTTTAAAGCATATGTATTACAAAGTAAATACCCTTTATAGAAATATCTATAGCTATCTAATAGGCATATTTTTAAGCGAAACTATTGAAAAAGGGACATAGTCAACCGCCTCAAGACTATAATGCCCCACCCCCATGCATAGGGTTTTCCTATCGCTTCCCTGTTGCTGAGACGGAAAGATGACAAGTGCCCGACAAATGTCCAGGAGGGGGGATGGGTAGGCTTAGAATTGACAGAACCATTAGAACATTATAAGCTGCTTTTATTCAAATAGTTCGAATCCCAAAGCGCAGGATTCCGAATTCCACAAAAGCAAAATGTTCCCGGGTTCCGGAATCTGTATTCCCTTACTTAGGGAGAAACAGTTTGTCCGGACAAATGGTTATCTTGACCGGACATTGTCCATTGACCAGCCCGTATTTTGAGCCCTGATGCTTTCTTCGCGGAAGGTAAGAGCATGCCAGTTAGAGGCCTATCTGTAGTTTGTGACCAAGCAAGCCCGTTTATACCCAAGTGGTTACTGTGTGATGATATGTCTTTCGTGAAAAAAATGCACTTAGTCACCAGGGGTAACGAAACTTATTTTGACATCTTTTACAGGTATAAAGCGTACTTGTTTCCAAACGTGCATTAATATATATATTACAAGGAGACCATTTATGGAGACATAATTTTAATTGAATAAATCTTTTTTGACAGAAGAAATCCGGGGAAATTCGAGTTGAAGAATGGCCAACAAAGAATACACAGAAGAGGACACCCACGTCATCCGGGAAGGTCTGAAAGAACTGTTTAAACGTGAATAGAACCGACACTACAGTGCCAGGTTTGGTTTATGGCAAGATTCTGCAAAAAATGGGCAGGATTTCTTTCGAATGGAATCAAAAAAGAGTCGTTCAAAAAATTCAAGACTCTTGACTATCATTCAAAATGGAAACACAGAAGAATGGGATCGCACATGTTTTTTCTTCGCAATTCTCTATTCTAACACGCTGGGGACTGTAATAAGTCCAGCAGTCGCTAAAGATGTAGACGATTTGCAAATGCTCCGTAATGAAGTATTTGCACATCGTTCTAAAGCTTCTTTTCCTGAAACAGAGTTTCAGAGATGTGTATCCAAATTGTCAAATGCATTCACGTCCCTTCATCTTTCCACTGTAGAGCTTCAGAGAATAATCAACCAGAAATGTTTTCCCACCTGGGAACTTCACAAACTTCAAGAACAGGTGAAGGTTTTGGAAGATGAGATACAGGGTAAACCTAAACCTTTCATGACTCTTCCACAGGCGCCATCACACGAAATATTTGAAAGGAAGGTGGAAGTTGAAGACATCATGAAGAAATTCTCAGATCTCCAGACGAACAACAAGAATGCTTATGTTGTTACGATTTGTATCTCTGGTAATCCGGGATGTGGCAAAAGTCAAGTTGCCAGTCAAGTTGGCAGGCAGTTTTTTCAAAGAGAATGTGATAAAAACGACCATGATAGTTTCACCCTTGTAATGACCTTAAATGCTGAAAGTGAACTGTCTTTGCTAGATTCTTACTACAAGTTTACCCTCAAAGTTGGTGTCACCGAGTATTCCCTTAACAACATCACAGGAGGGGACTCAGTTTTGTTACCCAATGAAAAGATTTGTTATCTCAAAACCCTTATTTCTGCTAAAATGACAAACTATTCCAGTTGGCTACTCATGTATGACAATGTTGACGAGTTTAAAGGAAGAGAAGATATCTTGACTTTGAACGACTGGTTGGGTCGTGGAGATTACTTGCCTAATAAACACTGGGGAGGTTGTGGACATGTTCTGGTAACCACCCAGGACATTATCACCCAAGCTGAAGCTGATCCCCTTTGTGAAAGTGTTTCTCTTAGTAAGGGAATGCAGTCTGAAGATGCCAGGAATCTACTGCGAAAGATTTGCCAGCTTTCCTGTCATAGTGAAAAAGAGTCCTTAGTCCTGAATGCTTTGGACTATCAGCCTTTGGCTATTGCCTGTGCTGCAATTTATCTTGGTTACGTTGGAGTGGACCGAAAGACAAGTTCTAGAAACATTTGGGAAGATTACTTAGCGAAATTAGAAACACTGAAAAGGCGAGCTTCCACAGAGAAAGCTTATGAATGGACAAGCAGGTATTACCGATCTTCTATGATCGCTGCTGTCACCTTAGCATTGAAAACGCTAGTGCAGGAGCCAATTTTTGAACAAGTGGTTTCATTTCTTGTTTGGGTGCAGCAACGCCTGTACATGTGGATTTAATTGTCCGCTATCTTACAAAGCAAGATCCAGATTGCGATGAAGACTTGGCAGCTGCAAAAATCGTGAAATGGTCCCTGCTAATGCAATATTACCCAGATGACAGTTCAAAGGTACAAGTCAACATGCATCAAGTTGCTCACAAAGTCTTTCGGAAGTACATTCTTGATAAGTATAGTTAGGAGCAGATTGCAGAATTCATTCTGTTATACATCGAAACACTGTCCACCTCTGCCCAACATGACCCTCTCCACTTTAACCTAAACTTTCATATGACCTCAAAAATGATGGCTCCTCGTTTGAAAACCCTTTGTCATCAGCCCTTTCTTGTTTGGAAATTAGTCTTGGCGAAAACAAGCGAAAGAAATGCACTGCCAAGTACTTTTTTCAGTTTTGGGGATATTTGTAGGAAACATTTTTTCTTGTTAGAGGTTGGGAGGTATTTCTATAAAGCCTTGCAAATAGTTAAAGATGGTTATGACAGTGACGATAAAAACAAAATCAATTTTATCGCCACAATTTTAAACAACCAAGGTCTGATTTTTCATGAAAATGACGAGTATGAAAAGGCTGAACTGTACTACAAACGTGCTCTGGATATTCTCAGGGCACTACACCCACCAAACACCAGCCTTCCAGAAATTGCAGACTCACTGAACAAACTGGGAACTCTCTACTACACAATTTCTTACAGGGAAATTGCTGATAGACAACGCGAAAGACGAGATTACGTGTTGCAACAATACGGTCTCGAGCCTTGAAAGTTGGCTACCCCTTTTTACGATGACAACTCATATATGGAAAAGGCAAAATATTACTTCCAGCAATCCCTTGACATGAGGAAAGAGTTTTATGGTCTTGAGCATCCTGAAGTTGCAGCCTCACTTGCGAATGTTGGTTGCATCGACTGTGTGATGGGCGACTTGGAAACTGCAAAGGAGTATTTCCAAAGTTCACATGCTCTTAGAAAAAAAAATATATGGTGAAGAACACTCTTGTATTGCAGACTCTTTGAACAATCTTGGAATTTTGCACAGCAAATTGGCCTCAAGATGGAGGCAGTTCAATATCAGGAGAAGGCATTGGAAATAAGAAAGAAGCTTTTCTATCATGATCATGCCGTCATTGCTGATTCATATAATAATCTAGCTCTTGCTTACCAATATAATGATCAGCTTGAACAAGCAAAGGAGTGCTTTGAAAAAGCATTGGGTATCAGGGAAAGAGTCTCAGGAGAAAAGCATCCGTTGGTAGCTGTATTGTTGTTCAATTTTAGTGACCTGTACTTGCGTTTGGGTGAAATGAAGAAATGTAAAGAGCTCTATGATCGTGCTCGGCAGATAGTGAACCCATTCAAACGACCTGGACGGCTTGACAACGAGTTCATTTCTCATGTTGAGCCTTTTCAACGCTTTTAGTCCCGCATGCAGTCATGCAGTCGTTATGGATATGCTGTTGGTGAAGGAATTTTTCAGCCGCGTTTGACCCACTTCCTCCAGAACGATATCCCATAACTTGCACTGCAGAACGTCCATGACGATTCCCCTAAACAAGTTCTTCATCTGATTTCAGTCCTCTAATTTTGTTGGACATAATCCACAATGGCGGCCATTTTTTTTCGTCGCGCTAATTTATCTCGCTTTGAAGCTATTTGCTTCATTCTCACGTTATAACCATGTGGTATAATACACGAATT
Source organism: Porites lobata (assembly GCA_942486035.1). Lineage (NCBI taxonomy): Eukaryota > Metazoa > Cnidaria > Anthozoa > Scleractinia > Poritidae > Porites > Porites lobata. Next base: position 1,117,525 of record CALNXK010000027.1, read on the forward strand.
GGAATCTTGACCGCACTTTTTTAGTCTGAAGTTACTTCTTGCATTATTTCGTCATTACGTAAATCGTCAATGAGCTGTTATAAAGATGAAGCTTTTAATTCTTGATATTTACCAAGGGCGTAGCTAGACATTTAACTCGTAGATTACCTGCAGCGTAGGAACGGGCTATTATGGGTACTGCGATATGCAAATGTATCACTCAGGTGTAGACACTTTCGTAATCAGTCGGATCCGCGCTAAAACGCCTGATATCAAAAAACGACAATAGTCGTTGCTCGATCCCGCGATAAAGAAGTGCTGAGCGTGCATTGAGCCCAGTGCTTTCGATGTTTTGATTTTGTAGCTTTTGTAGGACGATAAGTTGTCTTCATGTTGACTTTGAATGTTTGAAATTACCACTATGGCTAACTTGGAGACAGAATTTCATGAACTCTCGAAGCTATCAAGCCGGTAAATAACTTCAAGCTTGCTGCAAACTAACCTCAAAATGAGTAATCTCATGGTAATGTTTTAAGCGTTGATTAGAATGAGTTTTATTTTTTAATGAGAAATACTGTTAAGCGAGCACTTCTTGAAGGAAACATGTATTGTAAGCACGCCAAGCATTGGCTGCACAATTGACGATCATGATGCAAAACCATAGAACATATAACTAGTAGGAATAAAGTTGCATAAGCATCGGAACGTTAGCTAGGTTCGGCACATGAGTGGAGCGGCGTCTAGGCCTTAGTGTATTTTGTTAGCATCACATTTTGTAACCGATGATCGATTTAACCACAACTGATAACAGACTAGAGCCACACTTACTGCTATTATGGAAATACTGAACCACATCTGCCATTTCCATTTCATGTGTCTCCTCTGCCACAGCGGTACAATATCACTCTTACCTAGTCAGACAACGGTCACACAACAGCACAATAGTAAGATGAACAGAGAGGCGTCTGAACCAATTTGGTACGGCAGTTTTAGTTTAGTGCCGCAAAAGGGTTAAGTTCGACAGAGTCTGTAGAACTTTTGTCGAACTTAACTTAGGCTCGAAACATGGTGCCCCATCTGAATCAGATGTCGCGCCAGTGTCGCTTCAACTTATTATTTGGGTTCGCCAAATAGAGTAATCGAGACCGCTTGTTTTGATTCAAAGTTCCAATAGGCACGCATACGTGCGAACGTAAACAAGCCAAGCTACGCGAATGTCTGCCGCGCGCTGCGGCACAACAGAGCATTTATCTTGGTTACATACGACCCACAGATAACGCACCGCAAACAAATCTGCAATCGAAAACAAAATTTTTTGGAAAAACAAGGTACACTGAGTGAAACAAACTATTAAAGGAAGGCTAACGACGTTTAAAATTCGTACAAGTACGTTTTCGACTATTGATAACACTTTCCACAACTTCATTTCAACACATTGTAACTACACTATCCCTTCATGAACAAATTAGCACTTCCACAACTACCTTACTGCAACACCAAAAATAACTTTTACCTCCCAAAATAATTTTTTTTGTTACATCATATTAAATTCTACGAGAAACAAGTTTCACTGATCAACAAACTACAGCCATCATCTTACAAATTCACGTCCAATATAACTCCACGCCTTCCCCTTCACGCATCTCAACTGACCCCTAAAATATACAACGCTACTGCACCATACTCACACATCCCTAATACAGTAAAACCTGTATTAAGCGGACACCCTCGGGGAATGCTGTAGTGTCCGTTTAATACAGGGTGTCCGCCTAATACAGGCTTCAATAGATAACCTCATATTAGGTGTTAAATGCCATTCAAATGAACAGTGGAAACGTTTAGAATACTCCTAGAGGCTATGACGATATACGTTTGCATCAATGCAATTTCTTTATTTAAGTGGACCAGTTGATCAAAGTACCACAAACATAAATTGCAACTCAAATTTGAAGAATCAGATGAGTGAAACAAGCTCTATACAAACAAACTGAAATAGAAAACATAACTGTACTCTGAAACTGATCAAATAAGTTCGTCAAGTCACGTTTTTTAAGCTAAAAATGAAAATTTGTGGGTGGCAGTCTTTCGCATTTCCGGTGTCTGACATGTTGGGTGGTGGAATTTAATTACAAGAGTCCGTTTAATACAGGTTGGAAACTATAGAGATGACTATTTCAGGTACTTTTTAGGTGTCCGCGTCCGCTTAATAGAGGTGTCCCCTTAATAAAGGTGTCATGTAAAGAAAATAAGGGGAATAAATTTTGGGACTTCGGCTTCTGTCCGCTTAATAGAGGGTGTCCGCTTAATACGGTGTCCGCTTAATACAGGTTTCACTGTACACATAAAATAACCTCACACACGCCTAGTATATCGACGCCCAGGTATACTCTCCCACAGCGACTTGATCAATTAGGATCGACACATGAAAAGTACGGCGTCTGAACCAGGCCTAAGTTTCTGAAGTTTGTTCCAATAACTGGTAAAACTAACGTAGACAATACCAGAAATGCAAGAAAGCTTTTTTTGCTATGATTCGTATGTGCGAAAACTAGTAATGACTCAATTTAAGTAGTATAACATGCAAAAATTATCAATCAGGGGAAATGATATGTGGTGAAGATATAACATTTGAGAGATTTCTGGAAAAATGCGAATTAATTTAAGGCATAAAAATGATAAAAATTACTAGACAGGGAACTAGGGATGAGCCACTGCCTTAAGACAGGAAACTCAATACGGCGGTGGGTAAACAATACTGCTCTCTAAGGAGGCTCTAGCCTCATATAGGCACCTACTGTCACATATGTTTCCTGGAATAGCCACAAAAGTCCAAGCCCCTCCTCATGGTTTCTGTCGTAAAATGTGTCCAACATAAACGGCTAACTAAGCCCTAGCTTTGTTGAGAGAGATTTTGCATTGTATCGACCCATGTTTTGACAGACTAATACCGGTAAACTAATTGCAAGTTGATCATCGGCTTTGATTTCTAAAATACTTAACCCACGAGTTAGCCAGAGGCACCTTTTGATTCCTTTTAAGCCCGAGTTGTAGAGAACATAATGGCTAGCCACGTGAACGCTTACCTGTAGCCTGCATTACAGCAGAGCCGTCCCGGTATGCTTTAAAATGTTGCATTCAATGAGTAATAAGCAGTACGTTATCAACAAAAGCCTTATTGAATTCTTTATGAAGATCTCTATTTACAATCTTGTATATCTCTCATGTTCAGTAGAGCCATGAGTATCTTTTTGTATGATGACAGGCTTGTGTGTACTTAGAGCTGGAAATCAGCGGTTTTCTCAGCATCGTAGATCGCACGTATGGCTTTTCACCTTTCTCATAGTGCAAAATCATGGTTGTTTACTCGGTCGGTTCACGGTTTTGGCAAATAGTGAGCAAAATTCAAGACTGGCAAATTTCCTCCCGGAATCGTGTTTACCATTGGTACAAATCAGTTCCATTTTTCGAAAAAACGGCCGCGAAAACCTGAAACTGGTTTCAAAGATGGCGTTGAAGAAATGGAACACTAATTCAGTTCAGCGCGGAACATTCCGTCCGGATAAACAGGACTACCTTTTCAAACGTTCCGTTGCTCCTGCAAATTTTCCGATGAAACGACCGAAAAAGTCGTTTTCCATATACTTTTTTTTGTAAATGGCAAACAATCAATGTCTCTGAAGTCGCATGCGCAGTGGGCGAGGAGAAAAATGAGCTCAAGTGGCGACTTTCTCTGTTGTAAGGTCTTCAACTGTTTCGCATTTCGTATTTTCTTAGTTGTCAAAGGCCAGGCAACCGTGTTAATTAACAGTTAATGAATGAGGCTGAGTATCTTATGAAGAATTATGGAGATCGAGGAGGGTGTTATCCGTCGAGGCCGTAGGCCAAGGCGGATAACACCCTCCGAGATCTCCATAATTCTTCATATGATAGGAAAGCCGAATTCAATAACTTTTATTATTCATTCAAAATAATTCCAAGTTTAAAGACATAGCTAAAACATGCTATGCGATCCATCGATGTTCAGTTCATCTTCGATAGTGTGCGTTTAGGTTTGTCCAGCTCCGCAAATATTCTCCAAATAGCACATGTCGCCCTTCGAGTTGTCTTCTTGCTGTTCTTGCCGAGTTTTTAGCTATTTTTGCGCCTAGTTCTTACTCTTGAAACGAGTGAAATGTCCGCTATTTTTTAAGTTCACAACCAAAACAACTCACCCTCGTCCCCCGGTCTTCTCCGTTAACGGTGCCTTAACCTGCGAAAACGCTGCATTTTTGACGTCATTTCCTCGTTAAAGTCAAAATTCCTCCAAATTTGGTCATCAGTAACTGGTTATGGTGAATTAAACATGTGCTTTTAGCCAATCAGAATTGGGGAAATATTTTGAATGAATAATAATGCAGAATAAACGTAGCTAACCCGGGACCAATTTAATAAAACCTTTGCAAGTGTAATTTACAAGTGTGGCTATTGTTTTCGTACTCCAAAACAATAGCTACACTTGTAAATTACATTGTAAAAGTTTTATTATATTGACACCAGAATATGAATTTAAATCCTTTTTTAGTCCCTAACTTAAAAAGAAGAAACCCTGTCAAGTTCCGAGTGTTTAACCAACATGATTCTAAAATGTAAGTGAAAGTAAACAAAGGGGATCCTACAAGGCACTTACTTAAAAACGAAAAAAGATGGCATATCGACAGATTCAGTGTTGACACTATTCCGGATAGCTGGCGCACCGGTCTGAAAACCATGGGGTAGGGTTCCTGTTCACACATATTAAGAACGGTGATTTCGGGTTCCGTGGTAAAGGGATGCAAAGTTTATTCTCAGAGTCTCTAAGGTTATATGCCGTTTCTCGTATTGCAAACCTAGAAGATAAATATTCTGGAGCCAACCGGTGTAAAGACTTATAAACCATCGTGGCTTTTTCAATTTCATGCTGGCGCGCTGGATTTTTCCATCCTAGGAGTTCAAACAGGTAACCAGCGTCTTCATCGTAGTCCGAAAATGTCAAAACACGGGCTGCTCTATTTTGTAGTTTCTGAAGTTTGTTCCTTTAGGTTATCCCCAGTATTGCAATAATTGAAGATTTTAGAAGCTTAAAATGATCCACAAAAATTGTTAACCTCTGTTTATCAACAGACATGAAAGTTTGCAGTCCTAATATCTGTTCTATTATAGTTGATAATTACCATCACAACCCTCAACACTCCTTCCCCAAAAAGAACGCCTATGGCAGATTAATGATGTGGAACAGGTTTTGTTCTCGGAAGAGAATAACCCTAATTATTTATGATCATTTATGCTTATAGGCTTCCTGTTTTAGTTCAGCAGCAAAAATGGTTAGCATTTGCTTTATTTATGAAGCTGAGCCAGAAGGCTCTGACAATTCATGAAAGTTTTCAGTTGATCAACAGGGCGAAAGGTATGTATGCCCCTTAAGTTATTAAATAGTTCGTCTATCTACATCGCAATGACGACGTCAATCAAGATTCCTTCGCTGTTCTAACATTTAAAAATGCGTAAAGAAGAATTATCATCTAAACTGTTCTAAGGCCCAATCACTTCAGATCACTAGATCTTAAAACCCTATCCCCGCAATTTAACATCTACTTTTTCCTGACCAATGAGATCTTATGGCATATATACAAAGTTTGTTTTGCAAAGGGAAATATCTGACTATTACATTTCAGCAGGCACAATTGTTTTTATTTCATTTCTGTGCCATTTCTCCACGACTTTCAACTTCTTGTTGTCACTTAAAACGGTAATCCACTTCAAATTTCCCAAAGTTTCGAAACTCATTCTCAAACGCCTCGGTTGGCTCGATCACAAACCGTTGATTGTTAATGAGCCTTCAACCAGCCCTACCCCCTCACTACAATTCGGTAAAGCCGCTGATAAAGGCGAGCCTAGCGCCCCGCTAGGGGTACTCTCTTATAAAAATAACAGGGGTGCTGCTTGAAACCTGAGGTACCAGAAACTCGCTAAATTGACTTAAATCATTTACCGACTTAACCAGGTAGCAGGTCAACTGAATAACTGGTATGGACAGAGTGGACAACCTGTGACGTTGGATGTTTCGTTTTCAACTTGGCAGGGGTACTTCCTCCCACACCTCCTCCCCCAAAAAGAACGCTTGACCGCAGGTTTACGGTTCTTAGAAACAGGCTTTGTTCTCGGAAAAAGGGAAAAAACCCTAATTTCTTTAAAGATTATTTATGTAATTACGCTTTCTGTCTTAGTCCGATCAGCGAAAGGTTGGTATTGCCGTCTAATTCTAAAGATCACTTGAAGGCAGGCTCTATCATTTGTGGAAGATTTCAGTTGGTCAGTTGGTTTCAACAGATAAATCCGAACCCTAATTTCTTAGCATCTACCCACATCATCGGAGAATCTGCTAGGAACAACTAGCTGCGGGTTGAGCTAAGATCCGCAAAAGCTAGTGCTTTCCAGATATACTGGGATATACTGGACTAAGTATTACGAGTTTGCATACGGGAAGACTCGGTTTAGGAAGCCAAGGAACATCTGAGAAATGATAACACGAGTGGGCTCGGGGATACTAGAAGTGAAACATCTGCCTATGGATGAATGATCATCGGGCAATAGAAATGACAAAGTCGAACATGATTACTTCGTTGCTAAATGGTTGAATCGCTCAAATCATCATGAAGAGCATCTGAAAGTTATTATTTGCCTCCTCTCACTGGACTAAAAGTTGCAATAGTGAGAGAGAAATCAGATGCAAATTCTAGTCAGTTAGGTTTCGCTTCAGTAACCGCCGCGTCATAACTTTTTCGGCTTGTGCAGATCAAAGTTGAATTAAGTCTTGAAGATAAAAGTGTTGGCTTTCATTACTGTCGCTACTAACAAATTTAGCTGAGCAGAAGCTGACGTAAAATCGTCGTAACCTGATTGCTTTCGTTCTTTTGTGCGGCGGCTACCAGTCAATTACTAGATACTCTATATAGTATATCTTTTTTTTTTGTTATCTTGTCTTTTAAAGAAGCCACACCATACCACGTCATATTATGTAATCTCCGGTCTTTATTTTACTTCATATATATTTCTGTAAATTCGTGATATCTCAATAAACCTGATGAAGACTGGTATTGGCCAGTCGAAATATCGCAACTTAACTCTATTTCACGTTGTTTGATCAGTCCCTGCAAAAGTCTTCTTGACTGTAACGTTTTCAATTTCATCTATTTCGACTGATCACGATCTTTTTGGATCCGACGTTGAGCAAGATTGATCGTACACGGTTTTTGCAGTGGTTTTTTTACCTTAACTAAACATTCAATTACTATATCAATTGGGAGGAGAACTAGGAAGCATACTAATAAAACTTTAAAATAGATTTTGGGCTGGGGGCGTCTTAAATTACCCTGGGTATTACAATCGCCGCGAGAGTTAACATCATAGTGGAGCCCCATAAGTAAAAAAAAACTGTTATCTATACATCAGAGAAATTTTGGTAGTCACCTGACTGTGCGTCTGGCCGCCCTTCCGGCCGCGTACAGGGTAACCAACGTGAAATGTCAAACTTTCTAGCAAATGTTGGAGCCTGCAACCTGATATTGCACATTCATGTTGTGGTCCATTGACAGCTGTCAAAGCAGAGTACCCTCTGACCAGTAAACAGATACCTGTATGACGGGCTCAGCTGTTAAACCCGGGGGTTCCCATGTTTCCTTATAAGTTCTACACCGACAAATAGAACAGAGTTTTTTTAGTTGCTTCAGAATAGAATTTTTTTTCGACATGAACTAATTAGTTAATTGTTTGTTGTTCACTTCGAAAGAAGAATTCCGTTGGCGTGCCGTTTATTTTCTTGAAAGTCCCATTAATTACTGGAGGCCTACATTGAAAGTAATAGAATGAAACCATCAGTTAGTAAGGCAAATTGTTTATGGGGCACTAATGGACTACCACTTCTGTGGCTTATAATTTTCAAATTATGACTTTGGGCGCGAAAACGTAGTCAGCGGTTTACTCGCAAAGAAAGCTATAAAGTTGTCTTTTGCACGACTTAAATAATTAAAATATTCATCCTTTTGCTTAGCATGTCATTTTTGGTCAATTCTGGATCAATTCTGAGCTTAAGTCAATAATTAGTGTCTTCACAAAATGTTCCGTTTGAAATGTAAAGAAGATGTCAAACAAATTTCATCAACGGGTACTAACCATAATAACTTTTTTGGTGCTTAATTCAGGCATAGAAACTTGTTGAAAAAGCTGGTCCAACTTTAAAAGTTTCCATCCGTGCGGTGTCTTTACTTCTCGTCCGTTGCAACCGACGAAGGCATCGACACAGGTTATACTTTGCAATGGTTCTAAGTTTATTTGAAGCAAATTATTAATTTGTTAACGGGAACTTCTTTTTTATAGCCTTGGCTAAATCAATGTTTCTTGTCCTATACAGTACCTTCAAACTCGGAAGTTTTACCCTGTTACCAGATTTTCCTTATCTTAAAGTAAGATCCAAACTCACTCTGCTTGCAGGGTAGGAGGGTATAAGGGCATTGTTTGAACGTCAAATGTTAAGGGTTGTTTTTAATAACCCAAACTGTGCTTGTTTTTTGGACAGAAGAAGACCTTAAAAGTTCAGCGTGAAGAATGGCCACCAAAGAATACTCTGAAGAGGAGCTGAATTATTTTCGTGTTTGTTACATCACCACCCACATCATAAGGGAAGGTCTGAAAGAACTGTTTAAACGTGAATGGAACCGACACCATAGTCCCAGGTTTGGTTTATGGCAAGATACTGCAAGAAATGGGCAGGATTTCTTTCGAATGGAATCAAAAAAGAGTCGTTCAAAAAATTCAAGACTCTTGACCATCATTCAAAATGGAAACACAGAAGAATGGGATTGCACCTGCTTTTTCTTTGCAATTCTCTATTCTGACACCCTGGGGCCTTTAATAAGCGCAGCAGTTTTCAACGATGTAGACAATTTGCGAATGTTCCGTAATGAAGTATTTGCGCATCGTTCTAAAGCTTGTTTTCCTGAAGCAGAGTTTCAGAGATGTGTATCCACAGTATCAAATGCGTTCACATCCCTTCATCTTACCACTGCAGAGCTACAGAGAATAATCAACCAAAAAAGCTTTCCTACTGGAGAACTTCAGATGCTTCAAGAACAGGTGACGGTCTTGGAAGATGAAATACAGGGTGAAGCTAAGCCTTTCTTGATTCTTCCGCAGGCACCATCACACGAAGTTGTTGGAAGGAAAGTTGAAGTTGAAGACATCATGAAGAAGTTCTCAGATCTCGAGACGATTAACAAGGATGCTTCTGTTGTTACGATATATATCTCTGGTAATCCGGGATGTGGGAAAAGTCAAGTTGCTCGCGAAGTTGGCCAACAGTTCTTTGAAAGAGAAGCTGCCAAGAATGAACCAGATAGTTGTACGCTTGTTATGACCTTAAATGCCGAAAGAGAACAGTCAATGCTAGATTCTTACTACACGTTTGCCCGCAAGGTTGGTGTCACTGAATATTCCCTGAACAGAATCACAGGAAGGGACTCACGTTTGTTGCCGTATGAAAAGATTTGTCATCTGAAAATTCTTGTTTCTGCCAAAATGGAAAACTATTCCAGTTGGCTTCTTATATATGATAATGTCAATTCACTAAACAGCATTAGAGATTACTTTCCTGATGAGCATTGGGGAGGTTGTGGACATGTTCTTGTTACTACCCAGGACAGTATTAACATACCAGAAGCTGATCCTCTTTGTGAAAGTGTTTCTCTTAGTGAGGGAATGCAGTCTGAAGATGCCAGGATTCTACTTCAAAAGATTTGTGGGTTTTCATGTGATAGTGAAGAAGAGTCCTTGGTGCTGGATGCTTTGGACTATCAGCCTTTGGCGATTGCCTGTGCTGCCCTTTATGTTCGGTACATAGGTGTGCACCAACAGACAAGTTCTAGTGACATTTGGAAAAAGTACCTGAAGAAACTGGAAACATTGGAAAAGCGAGCTTCTACAGAGAGAGCTTATGAACGGACAAGCAAGTCTTATCGATCTTCAATGACTGCTGCTGTCACCTTGGCATTGGAAAAACTTGTTCAGGAGCCAATGTTTGAACATGTGGTGCCGTTTCTTGCCTTGGGTTCCTCAACACCAGTAAATTTGGATTTAATTGTCCGTCTTCTTAAAGAGTATGGTCCAGATTACGATGAAGAGTTTGCTGCTGCTGAAATTGTAAAATGCTCTTTGCTATTGATGGTTTTCACAGATGGCAGTTCAAAGATGCAAGTAAAGATGCACGAAGTTGTTCATGAAGTCTTTAAGAAATACCTTCTTGATAAGTATAGTGAGGAGCAGATTACAGAATTCATTCTGTTATACATTGAAACACTGTCCACCTCTGCCCAACATGACCCACAACATTTTGACCTAAACTTCCATATGACCTCTAAAATGATGGCTCCTCATTTGAAATCACTTTCACATTGGCTCGTACAGCTTTGGAAATTAATATTGATACTAACCAGCGACAAAAGTGCACTGAAAAGTATTTTGTGCTGCTTTGGGGATATTTGCAGACAGCATTTTTTCCTATGGGAGGCCAAAGTATATTTCCAACATGCCTTTCAAATTGCTAGAGATACTTTTGACAGAAACGATCCTAGCAAACTCAGTTTTCTCGCTACTATCTTAACCAACGAAGGTGTTATTTTTCATGAAAACTGCGAACTTCAAAAGGCTGAACTGCACTACAATCGCGCCCTTGATATCCTTAGGACACTACACCCATCAAACACGAGCTCGCCAGAAATTGCAGACTTATTGAACAAACTGGGCACACTTTACTACACTTTGTCGCAAAGGGAGATTTTCCTTATGGAACATTTAAAAAGAGATCATGTGCTGCAGCAATATGGTCTTGATCCATTTGATTCACGTTCAGCTTTCTGCGATGAAACAAGCTATAAGGAAAAAGCGAAAATTCATTTTCAGCAGTCCCTTGACATGAGGAAAAAGCTAAATGGTTTTGAGCATCCTCACGTTGCATCTTCAATGTCCAATATTGGCTGTATCTACAGTGTCTTGGGTGACCTAGAAACGGCAAATGATCTTTTCCAAAGGTCATATGCTCTTAGAGAAAGGATTTATGGCAAAGAACACCCATTCGTTGCGGATTCCTTGAACAATCTAGGAATTTTGCACAGTAAAATGGACCTCACCAAGGAAGCCATTCAGTACCAGGAGAGGGCATTGGAAATGAGGAAGAAGCTTTTTTTTTATGATCATGCTGTGATAGCTGATTCATATAACAACCTTGCTCTTGCTTACCAATACAATGGTCAACTTGAGAAAGCAAAGAAATGCTTTGAAGAAGCATTGCGTGTTAGGGAAAGAGTCTCAGGAAAAGACCATGTACGGGTAGGACGAGTATTGCTTAATTTCAGTGACCTGTACATGAGATTAGGTGAACCACAGAAATGTAAAGACCTCCGTTTTCGTGCTCGACAGATATTGGAACCATTTACACGACGCAGATGGCGTCACCAGGGAAAGTTTATTCTGAATGGTGAGCCTAGCACTAGCACCGGTCAGGACAACCGTTATTTATACGCTATTCTGTTATCAGCTGTTAATGACCCTCTTCCTCTCGATCATTTTCCTTACAGAGCAGAAAGCACATGAAGATTCCAAACGAGTTTCAGTTTCAGTTATAACATTGCATTCATAATTAGTCATTAGTTGTTATAAAAATGTGTAGCTAGTGCTGGAGTTTACGCCTCGATTCTATCTTTCATGGTTAGGATCCTCTCCGATTGTCACAGTGCAATGCTGTACACGAATTGGCTGCTATATCTTAACTTGATTTAGCATTAAACCACTACCCACCTCAGATGGAAAGCTTTGATGTACCCAGCATCCTTGGGCGTTTTCTTTTTCAAGCGGCCGAAAGGGCCAAAGATTTCATTGTAGTTTAAGGTGGCCCGAACCTATTTATCTGCGCGTTGGTTATGTTTTTGAATCGAGTTTTTAGGCAGGCACGATTTAACCGATTTCTATGATTTTTGGCATCCCAAATAAAAACTGGTCGAAATTAAACGTTTGAGATATTGGAATATGTTTCAAACCGCATTCTTACAAAAAATGTCAAGGTTTTTTCTCTAACTTCAGGAAATAAACCTCAGAGCTCTCTAGTTTTATATCTGCAAGTTCGAGGTTTTTCTGTAACTTCAGGAAATAAGCCTCAGAGCTCTCTAGATGCTATATCTTGCTTTGTTGAGATTTTTTTCTAAAAGAGAAGGGCAAATACATTGTAACTTTGGTAAATAGAAGTTCTTTAATCTTGCCCCGCATTCAGCATAAAGTTGCTTTTCTTGTTTTGCGAACTGTCTTCGCGTAGGTTTCTGATTACTCAGTTTCTTGCAACTGAAACTTTGGACAATGAATAATTTTGCAGATAAGGAGATAGTCCATCGGCAGTTTTCATCTATTTGTGCGTCAGCTTTCAAAAATGTGTTAGCGTTGCATTTTAAGGTAAAATTTGACCAGCTGTGTTTTTTGCAGCGAGTTCTACGGTCACGATTGACTTCAAACTTTCAGACATAAAACTAGAGTGCTCTGAGGCTAATTTGCTGAAGTTAGAAAAAAATCTGTCGTAGGGTTTCGAAATTATTGACAGTTTTTGTAAAAAGGCAGTTTGAAACATATGCCAATATCTCAAAGGTTTTTATATCTACAAGAAAATAAAAAACATTTTCTTAAAGTTCAACCATTCTTTATGAAGGACGTCAAAAATTATAGAAATCGGTTAAATCGTTCCACGTGTGTATTAGTGATGCGGTATTCCTTACCTTTGAGGTAATCAGTGGTAGAAAACTTGAACTGTAAATAGAAGCAAAAACTGAAATTCGTCAAGTTGTGAAATTCGGAGAGAAAAAAAAATACCGTTGAAAATTGAGCCCAACATCTGCCATTCGGTCAGTTTAAATTCATGTTTTTTTGTTCTCAAATAAGTCACTAAAAACCTGGATTACATTAACCGGTCATAATAAACGCTAAATTATGGTAATACAGTCGAAGATCTCCTTGCGACTACTTTCGTAAACGACCAGGCTCTAGTTACGACCACCTTTTGTGAAACGCTGTTTGAAATGATTCAAACTTTGTTATGAAATCTCTCGTAAGAGACCGCTCCCGTAACCGATCACGACTGCCACCTTTTGGGATTACCTAAAGGGACTTTAAGCTCTCAAGTAGTTTAAGGCCTGGGACTAAGGGGTTTACCTGTGGAAAATGATTAATTGGCTATAAGAGGGTCTCAATGGGGTGGTGGCATTTACGGTTATCGGCTAAAATTTTGGCTCTTTTACGGCTATCGGCTAATTTTTTTCAGTTACGGTTAACAAAAGAGTTAAAAATTAACTTGTTTTGTTTCAAAAAGTTAAATATTAATTAACCTGTATTTTTTGTATCTTTAAAGCAAAATAAAGGTCTTAAGATCATCTCAGTATGAAATAAGCTATTCTTTTGAAAAATTTTAACATTCGATAGACCATACTTTTTATAAAGTATTCCACTTCTAATATTATTTTACTCATAAAAATGTCAATAGTCAATTTAAAAATAATCTTTGTGAAAAGGCAAAGCACACACGCGAACGCCTAACTCAAGGCCGGGGCGCGACATTCATTACAACAGAAATGGCCGTTTTCACACTAAAGACGGATTATTCGTGTGAGACGCGTTATCCGTTTGATGATTCGCGTCAGATAGGTAATACGTCTTAATTTGAAAACGGAGTAGTTTTAATTTTGCATGAACAATCCGCCTGACTTTATCCTTCAACTTCGACGGACAGTTTGAACACGTGATTATCCGTTCCAGATAGCCTGTGTACAGCCGCCCCTTCCCCTCAGAAAAAAAATCGGAGAGGGGGTGTCTGTCGGGAAGGGGGCGACTGTACACAGGCTAGTCTCAGACGGATAATCCGTTTCTAGCTCTAGTGTGAAAACGGCCAATAACATAAATCCCGTGTCCAGTGTTTACAATGGTAGCGAAGGACTGTACGGAACCACTGTCAGCCGTTTTGCCTTGTCCGTAGGCCTTATTATTTCGCGCGGCTAATACGTTTTGGGTCACGTGGTCCGAGCGAGTTCGCCACCGAAATGCCTTGACCGAAATTGCGTGGGAAGACGCCGTACAGGGACTAGGCATGGCAATGTCTACCGTAGCGTCAGAGAAAAACAGGGAAATATTGTTTTTCGGCAACTTGTTTTACAAACAGTGAGATCTCTTCGTGTTGTTTCACTATTGTTTCGAGGGCACGACCTCCTGAAAATCGCAAATATTAATCCCCAGCAAGAAGCCACACTTTCGCTATGGAAAAAAAAATAAGTTCCCCGAGAAAGCGGCCGACATGGAAATGGGTCTTGGTCTTCACCTAAAAGACGATTTACCTAACGTGCGTACGGAGCCACACTAGCCGGGAAGTAAAAAACGCAACCATAAGTGAGTTTAGTACCTGAGCAAATCTAGGGAACAATTTCTTTTACGGTTAACTTTTTTTTTTACCCTATTTACGGCTAACGGTTAAAATTTTTCAATTTTTACGGCTATCGACTAAATTTTTGGCCGTTTTACGCCTATCGGTTAACCCCATTGAGACCCTCCTATAACTTCGGCATAGATGATGGCGCTGAATTAAAATTTGACACACTCCATAAAGATATAAATTATTTGTTAAGTAGTCACGTGATATGTCACGTGACCATTTTTTGCGAAAAATCGTAAACTATAGGCCACATCGAAAAATACCATAATATTCTCAAAATTGTCGTATGGGTAGTACCTCATGTAAACCTTACTTGTGCATCATCTTTTGCGTACGATTTCCACGGTTTGTCAAAAAAATTGCATACTTAGCGTATTTGCGCAAACGTTCCGGCAACGTTGGCCAAAGTATACTTTTAATATTACTTTTGCCTTTCATTATGTGCAGGAGTTCGGCAACGAGAGAAGTGAGTTGGAAGGTGTCTTTAATCAGAGAAAAAGCTACAGGTTCCAGTTCAAGCCCCCTATACGTACCCTAAATTCTATTGTAAAAACTGGCAATCGCACATGCAGTTCGTGCAAACAACAAAAGATGGGTGATTTCCAGGTTTACATTACACTTCAAGATAAAATTATGAGGGAAATCTTAAATGATTGAAAACTTTAATTTTAAACTTCGGGTACATTCATTCCAAACGTAGAAAGTTAGGTATGTTTATTCTCTTTCAGAAATGCCAATTTGTTTATCCAAACATAGTAAATTCGCCACCAATTTCATTCATTTTCAATGAACTATTTTTGGTCACGTGACATGTCACGTGGCCATAATTAGACGTCCAGGCACAAAAAACCCTCAAGATTTACTTTTGGGGAAAATTTCATTTTGTCATAGGTCTTCTAGCGAGAGATATTGCCAATTATTCATATTCTTCAAACACACGTTTGACCCACCATTCAGCGACCACCCAGAGTTTCATATAAACCAACACTAAATGAAACAGCACACCGCGCTAATGGTTTAAAAAATTGGATGCAAATTTTAGCCGTGTCTATATCAAATGTAAAGACACTAATGAAACATTCATTTCTTTTGTTTTTTTTCTCTATGAATTATTAAAGAGTTTCTGAATCTCTCGTAAGCAAGAGCTCATTCTCCAAAGCGACCAGCTCTGAGTTACGACCACCTTTTCGAATTTCAGAGGTGGTCGCTCACTGGAGCTTCGACAGTGAAATAATTAGCTCAGTGTCGAAACTCGGTTGCCATGCATGATAACGTCAATGGTGTGCCACACGTCATGACGACCAGGGGCGTAGCCAACCCATAGACTTGTAGGCCCAGGCCTACAAATTTTTGGTTTGATCACTCTACCGCTTGTAATAAATTATGCGTTGTTGGGGTGAGCTAAAAAGCTTGAGAACTCAAAGTGTTGGTGAGATCAGTGCGTGTTAGTCGTGCGTACAATTTTCAGGATATGTGGAAAAGAAAGTCAATTAGGCCTACAACTAGTCGAAAAGCTGGCTACGACCCGGACGACTTTAAAATGTTCCAAGATAAATTCCGGAAAAAAATTTCTAAGTTAAGCAGTCGTGACTTGACCGGTTTTGAACTTAGTCAAAATTTTGGTAAGGGAGGGGGGAAGGGAGCTCAAAAGCCCCACCGGGTCTGAATAGGGTTTTGCTGATATATTTTGGCTTCTTAAGACAATAAAATTATCATCAGTCAGATGATAATTCTGGCTTGAAGAAATTCAAAGTAAAAAGTCGAAAAGGTCATAGGGATCTTATAGTCAAGTTCTTCATAGAGAGTGAATTCCTTAAGGTGATTCCTTAGTAAAAGAACCTAACATAGATTGTAGATGAAGTTTGGTATACTGATGTAACAAGTCAAGGAGATGACAAAAAAGTGATAAAAAGTGGGGGTCACCATGCTCGTTTTGACGTCACAATGTTGACAAATACGGCTGTTTAGGACCCCTTGGCGAAAACCGCGCGCAGCCTAAAATTAGACAAAAAGGAGAGTTTTTTCGATGATGCTTGTGGTATCGCACAGAATTTGATTTAAATGTATTCTTTATCCACTAAAGTACCAGAAAAATGCCTTTTTATGCCCTTGTTTTTAATTTATGCTCCAAAGTAGACTTAATCTTGACACGCGCTTTTCGACTCGTTATGGCTCAATCCGTACAATTTAGTAAAATTGCCAAAAAAACTGAACATGGATGTATGCCAATTTCTTTCTCATTGAAAGGAAGCACTGTTCTTATTAATCATGAAATAAAAAATGGGGGTCACCGGACTCGTGCGGCAGAGCTGCAGAAAGTGTGCACCACATGCATTTTCTCCGATTAATGGGAGAGGACTGGGGCGAGTTTCAAAACGGCATGTATGTGGAAGGGGGAAGAAGGCATTAAATAATCCGTTTTTTCAGAATTTACATCGACATATCACAGTTAGGACACATTGTGATAGAGATGGCGCTTAAATGAAAATCAAAGTGAAATAGCACACGTTTAACGTCCACTATCGAAGTTCTCCATAAGAAAGTCGAATAGTCAGTAACACGCGTACTGCATACGTTATGCACAATCCCAACACATTGAGTCTCATCTCGGCAAAAGAATCAACCGCAACCTAAAATTATAATAGCGTTTCTCTTCAGTCCACTTCATTTTAATAATGTTACTTTGGATGTTCTTTTGAACGGCGGCCATCTTATTATGCGCGGTAAGAGATGCGCACTGCAAAACCAGCGAATCACCTTAATCACCTTCTTTTGTCCTGGTTTTCTGTGTTTTCATAACTAATGATAATAATAATAATAATAATAATAATATTTATACAGGGAGCCCAACTCGCCAAGGCGGTTTTCAGTGGGGCCCTCATGCATTAATCTAACTAATTAATTAATAATTACGAAAAAAGTAAAATATGTTTACAAGTAAAACAAATTTAAAAATTTAAAATATTAAAATCGATTATACAAAAAAACATCAAGGTTTAGAATTAGCTGAGATCTTTTAAAAAAGTTTTTAACTTGGATTTAAAAATAGATAAAATATTACACTCTTTTAAATCATTTGGAAGGCTGTTCCAGTCTTTCGCGGCGTGAAAAATAAAAGTTTGTTTACCCCAGTTTGTTCTGGGTAGGGGTAAGCGAATATCATTAGAGCGTCTTGTATTATATGAATGAACAGCTTGACTTTTAGTAAAATTAAAGTTGAAATCGGTTTCTCCAATAAGACACTTAAAGAGAGTGAGAACAAACAAGAATAAATGTACTCTATTCACTTCTAGGGTATCACCAAAGATACGAAGTTTGAAGCTAAAGAAGAAGAAGCACAGAACAGTTGCTTTTCTTGGTTCCTGATTCATGTTAAAACAAATCACTCATCAGTCCTATTTTCGCAAAAGTCATAGGCAATTAAGGCATTCAGGGAAAATTAATACTGAGCGTCATTTTAATCTTAGCCAGTGAACAGAAGATCCCGTGGAGCTTACCACTTCCTCTATCTCGTGTGCAGGCTTTCTTCTCGTTTCTGCTCACCCTGTATTCGCTAGCTAAAATTCAGTGATATAACTCACTTTAAGAGACACTTTTGCATCGTCTGGAATCCTTGCCTATTAAGTTTTGGTTCATCAATTAATAAGGGACTTAGCTAGGCAAAGAGGTCTAAGTAGTCAATTCCTTCTTACCGAATCTTATAGTCTGTGTATACATCCCCCTTCTGCCCTCAGGAAAACTGAATCGGGGATGAGGCGGAGATATCTTATTACAGTCTATTAGCGTTACATGAACTATTATTGGCCTCGCACGGGAGCTGCCTCGCTCAGTAGACTTCAAAAATTAACCTCGCAGAAGACACAAAAGGACTAGTTTTATTATATCTTGGTTTAATCAACGGATTATGGGTTGCGCGGATAAAGTCAGCTTTCCGTTGGTAAAAATGTTGAACTGAAAGCTTACGTTAATTTTGCTATTACGAAGAGCAAGCCCTTGAAACCAAGAGCCATAATGTTGAAACTTAAGTTTCGATAATTTTCAGTTATAAACCATTTTCTAAAAAGCATATTTTTGAACCATCAGCTGTCACATTTTGTTGAAATAAAAATGAAATTGTTGTGGTCTGGAAAGCTCATAAAATGTGATCCAGTTTTGTAATAACGGATTTCGTGCTTTGTCCAGTCGAGTACACACCTAGTAACTCTTGTGATTTAGAAGCTGGTATCCACCGGATTACGTTAAAAAATTGGGCTACACCTCATGAAAAACTATGACTTTTTATATTGATCTCAGCTGACACATCACCCTGGTATTGAAGCCATTCGTCTGCCATCCACGCGAATAGTTTCTAGTTTCACTTTGCGGTCTAAAGAGTCGCTCAGGTTATCGCTTCGTTCAGTGTGATAGTGTCTGCGTCTTAGCTGCTCACCTTTCATACATTCGTTATCAATATTATCAAATTCTGACTGTCATGATAAAAAAGCGCTGGACCGACGCCGTTCTAGTTCCACTCTAACTGCTTCCCCGAGAAGCGCAAAAATGTCGTGAAATTTCTGGCTCAAAACGGTCACAATCACATTCGGGAGCCATATTATAGTTTTTGTTAAAATGTGAGCGACGCGAAGGACTGTAGCAGTGATGATGTATATTACGTACACGATGGCTGCGATTTTAGTTCCAAATAAGACGATGGGTACAAACACTCCAAGCAGAGATAGCAAACCCAGTGCAAGAACCCCGCCTTGAAAAAGGAGAAGCGAAAACAGAACGAATATTGAAGATCCCGCGACAAAGGCAAGGAACAAGAAGAAGGGAAGAAAACCGGTTATCACGAAAGTACTAAGAAATACCGAAGCAACTGGGTGTCTCTGAATAATTTGCTTGAATTTTCGCACTTTGCACATCGCTTCGCTGTTTTTCATGTCTTTGAGCTGATCCATCATGGCGTGGAGGTTGGGATCCAGCCATGGAAACAGAATATCGCTTTCAATCATCGTGTCAATATATCTGTGAAAGTAAAACAATTCCTTGAATAGTTTAATCACTTTCAAAGGTGAGTATCGTTGAACATAGGTGACGGAAAATATGTAGTCAAGAGCCATTTGAACCATAATGGGATGCAATTTTGTTCTCTACTGCTTGGTAAGAGTTTAGAAATGAAGTTAGCTTGTGTACCCGTTTAACTCATCATTTGGCGGTATGCTAGTAGATTTCTTTTGACACGCTAATAAATTTACAGTAACATTTACCGTGTACAGCCTACCTCTCAAATTAATAGGCTAATAAGGGTAAGATTTAGGCAGATTACAGGGGCTTTGAAAGTATATAAAGAGCAGTTTTCTCAAAAGACAGAAGCAGGCAAACTGTTTCACTGAATAACTGTTCTTGAGAAAAAGGATAGGTACTCAGAGAACAGGCTAGTTTGAAGCGGGATGAAACTTAGATTGATTGGTTGATTGAAATCGAATGATCATGATTGGGCATGATTGATTAAAAATCAAGTATTGTCGAATGAAAACTTCCAAATTATACAATAACATTTCCTACTTTATCTACAACTATAAAAAGAAGACAAATTTGGCCAGTTTGGGAAATAGACGGAGCAAATGCATGTAATGATATTATCATTTTCGTTTTAAGAAACTGTGGTTCGAATCAGATTGGCTTACCGCGCGCGCTTTTACTAAAAGATTTACCTGTACGTCAGCTCCTATTACAGTCCTGAGACATTGTAGAGAGAAGGGGTGAAAAACGAATAAAAGATAACGACATATTTTAGTGCTGTTGACGTCTGACACTTGTGAGTGAGTTCCGCTTTCTGCGGAGCATATTTCTGAGGTCCGTCTGTTCCATTTTCAAATTACGACTCATTTAATGAAATTTGCTGATTACGTCATCAATTTAATTCGTTTCTAATGTGTCTTACTCCAGATGCGGGGGAAATTTTAGTGAGCAGAGCAGAGCGACACGCGGCGGGGAAACTGTCGCCTTTTCTCGCGTGGGGTGATATTCACGCGCGCTCGCGTTTCGCTTGCTCTACTATCCCTGAGGAAAAATGGGGACTACCGTAAATCTTCTATTAAGCCCCCCGAGGGGCTTATTTTTTTCAAGCACTTTTGAGGGGGGGCTTAATAGAGAGGGGGGCTTAAAAGAGAGGGGGGCTTATTTAATTTAGCGAAACGCATCACCTGTAGCAAAAATACCGTGGTATGAGACAGAATAGACTTACGCGTTGTACAATTACAGTCACTGTCAAAAGTATTTAATTCACTTGTGGGAGCCTAAAAGTAACAAAAACAAAATTCTTACTTCAAAAATGTGCTTTCGGTCTCATGTTCTTCGGTAATTTTTATGAGAATGGTTATTTGTACTGATTTGTCGTACACAACTTACAAACGAAAATCTCTGGAAAACTCCTCCCATATTTACATTTTTTATCTAGCTCTTACATTTAAATGTTTTATACAAGAGCCTTGAAATTTATGATACTATAATACTATAAGAAAATGGTGACAACTCTCCACAGAGAACTAGAGCGCAAAGTTGAGAAAGTTAAGCATATGAAGTTGGAGGTCATGCGGCTGAAGACCAAAAACAATATGAACTTCCAGCCTGAATAAACCATAACTGATCAGTCCACGTTAATCGTTAATTGTTTTGTGAAGAATAAGGATTCGGGGAGGGGGAGGGGGAGGGGGGGGGGCTTAATAGAAAGGGGGACTTATTAACTTTCCTGCTCTGAAAAGGGGGCTTATTAGAGAGGGGGCTTATTTGAGAGGGGGGCTTAATAGAGGATTTACGGTACTCGTAGTCTGTTAAATTTCGCGTTAGTAGTTTCGAGCCCGCGATCTCCAGGTAGGCGATGCGGTTTATTTCCCACAAGGCTGTGCGAGACTCACTCTGTCTCCCTCTCCAAAGCGACATCGAAAATGGTGGGTTTTAAAGAAAATATAAGCTATAAACATCGCTTTTCATCGTGTTGGCATTGCTCGTTTCATCATTGTAATCCTTATAAGACAACCCACCGATGATCATTCTTCGTTTTTGTCGTAATATTTCCGTTTGCAACTTCTGCGACAATCGAATAGGGCAACCAACAAAATAGAGCTCGTGATCGTCTGTTGTACACATTGCTGAGTAGACATAGAAAACATTTTAGTGGCTGTGCTGTTGCTGAGAGTTTGTTCTCAGCATCGGGAAATTTTTGAGTGGTCGATAGTACACAGATGAGTTAAACAGTTGATGCGAGGTTTTCCTACGAAAATGATAAATAATTCTTATCTTTACGACTTTAATCTCCAGTTTTAAATTTGTGAGATCACTAGTTTTGCAGTTGTCGTTGAATAGCCCTTGAGTAGATCGTCTGGAAGAATTAATCGAACGGTGCAAACGGTAACCAGTGATTACTTTTAAAACCGACGTACGAGCTGTCAGCTAGGATTTGTAGAATGTTTATGATTAGCTTGTCTCCTCCGTTGTTTGGCAGTGTTCCCTTAATTTTGTTCTTGATTGCTAGAATTGTTCATACCTCAACGTACAAAATAAGCTTAAACAGAAAAAGAAATACGGTCGAGAAGTATTTAACAAGGACTTTTTTGCAACATGGAGGTCGTTAGATTGTCTGGGCTGGTTTAAGTGAAGGTGATAAAATAGTAATTGTTTACCTTGAGGATCTTTTGTTGTACTTCAGGTGAAGGTAAAAGCTCACGAGCTTCGCGGGAAGAAAAAGGAAGAGCTTCTAAAGCAGCTTGATGAACTCAAGACTGAGTTGTCACAATTGGAAGTTGCTAAGGTGACAGGAGGAGCTGCTTCCAAACTCTCTAAAATGTAAGTTCATTTTAAAATCACACTGCTTAAGTTTTCATGTGATCTTTGTCCATCTCTAGCCATACTTTTATTCCACTCACTTGAAGCCTCTCATTCAAACCTCCTGTAATGACAACCTCTCTGCCACAGCTGTGTGGCTATAATATTGTGCCAATAATATTGTAAAGCTGTTACTGGGGTTTCAGTAATCAGTAATCAGTGCATTGCTGACAGAAAGAGTAACTGTGGACAACTGCCGTCTGCTAATAACTCTGTCTATCGTCTTTAGTTACCTAAAGTAACATTACCTGTTTAGGGCTTGAAATAATGTCCAGTCAATGGACAATAGGCCCATTCATATGAGGAAAAATAAGACGCGTCTTACATAAGATGCGTCTTACATAAGACGCGAACTTTCCGTATAAACGGCACATTTCGTCTAAAATAAGACGCGGTTTAGCTAAGACGCATCTTATTAGATAAGACATGCTCGTATAAATGGTACAGTTCGCGTCTTATGTAAGACGCGTCTTATTTTTCCTCGTATAAATGGCCCTAATGTCTGTGGCCAAGATGATCATTTGTCCTAGCCTGTTCCAGGCTCCAAGATAGTGGCATCTGCAGTGATCCATCTAGAAACAGGCAGTAGTGAGTCCAGAGACTCGCACAGCCAAAAACCTGTGAGTCCCTTAGACATAAGTGTGAGTCCCATACTCAGGAGTTTGAGTCCCACATGGTCTTACACCCATCAGTGTATGAGTTGTACCTATGAGGAACACTTACAAATCAAAAGAGGTGTTTGTTTCCATATAGTTACTTTCAGTCTTTGACATATTAATGAATAACTTTCTACAGGGAGCAATCTCAAATCTATTTCTTACATTTGAGCTCATAGATCCGCCTGTCCTTCCCTTTGTGCCATTTTCCAGTGCACAATCAAAATTGAATTTGGCTCTTTCTGGACCAAGTTTTACTCTGATGAGCTATGTCGTCAAGCCCCAAATCATGAAGAAGTGCCAGTAGCAATTTGAATTTTACTAGCGGGATACTTGCCATACACAGCCACTGTACACACTTGAAAAGCACCAGTATGGCTTTATTCTGCTTTGTTTCGCCTTTTCTTTGGGCTTCCTTGAATGACTTTCTTATCTCAGGGCTGTGGATGCTGCTGTCAACTCTCCCAGGTAATGCGGGAGACTCCAGATTTTGAACCGTACCTCCCGGTCTCCAGATTAGAGTCTGAAATCTCCCTAATAATCACCAAAGTTTGCCATTTCTTGTAGACTCGACTTTCTGACGATGAAATTTCGAATATTTTGCATTGTTTGAGCTATTTTATTAACATTGAACATTTTCTTTTAAACTCCGGTATGCCATTAAAATATAAGCAATAACATGATTGGTGGCAAGTAAACCAATCAGGTCAAATGTTACAATTCCAACAACATCTTTTGGCGAAATGACGTCATGGGCAGTGCATTATGACGTCATCTACCATTTCTCTGTATTTGAAGACTTAAGGGGTTGACAGCCCTGCGTGGACAGCCGTTTTGTGTTCAAGGAGATCAACATGCAGAGTGAACACGTTGTTTTGAAAATTTTGGCACTGGGCTTCCTTGCTCATTCTGTTAGATTTCCTTGTCTCTGTGCAGACTTTGCAGTACATGCAATTGCCATTTTTTTTGTAAACCATCCACTTACTTTTTCAGCCAGGGCTCAAATAATTTTCTTTCCTTGGATTTAGCTTGTGCTGTTATTGTCGCATCATCTTTTTTGATTGCAGTTGCTGGTTCTTGTCCTTCTTTTTCTTGACATTGATTCTCAAATGGGAGCTGTGTTTGCCCTTCCAGGCACATAACTTTTTCCTTCTGAGTCCACCAAAGAAAAATTAAATTTTAATGCAGTCAATTTGAATAACTCATGTGCAAGCAACAGGACAAGATAGAAAACATGTGACGAGTCAAAGAAGAGACACTTCTGTAACCACTGACCATGAACAGTGGGCCTGTGATGGAGTTCGCTGAACAATCACATGCTACTTACTTGGCTAACTATTGCAAAGTTTTTTGTAGATAGAGAGGAAAAGACATCAAGCCATGATCTTAATAGAGAAATGATAAGTTTTTGCATCCAAAGGGATGCATGCGGACTAAATTTGCATCTTTTTGGAAATTTATGAGTCTGAGATGCGGGATGCGCAGGTAGATGGATCACTGCATCTGTGAAATTGAGAAAGCGCAACACAAAGATAAAATGGGAGGAACTGGAGAGAGGAAGGGTTTTGCATGAGAGGTCATATTTTATACAACTCTTCTCCAATGGGGAGGTGAATAAGGGTGGATAAATACCAGGGTGTGCTGTGCACCCTGACAGGCATAATTGTTTTAGTAAATCAGATGAATAAAAATGATAATGTATTTTTGTAAATTAATAAAAGTTTTTCAGGAATACAAATGTATGTTTAGTGCATTTTCACAAATTGTTGCAAATTCAGTAGGAAAATAGTTCTCTACCCACCAGTAAACACTGGCAAGGCAAATTTTGTCTTTTTCTTTGTATTTGGTGCCACAGCTCCTCCTGGTTTTGGCTAAAAGTATTTTTTCCAAAACTGTTGTGAGTAGAGACGTGATAAAAATGATACTTTTTTTGTTACTTTTTTTTGTGACTATTTTACCTCCAGTTTTTTTGGAAGTTCACGAGGTTTTTGAATAATTTGCCCCACTACTTAAACTAAAAGAAGCATTTAGC
The DNA here is from genome assembly GCA_942486035.1 of Porites lobata. Classification (NCBI taxonomy): domain Eukaryota; kingdom Metazoa; phylum Cnidaria; class Anthozoa; order Scleractinia; family Poritidae; genus Porites; species Porites lobata. The sequence continues at coordinate 1,142,582 of CALNXK010000027.1, forward strand.
TGTGTTTCATGTGAGAAGGTTATAAAAGTAATACACCTGGCATTTTTTTAAGTTTTTCAAAATCCAAACAGTTTCATTTCTGATTACTTCTGATGACAGTATTTTGTCAGATCTTCTTTCCTCGGTGGTGGCTGCTTGTTATTGAAGAGTACACTAACTTGACTTTTACTGCCAAATCAGCTTGCACAATGAATGGGAAAAAATTATTTCAATTTCATACAGGACAAACTTTGTGCCAGTCCTGTTTATTACTTGTTTGGCAGTTGAACATCACTGGCACTCTCGTAATTGCTGCGGAGCGACCGTAGGGAGCGAGCAGCAACATAATCAGGATTTAAGGGAAATATATAAAGGGCGAACGAATTCTCGAATTCATAACTTTTTACCACAATGCATTGCATTTAACCACACTTTTTACCACAATGCATTGCATTTAACCAGAGTGCATTGCGCCACGAACAAGTCAAATAAAAACACGGAGAAGTTCGCATCGTTTGCTGCCCAGACTCAGAGTTTTCTTTGTATCAAATTTTCTACAGCACGGTTAGAGGTCTTACCAAATTTAAGACACGCAGGAGTCTTTCAGATGAGTACAATGGTTAACTTGGGTATTGGATTTCAATTCAAGAACCTTTGACTCATCCAGGTCTTGAACCTGATGAGAAGATGAGTATTTGCTCTTCGACTCCGCAACATGGCGGATATACAAATTCCAGCTTGCTGGAAGGTGATGTGAAAGTGAGAAAATGTCATGCCATGCTATTCTTAAGAACCTGTATGAGCCGAAAATGGATGTGATTTTGACCATTCGCTTCAAAATAACAGCGGAAATCGAGATAACAAAACATATGTTTTGTGTCCTACGTTGCAGACGAGGACGTGTTTCGGCGTTTTGAAAAGCATAATTATGTTCATTCATTCATTGCCATGGAATATGCGTTTACATTGTTTTTTTGCTGCTAATAGCTCGATTAATGCGGCTGGCGATCATCTTGCCAGCGGAAGTTTCACGGAAAAGGAATTAAATTAAAGACTTCTCCCAATATCACGTGTCTAGTCTCTGTGGTGTAGTGGTGAGGTGTAGTCACTTCGAGCCGATGGTGCTGGGTTTGAGTCCTTCCGAACTCTTTTTTTTCCTTCTTTCTTTTTTTTTTCTGTTTTTTGTGTTGTTGTTTTCTATAAATATATAGCTAAATAACTGTTACTTAATAAAGTGCAACAGGAGCCCATCAACAGCAAGAAAAGTATCATGTTTCAAGAGAAAAGATAGTACACCCTATATTAAAAATATGGATAAACAATCTGAATTTCTATCATTTCCTACAATTTACAGTGGGAAAACCAGAGTTGATAACCACTTGATCATTTTTAAAACAACGTTCCCACGAGTACTTTCCAACATGTAAATAGGACATTCAATGTCATTTTCGATTCCTTTAAGTCCCATTGCCTAACTAATGCCTCTTTTAGATACCCTAGTTATTGTTTAGATACCTTACTTCAGTACATTGTTACTGATAGAATTACTTTTGTTGCAGAAAACTTGTACGAAAGTCCATTGCTCGTGTTTTGACTGTCATCAGCCATTCTCAGCGTGAGAACCTGCGAAAGTTCTACAAAACCAAGAAATTTAAACCTCTTGACCTCAGGCCCAAGAAGACCCGTGCTATGAGGCGTGCCCTCACCAAGCATGAAGCCTCTCTGAAGACCCTGAAACAGCAGAAGAAGCTAACACACTTCTCACTTAGGAAATATGCTGTGAAGGAGTAAATCAGCTGCCTGTCAATAAAAATGTTGTGTAGATATTCTTGTCTGTGTTTCTTGTTTTTTTTTGTGAGTTACAGTACTTGAAAAAAAAACTTGAATTCCAGGTTGTTCTTTAAACAAGCTGCTCTTGCATTTTGCTCACCTCAGGGGACCATTGTTTGCTTGTCTTGGTTAGTAATAAGGAGCTTAAGCAAAGGCGTTTTTGAACAAATGACATCAACCGGAAGTGAGGCTACCAAATTTGTATTAGTCAGTGTGTTTATTCTTTTAGAGATGATTTTGCCAAATATTATACCTCTGTCATAAAATCAAAGATGGTGGCTACAACAAGCTTTCACCCACCCAAAATACGCCTACACTGCAGGCTAATGAATGAGGTCCACTTCCAGTTGGCGTGCGTTTCTCAAAAACGTCTTTGCTTAAGCTCCCTAATATATTTACAAAATGTACCAGATGACTTTCTTGAACTCTTGTCCATTGGGTTAGTGAGGTTGAGAAACTTACTAGCCCAACTTGTTCCGGTTGACCTAGCAGAACATATTTTGAGCCCTGTACCCTTGTAGTTAGAGTCTTTCATTCCCTAAATAATATTCAATCAGGCAAATGCCTCTAGCAGAGTCCATGCTAGCCCGAGAAAACAGGTGACATTCTATGATGTTGCCACTGGTTTTCTCCACGAAATGAAGTCTGGGAAACAGGGGCAGAAATTCAATACTGATGACATGTCACTACGTAGATCTTAGCCTTTGGACGCAGACGTATTTCTTCTCTCCACCGCAGGCTACAGAGATCTGGGTAGTGCATCTGATTGGTCATGCCACATGGCAAATTTGCTTTGACCACTCACATGCACTATCCTGATCTGGGTAGTGATGCATCATCAGTGTGGAATTTCAGTGCTTGTTTCTCAGACCTCATTTGGTGGAAAACCAGTCGTGGCATTGCAAATTGTCACTTGGCCCTGCTAACAAAGGGCTTTTGTTCATTGCCTCTTCGTTTGGTTCTGTAAGTGGAGGTGTTTTCATGTACAATTTTCCCTTTGTTTTATGAGCAAAGTGAAGGTTATTTGGAAGGAGAGGTGTCCACTGCTCTACTTAGATCTCAGCAAAGAAAAGTCCCAACACCATGTCATTCCCGAAACTCTGTACTGTACTTTCTTTGAAGTTGACCTTTGGTACAGTCAACTCCATAGTGTTAGGATTATGGAGGGGTATAGGATGAGTATGGGGGGAAGGTAATAAGCACCTGGAAGATAATAAATGAAGCAGGGTTACCAACTGTGAAAGTTTTGATTTTATTTGCATTGAGCCGATTGACCAGTGTTTCTTTTGAATTTTAGACATATAACAGTTAGCACAAATATGTGGATTCTGCTAGAAGGAGTGCCTCAATATTGGTAAACTGTAATAAGTTGAAAACTAACACTACAGTGTTGCAAAGTCATGGGGGGCAAGTTTGCGCACCCCCCTCTCATAAACCTAATTTTAGGGATGTTTACATGGAGGGAGGAAGATCCTAGAAGGCAGATCATCCTAGCACCATATGTTTTCTGTTTTCAGTTTACATGCAAAGCAATGTACTGGATCTTCATAGCTGAGTGGTGGGAAGATCCTAGTGCTAGGGACAAAACAGACAAAAATTGGAAAACAAATGGTGGTGGACCCCCCCCAAGTTTGGAGCACCTTAAAGCTCTAACTTTTCTAACTTTTTGTTCTAGTTTGCTATTGTTTCCTATGAAAGTAGCCAGGGATCAAATTGCCGGTAGTAGCTGCGGGACATTCCCGGCTCCCCCGTGACAGCCCTACTTCATCTAGGTATTTTTTTTTTCTCAAAAATGGCCTATCGTTCTCTTAAGGTACTTGAAAACGGGCAACAAAAATGTACAAATTGTTTTGCAACATTTCTGCAAAACGGGTTGAAAAGCGATGTGTGTTTTACCACCCATGAATCACACCTGTCTGTCTTGCAACCATTAGGAAGGTTACAAAAAGTTTTTGCAGAAAGTAGAGAGAAGTGCTTCTTTTTGCAACAAAAACTGTACATGTTGCACATTTTACCAGTGAAGGCAAACTTGTTTTGCAGTAAGTGACTAAGTCCCATGTATGGCATGACTCCCACATAATTTTGTCCAATCAGTTGTCAATATTCATTGCGACAACCTTATTTGTTGCTAGATAGGTTTGAATTGGGTAGTAAAACATACAACATCGTGTTCAACACCTGTGGTAATGTTGCAAAACAAGTTGCCCATTTCACTGTACTGTTAGCTTAGGAAGGGCTCATGAATCCAGCCCACAGTCAAACTTTGGCAACAGCCTCACTCACAGACTCGTTACATGATAATTCATTTTCCTCAGCCATATTTTTTTTCAACCTACAGTAAGCAGGTCAGTCACTCATTGTTTATTTATTATTTATTATATAGACACAAGTGTGTTACTGGAAAATATACCACTCGTAAAATTCATAAAAACTACATCCGGGACCCGAGTGGTTTATTTTCCAAAAATTATCTCGCACGTGAGTTTATCGATGACGTAACTTCGGTAATTTCCCTCCAAAATTTGTAGGCGTCTTGCATCCTTTGAATTTTATTTACACATTTTTCAAAGCTTTGCTTATATTTTGTCATTGTAGAGCCCTATTCAGTTAAGTGTTATTTCTCAAGATTATTGTAAACAATGTCTTATATTGCTGTACTGTAAATTTAAGCCGTCACAATTACTTTTTGGCGAATAAAACTCTATTATTTTATCAATGTCTTGTCTATATAATAAAAAGAACATTACACGGTGGCTTGAAGATATGAATTTTATTTTCTCGTGGCAAAAACAATATTTCATTCACCCGCTGCGCTCGTTCGTAAAATATTGTTTTGCCACATGAAAATAAAATTCATATCTTCGTGCCACCGTGTAATATCCTCTATTTATTATGATACTTTTAATTCCAAACTTGTTCAATTTGCCACAGAGGACAGCTGACCTCACTTCTCTCCTTTACAGGAAACTATAGGATAGTTTTTTATATTTTTACTTTTGAGTTTCAATCCCGCAATATAAATCTTGAGCCAATAACACTAACTGGCTGCACTACTAGCACCTAAATTTTATAAAAATTAATAGTTTCTTCCTACTTAAGAAAGTTCATTTTTGAGTAATCTGTCATTACTGGATTTATCAAAATAATACTTGAACAAATGTATCTTTCTTTTTTATACATATTGAAGAAATGGATGACATGTATCACATGAGTCAATGCAAGTAACTTGCTTTTTCCAAACATCCTACGCTTATTTCAGGAGCTAGACCTTTCTGAGGTGCAGTTACAAGGAAAGACGGCAGTGCTGTTCTTTGTGACCGGTCCCATGAAACTGTCTTTCCAGTCTCCAGTCTGTCTTGCTTTTTTCTCTTGGATTCTCAATTATTCTACCCTCCATGAAGAGTGGATATAAACACAATGCTGTCATTTTCTTGCAACTCATAATCCAATTCTCCCTATAATCAACAGAAAAAAGGGCTGGTATATATTAATAACAAAAAAAAAACACGAAAAAGTAAACAACAGCAAAAATAACAGTTATCTGGCCATACCAACAGTTCCCAATCAGTCTCATTTATTAGCACCAATATGCCAGGCCGTCTACAAAAAGAAAGAAAAATGTGAATGAAAATTATGAAATACAGTACCTTTCGAAGTTACCAGCCAGACATCTTTTAACACCCTAAAACAACAAATAACTGGGTGATTTACAGAGACTTTTTCAACATGTTCAAAGTTTGTTCTCCCAGGAGAGCACTCAAGGGAAGTTTGAGTAAAGGTTTGCCACTGAGGCTTTCAAACCCTATCTAAGACAAGTGTCCTATGTTCATGACCCTGATTCACTTTGTTTCGCACACAGTATTTTTTTCAAACTAACTTTTTTGAAAAAAAAAAACATTGTGGTACCAGTTAAGAAGACCGCTCAATGGCAGCCTTCACACTCTTTTTAAGACTACTGGTCCAAAAACACACCCTGTTCAAAATGCTAAAAAAATAATAGTGAAATTGTATACCATGTTCAAGACTCAAGAGCCTAAAAACCATACCCTGTTCAGCAGCACATACATTTTATATACCTGTCTAGGCCAAATAAAAGTGTCCCCCTTCTCTGGGGTTTGCTCATGGTGTATACTGCATTTCTTGGAAGTAGAAATCATGTAAAAGTGAAAAAGCCTGTACAACCAGTTAGACCAGTTACAGTGGTCATTGTCTACTACATGTATGGAAATAACATCTGATCATTTCATGTGCTAGGTAGAGAGACTGCCAGGATGACCAAAATAATATCAACTCCTGTTGTTGCAGAGCACACTACTGGGACCACAAGTTGGTGCCTGTAGTAGCAACAGTCCATAAGAGCAAGGTTTAAGGAGAATTTCCGTAGAAAAGATGTGCATTAAAGGAGTACAGTCAAACCTCTTTAATATGGACACCAAAGGGACAGAACCAAGTGTCTGCTTTACAGAAGTGTCCGTATTATAGAGGTAAGGAATGTATGATTTTTGGCATTTCTAGGATCAAAATAATGAACTGTCGGTAATAGAGAGGTGTCCATATTATATAGGTGTCCATAAGGAGAGGTTAGCCTGTGACATGTATCCACACTGTAAATTTTTAAATATACAATAATATTGTAATGACAGAAAATGGATAAAGTAATGGTTTACAGATTATTGTTTCTACACATTGAAAGATGGCTCTCCATGGGAGATCATGGTGGGGCCAAACCACCCCTCAAATGTTGCATGAGTGCTAAATTTAAGTCTTTCTTACGATAAATGATATTTGTTAACCAAACTTGGTCAATGAACTACGATTAATGGCCAAAAACCTTTTTGGCATTTTTTTAGTTAAAAGTACAAACTGTGACATCACACTGGCTGACGTCACCAAAATAGGAAAAATTGGTTTTTAACTTTTTGAGTGAAACTTATGTCAACTGAAAGTGCATCAGAAGAGAGGCACAATACTGAAAACTGTTTTTCGATACGACACGTATGAGCCGAGTTATGGGACTTCAAAAATATTCTAGTGTGCCCCCTGGATCCATAGTTTTTCTTAAAAATCGATTGCTCTGATAATTTTTTTACAGTTTTATACAAAATAAGCATATTTTTAGGTATTTTTCACTGTGGACTAAAATCGGATGATTTTAGATTTTTATTTTTTGACCTAATAATGCTAATTTAGGAAGTACAAAAAAATGATCACATGACAGTTTCTGACATCACAAATTTGTTTTCCAGGATTATGCACGGTTGGAAATTTCTTTTTTTAGCTTTCGACAGTCAAGATGTCTCATATGCAACTTAAATAGCAAGGGCAATTTAACAAGAAAACACTTAAACTTAAGTTATTTCTAAAGGGGGGGGGGGGGGTCCAGTTTTTGTTTTTCAAATTTATCCAAAATCACACTGCAATATCTCAGCTCACATATGAGATATAATTGAAAAATTTTTTTCAGCTTTCAACCCCCTTTTATCAGATCTTTCAGGAAAAAACAAAAAATTTGGGAGATTCAAAAATTTAAAATTTATGTAAGAATGACATCAGCAAGCATGACGTCATAACTGAATACTTTAAGACATGCTAGCAACTAATTTGCCTGGCCTGAAATTTTGCATTTTCAGGCCAACTTTTGGGAAAAAAGCTAAAAAGCCAACAAAGTGATTGTAAAATAACACAACTATCAACGCAAAATTGATGAAACATTTAGGGAGTGGTTTGGCCCCACTGTGGACACAACAATAAAACTACTGGGACTGACTAAAGTGTCTTTAAGAGTACATTACTGGTTTTTATATGACATCATCCAGATTTACATATACACTGGGGTGGAAAAGAGGTCCAAAGCTACATAAGAAGATCAAGTTCTGAAGAAGATTAAGTTCCTTTCACTTAAGTATGAAATTTTTTAAATTCTTACACTGACTCTCCTTGAAGAAACAATTCTGGTCTTTCTTTCAGCAAATTATCTTTAATCCATATCAACAATCTCCTAATACTCCCTGTAAAATCAATAAAGAAAAGAACATGGTTTAACATGAAACTTTATAATAGCATGCTCATAATAAAATAATGCACAAAGGCAGAATCTAACTGACCCTGTAGCAGATCCTGGTTTTCATGTCACTAAATGACTGCCGGTCTGATCTGCATTTGTCTCATCTTCATATTAATTTTACTTCTACAGGTAGATAAAGTGAACTAAGATTGGGGATTTAGGGTTCAGACTAAACCACAAGTGCACCTCACAATTTTAACAGCAAAAAAGCTGTAAATTAGCACACTTTATAGGATGCAAAGAAGCCTTAAAGGACTTTTTCAAAAGTCTAAAAGAACCTTTGTTTGAGATTTTTTACAGTCACTCACTAGAACTTGGACATTTTATCCACACCCTGCCCCAGCCCTGAGGATGGCAGGATTTTGAAAAGGGGTTTTCAATATTCTCTTGACAGAACCCTTTGGACATATTTTCAAAAGTGCCAACAAAACCCAAACACTTGGAAGCTCATTTTTCAAACGATGTCAACAAAAAATTGAGGGTTTGGATGCCAGCCATCTTTGGGGAGATGGGGTGGGGGGAGGGGGATGGGCAGGAGAGGATACAAAATGGAATGCACTACCTGACAATGGGGGCGGGCTGTATAAAATGCAGACTGTGGACTAACTGCGGACTATTGTTTTTAGGGTTAGAACACAATGGGACCGTTGTTGTCACGTTCTAATTCGCATGGTGAAAACAATAGTCTGCAGGCTGCGTTTTACACTAACAGTCTGACAATTCAAATTCCGGTTGGTGTAAAATGCAGACTGCGCACTATTGTTTTCACCATGCGAATTAGAACGTGACAACAATAGTCCCATTGTGTTCTAACCCTAAAAACAATAGTCCGCAGTCAGTCTACAGTCTGCATTTTACACTGCCCCATTCAAATTTCCTGATCTGACTATTCTTTGACTTCTTATGCGATAACTGCAAGTAGAAATTAATACTTATACTCGTCTTCCGGGAATAGAGTATTTTAAAAATCGTATCCCGCTACTGGACATATAGTCGCGGTGTAAATCATCTGCCATTGAAATGGCAAATCTTACTCACATGGATTCTCGTCCTTCGGTAAAAGCACCTCGTGTTCCTTCACTTTGTTGAATAAAAGCTCGGCTCCACCACTAAACCAGAGAGAAAACTGTCATGAAAAGTTCTCGGCTTTTGCAACGTTTCTTGTGATCAAATTCTTAGAGGAAATCTCACCTAAATTGCAAGGAAATTTTAAGTCCGTCCGCCATTTCTCAAGCTCATGGGCACATTTGAAGTGAATTAATCCGCTGGGCAAAATTTCGCGGGGATACCATTTTGCCGCTCTTTTTGGTCTTCACCAGACAGGACCTCCTTTTCGACTTTCTCTTCTTTTTCTTTTTTATATATGGCTTATTTCTCTTTGTTCAGTTTGCGCGCAATAGAAAGGAAGAAAGGAAGAAAGAATTTCAGGTCTGTAGTATCCAAAAAAATGTAGCCTGTATGTTGCGTAGCAAGAGTTTCAGCTGGAGAGAAAGCGAGCAAAAAAGGAAATAGTAAAGTCATAAAAGAAATGAAAGAGCATGAAGGGCAAAGGAGAAGAGGAAGCGCTTTCCCTTTTCCCTCCAACCTCCTATTTATTCCTCTTTTCCCTTCTCGCTCCAACTTTCTCAACGAACTCGAGCGTGGAAACGCTTTCTAGACAGGCCAGAACAAACGCATTTAGTATTAACTGATTTTTAACTCACAAGAAAAACCATCTGAGGTAATTATAAGCGTTCTTGCCAGGGTCGTATCCAGCAATTTCCATTTGGTACGCACAGCTTTCCAAAGTCTGTTGAAACATCTTGGACGTTTGACTGTGTTCTGAAGGCAACGGTGACCATGGACCTTCCTACGATTGTGTGTGGTGAAATGAGGCAAAAATACTACATTTTGTTTGAAAAAATTACTTGCAAACGCAAATAAACACAAATTTACCTTTTGTTTCGTGCTTTTTTCTCTCCCCATGTAAGGAAATCCAAGACAGTCTTCGATTTTGGATTCCGCGCCGTGGATTCCGGATTCAAATTACTGGATTCTCCATCTTTACTCAGTGGATCTTGGATTCCGGATTCCGGATTTCTACAGCTGTATTCCAGATTCCAAGGCCCAGTTGTGATTCCGGATTTCACAAGCAAAAATTTCCCGGATTCCCTCACATGGGGAGATTTTTCTATATATTTTTAGTTAAAGTTTTACAAGTGCGCAAACACACCCCATTCTCGTTCCCCGAGGTTGCGATCCTCCGATCAGCAACAGGGATGCTTGTTTCGCTGGAAAAGAGTAACAAAGGCTCTGGCGACGAAATTTGCTACGCCAATCCTAGCATTCCTTCGTGGCATGACCTGTAGCTTCGCGTGACATTGCTATTGTGACGTCATTTCAATTTGTTCGTTCTAAACTGTCCATACTACGCAGAGAAATGACATCTTACTTCAGTGGACCTTTGTAAAGGTCAAGTATGACTTTTTCAGTAAAAACCACAGTTAAAGAAAAAGCCATTTGCAAGGTAAGTCTTCTCACTTTTAAAGAATGTTTACTGGAGTTTGGAAATAATTCATTGACTAGAATTTTAGCTTTGGACCGGTTTTAATGTTTATTTTAGTTGAGAATCAGCTGTTCTTGTCAAGATGGACATTGTTCTTCCAAGATTGCAGCGGAATCTGCGCAGTATAGGAAAACAGTTAAGTAGGATAAAATAGGATTTACCCGCTCTAAAAATTAGCCTGTTCCGGTCTTTGAGATAGTAGAGTGCGGCGAGAAGTTAGGGAGCAGCGGGAAACAATAAGGAGACAGGGAGCGCTTTTCATTTGAGAAAAAAACTGGAAATTTGGGTGGGAGCAAAAGTGGAATTTCCGATTGGTAAAAAGTTGTTCTATTTGGTCGTAAACCCCGGTACGTCGCGGTGCCCGACAGATTTTCTTGCCGTGGACCTGGGACTGGTACAAACTACGAGAAACGTGTAAATGGAACACGAAATTCCGTTCGGAAAATCTAACCGGGAAAACGGGCCCACCTTTTTAGATTCTCCACTTTTTCTGGGAATTTTTCAGTGGGACGAGCTCACGAAACGTGTTCCATTTACCGCCGGACCGGAAATTCCGGAAATTTTGTCTAAATGGAAAGCGCCGGAGAAGGAGGAGAAAGGAACGCCTGTGAGATTCGTTTTCAAAAGGTCATTACATCTCTTTGCGCCGACCGTCCCCATGATCTGAAGATCTCTGAACGCCTGGAACAGGCTAAAAATAAAGGAAAGAAAAAGAAAGACTTTCTGCGGAGATAAGTAGAGAAACATTTTGAATCACGTTCACTTCAAATGGTGTACGTCAAAATGTACCTAACAGCCTGTTCCATGCTCCGAGATAGTCGGGTCCACGAAATTGAGAAAGGGCGAGTACGAAAATAAAACCCAAATCACGCGCTCATATTCTCGCGGGCCTTTTACTAGCGCGTCATCTCCACTATATTAGAGACTGGAACAGGCGAGAATTAATGTACCCCGTGATCAAGTTTCCCTCTATTTGTTGTAAAATACTGTGATCATTTTATGGACGGACATAAAACTGAGTTTTGTTTCACGCTAACTGACTCAATCTGACGCGATGTATGGCATTATATGACCATACCATAACCATAAAAAATGCGCTTAGTCTTGCTAAAATGAATTTTTCCGTTGGTTTGTCTGTTATAGAAAGACGTTGGCAAAAAACTTTGCAAGAGAACTACCGTATTTAGTCGAAAACGCGCTGCAGCGCAAAAATTCGACTTCACAATACTACCTTTGCTGAGGGCGACACTTACCTAAAACTTCGCCAATAACTGACTCAATTTTTTCTTGTTGTTGTTTATTATTAGTTTAAAAAATAAGGACAGAAAAAAAGAATAATAATATAAAAAACGTTTCTGCAAGGTTTCGAAAGTTACTTCAAGAAGTTGTTCTATTACATTGTTGCCAGGAGTGTGTAGTGCTTTTTCGAAAAGGAAGCTCTTTCTAGTAAATACGGTATTTTAATTAGCAAATTAAAAGACGGCATGCGTTACTCTATCCCTTTATAACGTGGAGGTGGGGGGTGGGGGTGTGGAATATATATGTGGCTCTACACGTCACGGTTAGGTAGTGTATGTCCCATTCTACCCATATTCTACTAACTTCTGGCACATTAATAACGAAAGGGTCACTGAGAAAAGATGAAAGTCTACGGCAAAAATATGTTGAGGAACTTGTTTGTTCGCTGCTTGTTTTCCTAGGTCTCCCTACTCTAACACTTTTGTTAGAAAGTCCAGACTAATAACCTTGTTTACGTCACCGCAGGATTCGTAGTCTCTCTTCAAGGATTCGACGAGGGCTGAGACGGTTTTTTGCTCGCCTGGGCAGGTCACGAGACTCCGAGAGAAAACTGAAGCGGTTTCAGAGCAGCATGGAGAAGATCTTTAGCGTCAATAGCCGGGGAAGTAGGGGACCGGAATCCTCGGGGTTTATAAGTGACGAGGAAGATTTGGATGATAATACCCCACCGGACTATAGTAACTCGCAGCTCAAAATCAAACTTACATCAGTCAAACCAGGAGCCTTAATGACCGAAACCGATGGACCTATCGAGATTGAAATGGTAGTTCTCAAATAAGCTTTGCAACAGCAGTTGTAATACAGCAGATCAGAATCAAAATCTCTGATACTGTGAGAAAATGAATAAATGATAAGTATGGTGGTATGATGCCTTAATCTGAAAGCTTTGGGGCTCCATTATCTCTTCCTGAGAACGCGTATTCAGTACAATACAGACAACTAAAAATGCAAGGTTACAAGTAGAACTAGCCCTCTATAGGGCTAGAGCAGGATGAAGAGTGTAATAACGGCTCTAGATTCGATCTAGATATTTGAAAATAAAAATAAATTGTGCGTGTATCCTCTGCAATTTCAGATTTGTTTCAGTAAAGATACGCACATTCAAGCTTGGGCTACCTGTGGTAGAACTTGAGAGGGTGATCGCATGGAGAACTAGGATTGGGGGATGAGAATGCAATAGAGTGCGATCAGACAGAGAGCTAGGGACTACCCCCAACACTATAAGCCACTTGGGGAAATCGGAATATGGCCGTCGGCAGGAACACTGATTACGCATCAGTTGAAGTACAGGGATTTGTATGAAATTCCTCGATAACTGTTGCCGTTTCGAGCGATTTTTATGAAATGATTTGAAACCGAATTTTTGAGGGTCTCCATTTTCTACTCTATGTGCTGTATTGTAGGAAACGAAGACTTTAGTCATATTGCTTGGCACAGTGGCATATTTTGAGCGCGTCGACAGTATTCTGAATACCACAAGTTGCGGACAAAGGGCACGATTATAACTTTATGGTGGACATATTATCAGTATCGCTTCTCGCTTCTTTTAGCTGCCTTGTTACAAGGACGAGAAGCGATCAATTAGTGAAACATAATATATAGACTTAGCCAGGGCTAAAAGCGAAGCTCTAATTAATATCCTTGTAATTTACTCAAACGGGGGTACTTGAATGCGAAATTTTAACCCCGGCTTACATGTTGGGGCGGACGTATGTACATAAGGCCCCGTGACTGCCACCGTTTTCTTGCATCAGTAGGTTTCCAGACTCCATTCCGAAAAAACTTTTCACTTAGTTATCTCCTCACTTTAATGTTATGTTTCACACCTTCGTTTTTTATCTTGTTTATAGGGGGTCCTATAGTCTTCGTTCATTCGCATTTTGATCCTTTTGATTTTGATCTAAACATGGTAATAATTGCTGATAGTTGAGTCTTATCTCTCCTCAAGTTGTAAGCGGATGCGCTTAAGCTTATAAGCGTCAACAGGGAGTAGGCCCCGGTTGTTCAAAAGCTGGAGACTGGAGAGATAACGCTATCTACTGGATCAATCTTTGACCAGTGGATAACGCAAATGGTTTTTGTAATCACTTATCTACTAGATAGTGCTATTCAACACTTGAACAGGTCCGTAGCCAGGACTGTATAACAAAACGTACAATGGTGAGAGTGTTTTATAATATATTTTTTCCCCCAACCGGGTAGCTAATATTATTTCTTGGTGTAGTAGATCTATGAATACAAATAAAAATGGAAACGTTTGACTTTCAGATACTTAAAATTACTAGCTTACAATTAGTAACAATTCTAATCCGTATTACTTTACTTCCTTTATTTAAATTCAGTTATCCTTGTACGGGGTTTTACTTTGCTATTGCTTTGAAAAAGAAATTTCATGCTTGAAACGCACTTTTAAAGTTTCGAAAAATGTTCTGTTTAACAGGGGCGTAGCTAGCCCATAGAGCTGTAGGCCCGGGCCTGCAAATTTTTGGTTTGATAACTCTACCGCTAGTAATAAATTATTATGCGTTGTTAGAGCTCAAAGACTTGGTGAAGTCAGTGCGTACTAGTCATGCGTACAATTTTCTGGATATGTGGAAAATGAAAGTCAGCCAGGCCTACAACTAGTCGAAAAGTTGGCCACACCCCTGGTGAACCAAATGCAATGGTCAAACCTCAACCTGAAAACCACACAGGAAGCAAAACTCCTTGAAAGTAAGGCGAAGTAACCTACGGTAATATTTCTTTGATACTCGCTTATAACCCGCGGTCGTAGGTTCTTTTGACTGTCGCGTAACCAACACACCATATACAAACACTACTAATCACTTGGGCTACCATGTGGGCTACCTATGGTAAAAGAGAGACTAAATATTGCAATTTTTAACCTAAGCTATATAATGAAATGTTAAACACATTTAATTACATTCTTCCGAGAGTTGCGATGTAATCTTATGTAAAAGGATACGTGTTTACGAAAACGACAGAGCTGACCATACGACTAATATATAACAATTATTCACCGAAGTGGAGGTGGCTATTGATGGATATTTACCGAAGCCGCGTTAGCGGCGAGGTGAATTTCCATCACTAGCCACCGACACTGAGGTGAATAATTGTTTTAGTATATACTAAAACAGTGAGATAATTGAGCCCAAAAATGATGATTTTTAACTCATTTACTGTTGCCTGCAAAGATTACAATTTTGGCGCACATGACCGAACGGCCGCTGTCGTCGCTTTTTCTTGCCGGCAAATAAAACTTTTGAAGGCATTTGTTTAGCTCTTGCGGGGAAATTTCCTCAAAAGGAGTTGTGAATTCTTTTTGTATTTAAAATCATTCTGTAAAAAGGATTATTAGATTTAGTTTTAAGCTGATTTATGAACAAGTCAACTAAAAAAAGTAACGCAAGACTTAAACTTAATTTGCATTTGTAAACAACAAAACCTTTTCGTCGGTTTTATCGATAAATTCAAGTCAAAAAGACAAAGCTTTACCTGTGAAAACTTCCACCCCGAGCTCATAGGCGTACGGACCGGGGGGGGGGGGCGAGGGGGGCTGCAGCCCCCCCAAAGTTTGGGCAACTCAGATTTTTTGGGCAGCGAGAGGAAATTTGGGCAAAGCCAGTTTTTAAAGGAAGTCTCCATGTTCATTTAATTATTTTAAAGAGCTGAATATTAACCTGAAGTAGGCGTAATAATCCAGTTACATTACAGTGGTTGCTTAGCATAGGATGAGTAATTTACACATTTGCAGTTTTTTTTTATGGGCACTATACTGCACTGCACTAGCTGGAATGGGCTATTTCCAGTCGAGAATTGATTAAAATAAACTTTCGCATAACTTTCTAGAATCATCTCCACTCGAAGAACAGTGTATGGCAGATAGCATTTAACAATGGGTATTGCCTGCCTTGCCTGCATAGCAAGCGTTTCCGCGCGATTTCGACTGAAAACTGTATGAACATGAAGAAGTGGCTGACTAATTCTCAGTTTGAATTACGAGAAGAATCTTAATTCTTTTAAAAAATCTATCGAGCGGTTTAAAATTATCCGCTGATTTGTTAAAGTAGACCGAAATGTTTACAAAACCGCTAACAAGAGTGTCTCGATACATACTAATCAAATCCTTCTTTCGATTCTAGCAATCAAGCAGAGCTACCTCCACGATCTTTCACACACGTTTTTAAAACGATTAAAGCTACTATGAGGTGAAATTGCAGGACAAAAGCACTTCATTTTCTACAGATAATGGCCAAAAATCAAGATTTTCTTTTCCTTACCGTATTTCTAATAATAAAAAATCATTGCAAAATATCTCGATGACGCTCTTAAGGTTTTGCTTAAACTTCACGAACATCGAGGCGACCGTATTGGAGAAAAAAGCTCCTGTGAACGATTTTGTAAGGTTCCCGTACCGAGAAAAAATAGGTAATGGAGTCATTTCGTTGCTACGACAACTCCGATGTCACTGCAACCCTGATAATGCCAAATTTTCATCTTAATACCACTGTGGTCGCAGTTATTCCAAATGTTTGCTTATGGCGACGTAGTTTATGCTCAGACTTGGTATTGATCCTGAAAACCTGTATCGAGCCACCTTCATATGCCAGGACGGCCTATGTTGTTGCAATATGGCCCTCATTTCTTTTCGACTCTTTCGTAAAAATTTGGGCAACTTAGGAGATTTTTTTGGGCAAATGGTTTACCGCCCCTCCTGGCAAAAAATTTCCCGTACGCCTATGCCCGAGCTTCGCCACTTTCTTCGTGTATTTCGGAAACAGCTTGCTTGATTAGTTGTGAAATTTCTTTGTTTGTTACGGCAGCAAAACGGGAAGGCATTTTGCAACTTACGCGAGTTTGGCGTCGCTCGCTCGGAGGAACTGGAGGTGAATCAGTGAATAGTGCAGGATATTCACTGCTTGAGTAGCCAATCAGAGCGCGCGAAAAACACTATCCACTGTTTTAGTATCTACTAAATAGATTTAGCCAGGGCTGAAAGCGAAGCTCTCGTTAATATACATTAACTTTACTTAAGCAAAAAATAAAATTGTGTAGTGCCAAATTGCGACGGCAACGAGAACGGCAAAAAAAATAAACAAAAACAACACAAAGAAACCATTTAACCTTCAGCGACGCAAAAATCCATATTTGAGAAAATTGCAAGAAACAATTGTTTTTTTTTTACATTATAACACTTTCTATAAAGCTTACAACTTAAGCTCTGAAAAGATAATGATTAAGAATCGAAGCAGCGAACTACCTTAACCTGCAATTTTGTTTCATGACCTGGTGGACCAATAACATGTAGCAGCTTTGCTAACCGAATATGAAAAAAACGTTAACTATTAACTGAAGTGAAATTTACTTTCTGGATACCAGTGTAATAATGGTGAGCAAGGTACGAAATGCTGACGTGCAGAATTGGACATAAGATTAAAAGTTACGATTAAAAGGTATGTTGTAGACGGCAACGAGAACGTCAAAAAAAAAAAAGACAATAGGTATTTTAACCAAACAACAACTTTGCAAGTACATCACACTTTTTTGTACATTTCTTTTCCTGTTTTTGCACGACTACGACGTGAAAATGCCTAATTTCGCGTTTTATGGAGAACGTAAACAAGCAACGACGAAATTTAATTTCACTTTCTGAACTTGGATGTCCCTAGGAATTCAACTCCAGGAGGGTTCGCCTACCTTTGATAAAGAAAGTGGGTAGGAATAATTGCGATAAAAACTGAAAGAACGCAAATTCACTTTTTAAGCAACGTTCTCGTCGTCGTGGCGTCGTTGGATCTTAAAGTCCCTAATGACGCTGTTTCTGCAACCTAGTCCATTTCAAGATTCCAATGCTGTTTATGGCGTGCGCTCAATTTGAAAGCTCCAGGATGCCGCAGAATGTTTCTCACCAAAGACTTGAAGCCTTTCAAATACAAGTCTATGCAACGCACAGATGTTCTGCGTTGCTGATCTGTTTTAAATGTTTCGTTCATCTCACAAAATCAAAGCTGTCAGCTGCCAGTGTGTGCCTTGGGTACTGTACACCCCCAAAGCTTTTCATGCCTTATGTCAAGTGCAAGCTCGTGTAATTTGAAAAAGAACTGAAGTATAGTCTTTCAACTCTCCCCTTTGAGGTCGATGTTATTAAAGCTGTCGGCTGTTTCTGGGTTTTATGCCTTAGTGTTTCAGGACGGTGTTGCATTGAGTGCTCACTAGTGCAACTATAGGGCTGAAGAATATTTTCTCGATGGTTCTGATGCAGTAACAATATTATTATAGCTGGTTGTTATGCGTAATACTCGCTTGGCTGAAGCTGAAGTATACCCCTCCAATTTTAGTTAAGTGATCAGTCGTGTTATTATAACTGTCAGCTGTGTGTGGATGGTCATTCCCTGGTGTTCCCCGTGTTTTTTCAAGAGCTCGCCGGTGTTACTGAAGGGATGATCTATAGTCTTCTACTGTCGTCCTGCTGTTCTGTGTGAGTCCAATGTTCATGTTATGATAAATGTCAGATATTTTGGGGTGGTTATTCCCCAGTGTTTGTCGTAATATTGCAAGTGCCTTTTGATGTGATTACAGTGCTGAAGTAGGATCTTTTAGTTCTCCTTATATGACAACAAGGCCATTTTAGATGTCATGTGTCTTTGGCTGGTTATTCCCACACGCTAATCACGCAGGCTATCAAGACCTCGCTGGAGTGAATTAAGGGCTGAAGTACAGTTTTCTAATTCTATCTGGGCGGTTTTTCCACTGTTTTTATAGCTGCGAGCAGTGATTGGGTGGTTATCCCCTAGTTTTCAACTCTTATTCTGAGTGCTCGCTGAAGCGACTGAAAGGCTAAAATGGAGTTTCGTGATGATTTTTGGGCGCGTCCAATATTATTATGTAGCTGTCAGCTGTGTTTGGGTGGTCAGCTCCAAGACGAAGTGCTTCACGTCTTTTAAATTTTAAGTGCGCTCTGGTTTGAATAAAGGGTTGAAGGGTAATCTCTCAATCGGTATTGTATGTTGCCAATGTCACTATAGCTTTTAGTTGTCTTTGGGTGGTTATCACCAAGTCATTCACGTCTTATTTCAAGTGCTCGCTGATGTGACTGAAGAGCTTTAGTGTAGTCCATCATTTCATATTGTACTTTTCCCACTGAAACGTAGCTGGTGGCTGTATCTTCATGCCTTTCACTGAGCAGCGTCGTTCTTAAATCAAGAGCTCGCTCATGCAAATGTAGTGCGATAACCAGGTCACCTGCATCGATTGCTTTGTTTCCATTGTCATAGTAACGACTTGCTTCCTTTAGAAGTTGTTCTTTTAATCTGCAAAGAAGTTTCCTTAATGAATTTTTGTGTTTTCGCACATATAAAGGATAATCAAGAATAATCGTTGATACACGATTGTACAGCTGAAGAGATGATTTGTAATCTTGCGATAGTAAATCCTTTAATTGCCTCTCGTAGGGAAGGTCCGCTTCCTCTTTTTCTTCTCTTGCAGTCATCTCCGTCCTTATTTGAATGGCATGCTCAAGTGAACTAAAAACAGACACTGATTGCCCATCTTTTATCAGAAAGCTGCCTGTCTCAACGTAACTGTCAGTGCATTTATGCTTGGTGTTAAAGCATTTCAACCAGATGTCTTGAGCTCGTTTAAGCAACTGACAAGACAAGTTAAATCTCCAACGTTTGCTCTGTACCAAACTGAGCTGAAACAGACTGTCGCCAATTGTTACGTCTTCTTTATCCACTTTAAACTTTCGGATACCAAGAGCAAACTGGTGCATTACAAAAGCTGACGTGTGGTCATTTTTGCGATGAAAGACTCTTCCCAGCTCATAAAAGATGTAACCTGTCTCAATGTGTTGTTCTTGCTGTAGATCTCTTCTAACGGAGAGTGCACAGTTGAGAGACTTAACAGCTTGGTCAAAGTTTCCCATCTGATATTGCGTGCGTCCTAATTGGTAGTAGCTTTGAGCGATCTCTGCATGCGGCGTGTCTGTATACAGTACGTGTCTTATTTTCAGTGCTCGCATGTGATACTCAAGAGCGGAGTGATACCATCCCATTTCAAACTGCGTTACACCAATTTCATAGCAACTGTTGGCAGTGTCAGTGTGATGCTCACCTAGAACATCTAATCTGGTACTAAATGCATCCAGATGAGATTGTAGAGCCGCATGGTAGTCTCCCAGACAGAAGTATGTCTTTCCTATTTCATGGAGGCTGTCTGCCGTTGCACTTGAATTTTCTCCTATCTCATCTTGTACGATTGATAGTGATTTCTCGTGTGAGTCAAGTGCACACTCGTATTTCTCCAAAAACCACTGTGTAACTCCTAACTCATGAAAACTCTTCGCAGTGTCTCTGTGCTTATCACCCAAATTCTCTAATCTGATTTGAAGTGCCTTCTCATGAGACTGCAACGCTGAGGAATAGTCTTTCATTTCCCATTGTGTTACCCCTAATTCATGATAGCTAGCAGCCACTTTTAAGGGGTTTTCTTCAGGAAGATTTAACCGAATGTCAAGTGCACGCTGGTGAAAGAGTAAAGCTGAATTACAATCTTCTAGGGACCTCATGATGTTGGCTAGTTCATGATAACCGTCGGCTGTGTCTGAATGATGCTCGCCACATAGGTCTATTGTATAGTCCAGAGCGCGCCTCGCTGACTCAACGCTTGCCTTGTAATCTTTGATTCGTGATTGAAGAACAGCGAGGTACGAGTAGCTTCTCGCCAATGCTTTCTTGTGGTCATCGTTGCTACTCTCGGCTAGGTCCTCTGGATTTACATCGTTGACTAAAACCCTTTCCTGAGCATTGATTAAATTCTGAATTAATTGGATTGCTTCTTCGTATCTGGTCATCTCCGCAAGTACACCAGCGATAAACCGATGGAGATAAAATGAACCACCTTTAGTATATGAGAGGAGGTTTGGATCAGTATTTTCTTTCATCTGGAGAACATTCTCTTCAAAGGATTTCACTCTTTCAGCTGACGAGAAAAGCTTGGTTGCCTTGGTAATAAGGAAATGTACCTCCAACACCAGC
The DNA here is from genome assembly GCA_942486035.1 of Porites lobata. Taxonomy (NCBI): domain Eukaryota; kingdom Metazoa; phylum Cnidaria; class Anthozoa; order Scleractinia; family Poritidae; genus Porites; species Porites lobata. The sequence goes on from CALNXK010000027.1 coordinate 1,163,334, forward strand.
GGCAGATTTTGTTCATCAGTGTTAATTTTCTCTTTCGCGCTAAGGAAAAGGTGATAGTTCTTACAAGCTTTACACTCGTCTCTTGCATTTTTGAAAAAATTGGTAGCCTCAGTTTCATTGGCTGTTGATTCATAATGTATGGCAACAATCTGAAACATCGTGATCTTTAAGATTTTCAGAGTGGGATCAGTTGTATCCTTTAAATGCGCGAGAGACTCTTTGAGATTTTCAACACCATCCCTGATATGTCCATTTGAGAGCTTGTGGATTCCAAGACAGAAAAATAATTTTCCTTTCTGTTCATCTGAACTGCTGGCCAGAACTTCGTTTGCTTTAGAAGAAAGCAGCTGCAATGTTTCTCCTTCTTCTGATCGCCAAGCTACTTCACTGAATCCCTTCGCAAGCAACAAGTGATTGTAGTTGGTCATATTATCATGCTGTGTTGCCTCAGTTAACGCGGTATCATAGATTTTGTCAAAGGAAGCTCGATCGCTCCACAAAACCGTGTCTAAAAACAACATTCCCTGAATCAAGGCCTTAAAAACATTGTCGCGTGTTGAGCCGTCTGAGCAACCGTCAATTAGACTTGAGATGATATTCTGTTTGTCTTGATAAAAATCCATGAAAGCGGACTTGGACTGTCCTGAAAGAAAGCGTTCATTGAGGGTAATGAAAAGCGAGATATAGAAATGCCGTAATCGGGCTTTCGACTTGAAAAGAACTTCCTTCATTTGCTGTTCTCCCCTTTGCTTCGCAAATAGGTGAAGAATTGTGGGAATTTTGTATGATCCTGTTTCCAAGTACGATTCTATAAGTGACTTTCGCTGAAAACTCCTCAGGGTCCGTTCAGCATCATCCACTGATATTTTCCACACAGCTGCAGCAACGTCCACAGAAAAAGTGCCAGGAATCACGGACAAGGATAAGTAGTGTTCTTGGTTTTGCCGTGACAGTGTCTGGTATGATGATTCCAAGATGTAATTCAGTCTGTCATGTTTTAATTCCTCTTGATCATCCATCCGAGAAAGATCACTTTTAATCAAACGGATGAAGTTGTCTATTGCTTGGTTTAAAGGCAACTTTTCCTTTTGGGGCATATTGTTGCAAAATAACCGAATGGCAAAAGGCATATGTCCACAAAAATTTGCGATTTTCCTACAGTTTTCATCACAGGCTTTAGGAAACCATTTCCGAACTAGTTTCTCAGAAGATTCGTGATCTAAATTTGATGCTACTTTCACTATCTCTATCCCTAGCGGCTGTAACGTTGTAAACTCGGATGACTCCCTCGAAGCAATCAGAATTTTTACAGTTTCACAGTTTGTTAAAATCTGCCTTATCAAGTGAATAAAGCGATCTCTTGATTCTGATTGCAATAAGCAGTCGGCATTATCTAGAATGAAACAAGGTGAAACAGAATCTTCAATTAAGCTAAACTGTTTCAAAAGGAAGTCAGCGGCGTTTAATGGTCCCAGAAGCTGATCGCGGAAAAAGCGCAGAATGGCTGATATAAGGTCGTCCTCTTTGTCAATGTTGATAAGGTCAATATGATAAATTGCCTTTCCTTGGGATTTGAGATTTTGTCCCACTGCTTTTGAAACTTCAGATTTGCCAGATCCTGGTGGGCCATAGACGGAGATGATACGGGTTGACTCGGTCTTCAAAAG
>CALNXK010000027.1:1172500-1597500 GCA_942486035.1 Porites lobata
AAAGCGCTTCTGATCATGTATCCAAAGTATCCGGATTTGGTTATGATCCAAGGAATCCTCCAGGCCATTGTGGATTATTCGGATCAATAATCCATTTTTGTATTTTAGCAGAGAAATGAAATGTCCTTTTTTCAGATTAATACTCCGGATTTAGTAGAGAAACGCACCCTGATTAGTCAACGGATTCGTTCAAGTACTGCCGGTAAGAAATACCGCATTGTCGGTCAAACCACGAGAGGATGGGTACCGACTATACCCCTTCCAAGAGCCCCTTGCACCCTGCCTCTCCCCATTTCCCTTCTGCGGGCTCGTTGTGAATTCGCTGCTGTCCAGGAAGATCATCAGCTACACATGTACATTAGGACGTGTGACGCTAAACATTATCAGTGATTAGTGTAGAAGGTGTTTTTAAGTCAAAAACGAACCAAAAAATAGAGCTTTTGTCCAGTAAGATATACCACCAGTCCGGCAGAGAAATCAAATTTCAAAGATACAGTGTTTCAACAAGCTCACCCCACCCCTAACCCCTCCCTGAGACGAAACGAGGAGTATGATCGCACTCAGGTACACGCGTATCTAATACCAGGCAACCAGAACTGTCAAAAGAAAAAAAAACAAAACAAAACAAATTAAAAACGTATAACGACAACTGATTGTTTGTAAGTGATCGGAATGGACAGGAGACTGCCCGCCGTGGAAGACTTAGTGTGGAATGAGTTTCTCTTACTGTAAACACATTTGCATGATATACTTGATTTTGTAGCCTGTCAGTGAAAATAAAAGAAAAGTACTGTATGAATGAGGTAATTTTATTATGACGGGTATATATATTTTCGCAGCGAACCAGTTCCTTATTCTCCAATAAGATTGCGTGACCAGCGTCATACATGTTGGTATCAGTTCATGTCTGAGTTCATGTGTAAACAACTGAAAACGGATTTGGATCTATGATCCTCTCTTCCAATGCAGTTGCCGTTTCTAAGTTAATGGACTATTCTATCCACCCTGGTTACTTTTATGAACTAAATTAATCTTTTCCCTTTGCTGAATTTCCAGAATAACAATGCGTTCACATCGACCGATACAAGGGAAAGGAATATTGCATAAATTATTTAACTAACGAAAATGTGACCTTTCGAACATTTTATACTTGATTGGATGGAGCGCCGAAATATCGACGGCTTGAAGGTTTTCTTTCCATAACTATGCTGTTTTATTGTGTTAAAAGTCGCAAAAACTTGATACATGTAATGAATAATTGTGTTAGTGAGGCTTTGCAATAAGGTCGCCTTTCGTGTATTGTAAACAGTCATAACAGAAAATAGGCATATTTCGTCTATCGGCTGTGCTCATAAATCGCTGAAATCACAATATGTTTTTATGTTTCCCTGTTTTTGAACATTCATTTCATTGGTCTAAATTGATATTTCGTTAAGAAGAAGTGGGGATTTTGCTCAGTGCCAGGATAAAAGTATGCATTTTTGAGCCCTTTCCCACCTACGGCAAAGTGGGTGTGAATCGAAAAATATTTATTAAATATGAGTTGCTTTTGAAGGTTCAAAATTGTGTGCTTTACATCTTTTAAGGACCAATTTAAACCTGGGAAGTGAAAAAAATCATTGAAGGTGAAAAACTTTGAAGTGGTAAACTCGGCAATATGCTCTATTTTTACTCTTCTCCACTGCAAAAAATTGGCCGCCGAGCGCTGAAGTGATTTTCGTCCCGAAAAATCTTATTTTGAAATATTTCCAAAAACTAATGCCGTTTCAATTACTTTTGGACCAATATATATTCATGGGCAAAGTTTAAAGGAAATTGATTTTCCGACGCGAAACGCAGTGGACCGGTTTTAGGGAGACTCTCTCTTAATTTGGGTCTTGAGTCTCTGATGATGCTCGCCAATGTTATTCATTTATTTTATCTTGTCATTTTTGTAAACGAAGGCGATCTCTCCACCCCGGGGCCTACGCGTTTCTCACCTCTTCTGTTCATGTTCCTTTGGATACTGTTTTTAACCAAATATGATAAAATATTGTCATAGCATGAGTAAAGTTTGCTCAAAAAGAGGTTTTCTGTAAAAGATCGAGGAGCAAATGAAACACTAGGAAAGATTGAGGCGGATTTCTAGATGTATCCTACGCGTACATTTGATAAACTGGCAAAAGTAGTGTCCAGGTCAGCGCGGTCCAATAGCTGACTGTGTCCCTTTAAGGAATGCGTTTCATACCTACTGTAAATACAGTCGAACCTCTTACAAGCAGCCACCCTCTGGAGGGGGACAAGAGGCTGCTTACTACAATGACATTTGATGGGCTCTTGACAATGATGATAAAGAACGGTACCTATTTTCGGCTCTTGGAGCCAGTGAATCACGGATAGATCAGAGAGGTGAGACATGATCAGACTGACGTTAGCCTGGGAAAGGTACACTTTACTGTTAGTAGCTTTAGGACGCAGTCCGTGATCTCACCAGCTTTTTTATACCCAGATTAATGACAGCAGAAGACAGATAGAGCCTACTCTTTTCGAACAATGTTGGGAGTTCATCTAGTTTCCCTCCCTGTATGAGGACGAAGGAGATAAGGATAATGACGCAATCATCTGAGTGGAGACCCAGGTTGGTGGTCAGGAGGAAATTTGAACTCACGACCTCCCACAGAGCAGCCCGGCACTTTTCCAACTGCTCTAACCGTCCTGTGGTTCTATTTACTAATACAGTGATCTAATGACAGTTTTGTTCCCGGGAATTGACAAACTCGCCACTTATGGTGGCGAGTTTGTCAAATTTCTCTATATACGAACTTACAATTGGACTGCTCTCCGGTTGCTCTCCAGAATTGGCTCGATTTGAACATTGCAAAGGTTAAGGCGATATCAAAGGTCAAGGTTTAAGCCACTTATTATTATTGATATTATTATTACGGTTATTATTCATTCTTTTGTTTTTCCTTATTGACATGTGTTGATAAAATTCATTGCAAGGATCGTTGGTATCTCATAATTTTGACGAGAAACTACGTTTTGCAAAACTTAACGTTCATGACAAATTTTTTCCCTTGCAGCTTGAGGGAGACAACGTGTTGCGAATTTGTTCCAACATATGGGTATTTGGTCCCCGAAAAACTACAAACAGTTAGTTAGTTAAAAGGTAACGTGATGTTTTCCAGTTTTGCAATTGGCCTGAAAAGTCATTTTGACACCAATAATTTATTCCTAAAGGAAGACTTACCTGAATTTGTACGCGTTGATAATTCTTTACTTTTTTTTCGTAACACGTCCTCCAACTTCTGCATTTTCTCCTTTTCCGGTTGAACTGGTGCTATTGACGGGGCTACAAAGTTAAGAGGAAGTTCAGAAAGATATATAGCCTTTAATAGTCCCATTTCAAGGCTCAGGTTCATATGAGAACTATGAGTACATGTACTATGTACATTAAGATCACAGGTATCAACCGGGCTTAACACAGAGGTCAAAGATGTCACAATCGCCACGTCACGAGCGTGGGGTAAAGAAAAACGTTTAACCCTTTGACGGACGCTTTGGTCGTTTTTGTTCCATGCGGGCGATGCATATTTTCCTTTCTGGAGGGGGGACAGGGTCGGGTAAGATGTCTGTGTAGAGGTGGGTTTGTGAGCTCCGTGTTGGAAGTTTCATTTATTGCGGAAAACTCTTGTCGCTGGTAGCTAAAAGTTGAAATGTGATAAAAGGTAGGTCGCCTTATTTCAGTCGGGCGCAGCCGAACTTTCTGTTTGTTGATAGTAATCCTATTTAATTTATCAAACCTTGTAAGCCGCCAAGACTCAAGGTGGCTCGAGCCAATCTGTTATACCAAAACAAATTGTTGGCCCATTTGTTGTAAAAACATTATAACACATGTGTTACACATAGACTAAACTTTATTATGATATTATTTTTTGCGCGATCGGAATAAATATCACGTGACAAAGACGTCACAATTGTTTTAGCTCTAAATCGAATTTCTGCCCTTATCGGCATTTTCTTTGGAAATGCTTTACGCTGCGTAAACTATGGGTGTTTGTCTTCAGTCACGTGCAAAGTTTCACAAAAATCTATAAGAAGAATTTCGAGGTAACTTTGAATTTCTACAAAATGGGTATGAATTATGCATGTACTGAAGGCTGGACTTAATGTAGACACATTTGCTACCTTGCGGAGGTTCCCGACAGTTTGACAGGGCAACTGTCTGAGACAGACTGCCATGCTCTGTTGCACAGAGGCAAATTATAAAGTCAAAATGTCTTATTGATCATAGGTAAATCCTTGCCTTGCAGTCTCCACCCGAAGGAAGGCTCTCCAAAACCTGCACGACAACCCTGAATGCTGTACGAAAGGTGAACAGAGATATCTGCCCTGCTCGCCCAACGAGTGTCGCACAACGTGCATAGCTTCGTTCTTCTTTGAATTTCCTCTCTGACACCATCATTATAAGCAAAGCATTCCTGAAATGCCAGAAGGCGTTTCGAAGAATAGTCAAACGAGAAGGCAATCCGCTGCAACGTACTCAAAATATTTCTAATGAGGAACTGCTCGCATTCGTGGCCGAAGGCCAAGTTCACAGAGTTCGCCTTACGGCAATGAACGTATATTGCTTGTGGTATACGTTGCTTGATTATTCCCCCTGCACTGTTTTGTGACGCCTGTCTAGACTCTGAATGTAGAAGTACAGTGTAGGAGTGCGGCAGGGCTCTGTCGTGAGGAGCTTCATACCATCAATGACTCTTCCGGCAAACATTTTTGGAATATGAATAATTTTAAATTTGGCCGTTCGAAGAAAAGAAGTCCCAGAAAAATCTTTTAGGCCCGTGCTTAACTGGCTTACAGTCAGGTACGCCCCTGTACACTAACGTAATAACAGACAGTAGTAAATCAGGCGCTAAAAAGACTTTTGGAGAGCTTTCAACAAACTCTTCCCTCTGCTAAAACGTCCTCTAGAATTACAAGTCTGCTAGCTGATGGCACCCTCCTCACCTCAGCCCATTCTATTGCCTCGGCTTTTAATACTTTCTTTGTGAACGTGGGGAAATCCCTGGCGAAAAAGTTTGTTCCTGAGCCGTATACAGCTAAAACTAGGAACTGTCATTCTACCTTTTCATTACAACCGATTAGTGAAGATTTTGTTGAAGATCTATCAATCTATTAAGAACTAATAAGGCGGTTGTCTTGATAAAATCAGAGCACGTCTCCTAAAAGATGCTGTAGATGTTATTACTCTTTCTTTGACAGCTCTGTTTAATTTATCTCTTCAAACAAGATCTTTTCCTTTTATATTATATGGAAAACAACAGCGAAGGTTTTACCCTTGTTCAAAAAGGGCGATAAAAAGGATGCTTCTAATTTAGCCTGTGAACAGGCTCTCTCTAGTTCCCCGCTCGACCAAAGGCCTGTTAACAGGCTACTTCTAATTACAGTCCAATCTCCATTTTGCCGACCTTGAGCAAACTCCTAGAGAAGGCGGTTCATACTCAGCTGTATGGCTACCTAACTGAGAATAATTTAATTTCACCGAACCAGTTTGGATTTAGAGTGAAATCATTTACTGTTACTGCCGCTTCTCAGCTTTCTGATCAAATCCTTTACTCCTTGGACACTGGTTGCCTGACTGGTGCTGTGTTCTTAAGTTTAAGTTTAAGTTTAATAATACTTTGTCATGTAAATAAATTACAGAATATACAAAAAGGGTATGACTGGTGAATAATTGGGGGAAACTAAATTCCCATACAAAGAAAATTCTCCAATACTAAAGATACTAAAAATTAAGAGGTAAAATTTAAATACGGCCCAAAGCTAACCTAATTAAAGTGCATACTTGTCACTCACGAGTTACACCTGATTTAAAATTGACACAAATGATCTAGATAGGACATAAAACTGCTTAATGAAGGTGTATGCATATGAGCATCTATGTCACACGCTAAAGCGTTTAACACTTTCAATCATACAATATTGCCTCAGAAGCTTTCAAGTCTTGCTGTTGATGATACTGCCAGAGCCTGGTTTACCTCATTTTTAACGAATAGAAAACAAGTGACCAACTACAATGACGGTATGCTCTGAAATTGCGCCTGTTTCGATTGCTGTTGTGCAAGGCTCTATATTAGGCCCATTATTATTGATAATTTACATGAATGATTTACCAGATGTTTTGCAGTTCTGCCAAGTCACTATATACGCAGATGATACTGTTCTATACCTTGCCTCTAAATCTGCCGCGGACTTACAATGCAACATTAATGCTGACTTGGGGGCGTATATGCAAATAGTCTCTGGCTAACCAACTCACTCTGAATGTCAAGAAATCTAATTTTTTACTTATTGGAAGAAGTTCCCGCCTAAATAAATTAGAGTCCATCCATATTTCTACTGATGATGTCCCTCTCGATAAAGTAGACTCTTATACGTACTTGGGTATTGTAATCAAAAACCAGTTCACCTGGAATTACCACATTGATCATATTTGTGGAAAGATCAGCAAAAAGTTAGGTCTTTTAAGGCGTATTAAATTTTGCCTCCCCTTCAACGCTAGAATTACCTTTTTAAATAGTCTTAACATGCAAGTACCTCTTTTTGACTATGGGGATATCATTTGGGGTGATAGGGGAAATTCCTCCTTGATGTCTGATTTACAACTTTTGCAAAATCAAGCAGCCCGCCTCATTGTCGATCTTCCTGCGCATTCTTCTGCATCCGAGGCTTGGCTGGAAGCCTTAATTACTGCGTAGAATGGAAAATCAAGCTATTTTTATGTACAAATTACTTATTAAAATAATAATTTTTGCTGCTCGATCCCAGTTTCATTCAATGGTGATGTCCATGATTGTTATGCACGATCAAGAAATGACATTCGCAAATCCAGTGCCATAAGACGCTGGGGTCACTGGTCGTCAGTTTATTTTAGTTCTAATATTTGGAACCGTTTAGACATTTCCTTGAGGGAAGCAGAGACACTGTCTTCATTTAAATGTGGCCTGTCTAAAGCAATTTTGTAATATGTATATGTACATCTATATGTACTCAATCAAATATATCTATTTGTATATAATTATTTATTTTTTATTTTATTAATTTTTTTAATTTTGTCATAGTCTTACTACTTTTTAGTCTTTACCGAGTTTTCCTTTGAGGACCTAACTGTAAACCACTTTTTGTGACGTTGGCATTCCTCATTAAAGATTGCTTTACTCATTAGTCAAACGCAATGTTGAGCTCTTCTTGTAATTTCGATTCACGAAAACAGCGATTAACCAAAATTCGTCGTTGTCTAACGTAGGCGCAAAATTGTCACAGATCTGGCTAAGTTTTTGCTCTGGGATTTCCTATTGTCTCGAGTTTATCACAACATCAAATACTCATGCAGAAGAGAGAATTTACCCTGCTTTGTTGCCATCCGTAATCTATTTACTGTAATTGTTTTCTTCCTTTTTACAACAATACCATATTTCGGAAAGATTTCAGACGGTAAATTCTCGCCTGAGAATGGGAATTTGCGTTCAGCCGGTTATGGAGTGCATATTAAGGTCATCTACAAAACAAATAAGTGATAGAAACGTTTCGGAAACCTCCGAAAGGTAGCAAATTTGTCTGCATTAAGTCCAGCCTTCAGTTCATGCATAATTTATACCCTTTTTGTAGAAATTCAAAGATATCTCGAAATTCCTCCAATCGATTTTTGTGAAACTTCACACTACAGAAGACAATCCGGTCCAAAGTGTACGTAGCGAAAAGCATTTCTAAAGAAAATGCCGAACAGGGCATAAATTCGATTTCGAGCTAAAACTGTTGTGTCGTCATTGTCACGTGATATTTATTCAGATCGCGCAAAAAAATAATATAATAAAGTTAAGTCTATGTGTAATACATGTGTTATAATGTTTTTACAATAAAGATTAAATTGTTTAAGTATATGAGATTCAAAGATGGAAGGTGTAATTACAAATTAAAGTACTGGGTCGAGCCACCTTTGGTTAATTTATTTATCTACCTAGTTATTTCCAAAGTACGCGGAGCAAAACCAAAATGTTAATAAGATTGCAAGTTACCAGTGAAAGGTGGCACCTGGACCCATTTAGTTTTCAATTTTAGCTATTAAAACGATAAACAGAAACGTCAGCAAAGATAGGTCTTTCCACAGATACCTCGTTTTGGAAATTCTGACCAATCCTAAAAGAGTTACACCCACAAAACCAAGTATCATTTTGGTAAAAAATTCACTGCCTATTTCGCTATAATGACTTACTACTCTTTGCAGACTAAATTTGCCCCTTTTCCCCCTTTGCGCAGTGCCACACGAAAGAAAGACGGTTAAGCGAGCGTCAAAACTGGATAAAAAAAAAGGAAAGGCAAAGGGAAAAAATAGAGCGAGAAAAACAAAAAAGCGGCTTTATGCCCATATTTTTGCGAAACCCATTTTTAGCCATTCCTATGCTAAATGGCCGAAACCAGTCCTAAAAAGAGGACTTGGTGAAAATTCTCTTTTTATTACTTGAATCGAAATTTGAGAAGACATCTATTGAAAGCGTAGGTATATGCTATGTTCATATTACTCGACCAACAGAAACTTTAACTTGGATACATTTTCAGTATTAAAAAGACGTTAATTTGATCCCTACCTTTCAGATTAACGACACCGCTGTTAAATCCATTCAATCCGCTTTCCACCCTACCAACTCCACTATGGACATCCTCGAAATTATTTTCAGTGGAACTAGTTTCTCTTGTTGCTGTAACGACGAGCATCATTATTACGGCACATAAAATATGCACAATATGAGCAGTCTTGTGTTCAACACCAACAACTCTGTTTTCAAAACCATGAACTCTGTTTTCAAAACAACCAACTCTGTTTTCAAAACCATAAAAGCTGTTTTCAATCAGTGTTACTCTGTTCTTCATGTCCTCCAAAGAGGTCCAACACTTTTGAAGCTCATCAAGGACTTTCGTCATTTCCTCATCTGATTCTACAGACATATGCTTCACAGCATTCTCAAGTAATTTCACGTCCTGTTGAACCAGCTGAAGCAAATGTTGATCTACGGGTGAGTTCATACACAGGGAAGTTCCTTTAAAACAATGAAAGCCAAAATTGATGAGAGGGGGAAATCCCTTTTTAAAAAAGTTAAGTCAATAATAATAATTAATCACTTATATTTCGCCTTTTAACATGCAATAATCAAAGGCGCATTACAACATGAATTCTAAAAAATCTAATAAAATTCCTAAAGAAAATAAAATTAAAAATACTAAGAATTAAAAGGTAGTTTAAAAAGATATGTTTTGAGTAAGGATTTAAACAGTTGATCTGTTTTTTATTTCCTTAACGAGGTGGGCAAGGCATTCCACAATGTGGGAGCAGCAACAGGATAAGATCTGTCTCCGAAAGATGTCAACATCTTCCCACGAGGGAAATCTAGTAGTAATCCATCATTTGATCACATCTGATAGGCAGATCGATTCCTTACTGAAATTAAATTACTGATATACTGGGGTGTCTGACCAAGCAAAGATTTAAAAACGATTAAAAGCATCTTAAAAGAAATACGAAATCTCACTGGCAGCCAGTGAAGTTCACAAAGTACGGGGGTAACATGGCTGAACTTAGATGAAAAGGTAACAGTTGTAGCTGCAGCGTTGTTGACTCTTTGCAACTTGGAGATCTCATTGTTTGGAAGTCCGTACAGTAGACTGTTACAATAATCCAGTCGGCTTGTAATAAAAGCAAGCAATAACGTTAGGACACTTTTCTGGTCAAAATACTTCCTGATACCTTGGATATTATGAAGATAAAAGAAGGCGGTACTGCACAACTTGTTAATATGCGTTGACATTGACAAGTTCGAGTCAAACTAGGAGCCTACTAGGTTTCTCACTGTTTTAACAGGGAATTGAACATCATTGCTGCCGATCCGTATTGAACACTCGTTGAGCTTGGAAAGCCGTTGCTTGGAACCAATGATTATAAACTCAGTCGATCTTGTCATCATTTATCATCAACCTGTCTTGAAGCATCCATGTTCTAAGATCATGTACAAAATTCTCTACAGCTGCAACGGCTTCGTATTGTGTTTTGGCATGCAGCTCAGGTTTAAATGGTAAATATAACTGTGAGTCATCAGCAAAACACGGAACTTAAATGGTAAATGTGACTCAATAATATCGAACAACTTGGAAGCTTTAGACGACAAAGAGTAAGGGCCCCATACAGGAAACTCAAGCTAAACTTTCCGGAGGTAGCACTATTCAGTGATACGCGTTGGCTCCGATCGGTAAGGTAGGACTTCACCCCGCTGACGATCTTTCCGCGTACGCCAAATTTAGTATACAAGCACTGCACCTTATCAAGATCTCATGATCTACAGTGTCGAAGGCAGCGCTAAGATCTTGAGATGGTAGCATGCTGTGAATTCATTTTCAGTAGTATGCCATTTGCTACCTTCAACGGGGCTGCCGGTCTCAGTACTATGTTGTTGGCGATATGCAGATTAATTTAAAGGGTGAGTCAATCAAGACGTTCGGAAAAATTAATGTTAGACTATTTGAAAATTTTTTCATCATTCCATGATCCCACTCGTCATGGACTGCAAATTCAAGTTTTATATCCAAGGGAACAAAAATAATACTTTAAGTTAATATAATAATAAAAATATATAATGGCCTTTGTTTACCCGCGGCAGTGTGCTAGTGGGCCGAGATAATGTCTGAAACAAATAATTAATTCAAATGAAATTTAGCAGGGTTAAGAATCCCAACTGGCCTGAGGCAAACCAGCTGGCGATTTACATACGTAGTCCAGGATTTGAACTCGTGAATACTAAGGCATACACCAAACCCACCCGCTCAGATGATAGCGCTGCAAGAATAAAGGAAGTCATATGACATGAAAAGCTGGAGGTTCTTTACTCAGCGTCCCCCCATGTGTCTTATCAACGTAACAATTATACTTAGTACTTTCTCTACCTGGTAACATTTACACACCGGATACAAGCACACCGCCATAAACTTATCAAAATGAGTAACATTCGCAAGTGTTATTGCTAATGTATGCAAGGTAACCGCGCAGACTTTGCACAACATTGCTTGTAGGTAAGCCCCTCTTCAGGTTTGACCGTTTTTGTACTAAGGACACATTATCCGTCTGGACGAACCTGGGGAAACATTTGTAGTTCGTCTGGGTTATGCGTCTCAAGTATAGTAAGGGTACAAGACGCATTATGCCAAATTATGCGTCTGGACGAACTTTCCTTCGAAATTCGTCTTGAAGGACGCACTACGAAAGGTAGTTCGTCTGGAAGCACAATGCGTCTTCCGCCCGTCTTTATAGTAGACGCATAACCAAACGAACTAAAAAATGTTTGCCCAAGTTCGTAAGACGGATAGTGCGTCCGCCTTAGTATAAAAAAGGCCATTTTCAAATAACTCTGGTGCTACTTTCGCCCTTGTAAGTGTGCGTGCTTTCCACTTGCTGTTGACAAAAGACATTTGACACATTTAAACCACAAACGCCAGTAACCACCTATATGTAATCACATATCAATTCACGATCTAATAAATGACGTTAATGAACGTCCACGGGAAGAATAAAGGTTCGGCTGGATCGCAAATGCAACCACACTACAAGCCTTGGCCATTATTTTACAAGTCCAGGTATTCCCACTGTCGAAATGGTCGTGGTTTTTATGACGAGAAGACGTGAGTATGATTCAAAATCTTTTGTCACAAGACTATTAAAATAAGAAAACGAAAGCAAGTGTTGTGAACCCTCGTAATCCCGCTGCTGCAGGGAAATAATTCTGTTAAGAATACAAATCTTTACAGCCTCAGTCTTGAGCAACAATACAAAAGTGATAAAAGGCATAAAGTCAAGTATCTAGAAGAAGATAGACATAGAAGCACAAAAGCATCCGTTTTCTCACTTTACCAAGTCTGGAAAGGTTTAACCAGGACATAAGTAACCAAGAAAACTGGATGAAGATATTATAGGAAAACCGTTTTTTAGGTGGAGGAGAAAGTGAGAGACATTGCTGAATATATAGTTGAAAGAGATCACAGACATGCTTAAAACTAACATTAAGCATGCTATCCAACGAATCCGTTTCCCACATCAAAGAGCTTTGTAGGAAGCAGTGATGAAGGGGGCAGGAAATACTGTACTCAGTAATAGTGAAGACAAAGAAAATGATGAGCCGGACGAAAACGCTAAAATGACGAGTAAGATGAAAGTGATCAGACAGTATGATGAGGCGGATGGAAGTTGAGGGGATGTTGACCAATTCTGAGTTTCAAATTGTTACTAAAAAGAATTAATAAACATTTTTTTCTGTACAAATTTTATTGGTTGTTAATCTGATGATACTTGATTAATGTCTTGAGAAAAATTGTCATTATACCTTCGTAAATTTTTACATCCCCCCTTTCATCCATGCATAAAATTTGCTGACCACCTCATTGACCGGTCCCTAATAGAGAGAGAAATTAGCGACTACTAAGGCTCTCTGTCATGCTGTTTTAGTTTAAGATGCTGGCTTTCTCGTAAAAATTCATGTGGCTGTTCCCTTACCTTTCGTTTCCCAATCTTTTAATTCTCCCAGAAGGTTTGCCTCATCTGCTGCTGGTAGACCCAAGGTTCTTACAAGATCCTCCATTTCAGCAAAGACCTGCTGAAACTTGGCGAGGTCCCATTTACTGAACACGCAGTGCGCCCAGTCATTTCTTACAGCAACTCTTACATCAACAGCAGCAACCTTTACAGAGCTTGAGAACACAGGAACACTCCCAAGCAATGTCAGTACAGCTGAAGCATCACAGTGGTCATCGAAAGCGTTGAACTTGGCCATGTAGTTTTCAACGTACAACTTCGCAAAGTCAACGTGAGATAATACTTTGCAATCAAAGACAGAGTAATCCCATTTTCCACCACGAAGCTTAGGATGAAGATTGTTATTATTAATATTCTCATACTTCAAAAACTTATGCCAGCTCTTAAGACGACCAGAAGAACTTTGTGTGTCAATATTGTGGCTCGTCTTGAGATTGTTGTATTGCTTTTCAACCTCTCGTTCAACAAATCGTCGGATCTGTGGCACAAGAATCTTGTTGAGTGCTATTCCAGCAACTAACCATCGCTTTTGGTTGTCTGTCACACCAAGATGGCTGAAAAAAAAAAAAAAATGAAAATAAACAAACAAGTAGGGCCTAATAGGCCACTTGCACTAACAGGTCACGTGACCAATGCTTCCTTTAAACAATGAGTTGGGATCTTGCTGATGCCAAAAATTGTCAGAGCACATAAAAATTATCTTACACCCGAAATTTGAGAGGAAACACATTTAAGGGAGTATGGCACTTTGATTTTCAACAAAGTAGTATGATTTGAATTGGCCGCCATGTTGGAGGGCATACTCTTGTCCTCCAACATGGCGGCTAAAACTACTTTTTGCTTATATCTTGTTAAACGTTTGATAGTTACGCTCAGATGTGCTGTAAACGTTACCACATCATCTTTTCAACGTTTTCCTTGACGTTTAAGTGCAAAATTTGTGTTCAGAAAGAGGTAATTCAGAATTTTAAAAATCACATTTGGTCACGTGACCTGCTACGAACTTACTCATTTTAAGAAAATGGTGCGGGTTTGAAAAACCAAATCACTACTATTTTGTTTAAGATATGACCCACTAATCGTTTTTCGAAGGCAAAATCATATAACGTTCATTTTCACAAAAACGATGTCACATGACCTCTTAGTGCAAATAGGCTATTGAGTTCTTTAAAGATAAAACCTAGCCTGGGACTAGGCTCCACAGTGGGGGAAAAAGGCGAAAATGAGATCGGCATGAGGGTGAAATTCCACAACAGGCCCTCTAAAGACAGAAAACACAAGCAATTTGTACTTTGGTACAGAGAGAAGTTTATTGTAAAGAAACACTGATAGTCAAAACGAAAAAAACTATAAAATAATGTATACATTTAGCCATGGCTAAAAGCGAAGCTCGCGTTAATATACTTATAGTTAATTCAAACAAAAATTGAAAATAAAATAAATATCATGGCAAGTAAAAAATATAGTTGTTGCTTGACTGGGAGCCAGTGCAAGCCTTTTAACGAGGAAGTAACTATCGAATTTTCCAGCGCGCTCACAATTCGACAGGCTAAATTCTATACTGCTTGGCGGTTTGTCCAGATAGGATTGGGTAGTGTTGCTCAAAACGGTGGAGCAACAAAATAGTTTATTAAAAACTAAGGCATTTATGACAATGATAAATGAGTGCCGACTAAAAGCGTGTTCTCACCGCTTTTCGAGATGATACATGCTTACAGCCATTACAAAAATAGAATCGGTAATAACGAGTGCCATAGGCTGCTGATACCAGACAAAGAGAGACCTCCTGGTCCTCCAATTTGGGGGTTGGGCGTAAGGCTAACGACCCTACCACATAAAAAGACTAACTATTACAGAAACCAGAAGCATTGATATAATTCTATAAATATCTACTGGTTTTCTAGTCCCCATAGTTTGGTAGATGAAATCAGCTCCTTTCCCATTCTAGTATTCATGCTGACCGATAATTCTGTCTATTAGCTCTTGCTATTACCCAGTCCAGATAACTGAACAGATCGGGCTTCAAACTAGACTGCAACAGCACAGCCTTTTCGCTCTTCTCCCATGGACGAAGAAACGGCCAAAGTCCTTGTTTTCTTGAGCGGAAAAATTTGCTTCAGGCTTTTAGGCGATCTTCCTTTTCCTCGTGCTCAATAGCTTGTTTGGTGAATAATTTACCACCATCAGACGTTTCTCTCGGTCATTAATTGCAAGGATACTCTAGAAAAATAACAGAGCAACGTTAATAATATCTAAACAAATAGTTACTACGAACTCATCGAAAACGAACGCGTGAAAGGCGTGTTTTCCGACAAATGAAGCACAACACCTCGAGAGTACATGTTTACAAATTGATGGTGCGAACAGCGATGAAATGATCAAACTTTGCGGTGATAGAAAACATTGAAATCGCGAGGTACTTTGAGGTTCTAAAATCGAAACACCTCCATTGTTATCTCAATTTGCTATAGTTTTCATTATCTATTTGTTAAAAGGTTACCAGAACAATGCTCTCTTACCATTATTCTTCAGGGTCATTCAGCACGGCATCGCGCCATTTTCAATTGGAGTGAGGTCCAAAATATTGATCTAAAAGGAGAACAAAAGGCCATTGTCAGAGCCAGGGACACAGTTTGTAAAAGGATAGTAGAACATAGATCAACAGAAAGCTAGATAACTAACCTTGAAGTACTTTGAACTGTGTGAATTTTGCGTTTGAAAATCCCGTTGTAACCACTTCTTTCGACTACTGACTTTTAGGCGCAGAGCATCATGGAATACTTGATCTATCACTGAGGAAGCCAGGTATTAACCAGCTTTCGTTCAAACGGTTAATCTCTTACATCGCATACAAACAAGAGCTGACTGAAGGTTCGGTAGAGGGTACAAATGTCACTTGTCGGTTACAATTTTGGCCATCTATAAATTGTCACTAGTTAAATTTTGGGTAATTTGTAAGTTTTAGTTAACTGGCTTTATTGGCTATGCAACTTAATTTATTCTTCTGGGCCTAAATCCAGCCAAAGATAGTCAATTAGGAAATAAGATCGTATTCTATTACGCAATTTACCGTAACGTTCTCGTTACTTTCGGATTTAGCACCCTTCTATTATCGCTACTTTCGAAGTCTCGCTACGGCTTTCAAGGGGTCGTTACTTTCGGATGGCTAAAACGCGTACAGTCAAACCTCTTTAAGTAATGATCCGGGTAAGGTGGATAGCAATTTCTTTTGTTATGCGGCAACAGTGCTTTCCCCACATAGGAATGTTCTCATTTTTACACAGAGAATGCATAAACCTACATGAGGGCCGTTTACGCAAAAAAATACATTTACACTCCAGTTTGAAAGGGTGTTTTTTCGTGTTAAAAGATTTTGACCAATCACAAGAGTTGAAAACAACAGCCAAGAAAAGTTTATAATTTTACATGTTCCCCACATAGGATTTCTTTGTTATTCAGACTGAGACCAGATTCCGTTATATGGAGGATGGTTTGGAAAGTAAAGATGAATATGACTGCTTTATGAAGTTTTCTTAACTTTTGCTGTTTAAGCCAATCAGAATTAAGTACAGACAATAGAAAAGTTAGCACCTTTTTTGCATTCCAACATGTTCGTTGCCGTCGTTGCTATCGTTCTTATCTGGACTGTTTCTTAATACGGACACCAAAGGGACAGAACCAAGTGTCCGCTTTACAGAGGTGTCCGTACATTATAGAATTTTTGGCTTTCTGAGACCAAATGAACTGTCCGTAATAGAGAGGTATCCGTATTATAGAGGTGTCCGTAAGGAGAGGTTAGACTGTACTCCACACATGTAAGTACTTCAAAAAATGAAATCGCAAAAATGTGAAAGGAAAACGTTTTGAAAAAAAGTTATGTATATCCTGTACTTTAAGAGTTATGAATAGGAATGTCAAATATTAATTAACCTCTCCGTACGGACACCTCTATAATACCAACACCTCTCCGCTATTACGGACAGTTCATTTGGTCCCAGAAAGCCAAAAATCATACATTTCCTACCTCTATAATACGGACACCTCTGTAAAGCGGACACTTGGTTCTGTCCCTTTGGTGTCCGTATTAAAGAGGTTTGACTGTATCTATCATATCCATTATTTTTTCGGCAAAAGGGTAAATTAGTTTTGAGGTCTCTACGTTCGGAGGGTCGTTATTTTCGGGGGGATCGCTACTTTCGGGATTTGCTTGTGACATTTTATCGTTACTTCCGGAACTTTACGGTATAATAATAATTTGTTGATATTATTTAACAATTAATGAATGAAGCTGAGTATCTTATGAAGAATTATGGAGATCGAGGAGGGTGTTATTCGTCGAGGCCGTTGGCCGAGGCGGATAACACCCTCCGAGATCTCCATAATTCTTCATATGATACGAAAGCCGAATTCAATAATTGTGTTATTATTCATTCAAAATAATTCCTACTTTAAAAACATGACTAAAACATGCTAACCTCCATCGATCTATCGATGTTAAGTTCATCTTCGATAGTGCACGTTTACGTTTGTCCAACTCCGCAAATATTCTCCATATAGCAGATGTCGCCCATCGAGTTGTCTTCTTGCTGTTCTTACCATGTTTTTAGCTATGTTTTCGCCTAGTTCTTACTCTTGAAACGAGTGAAATGTGCGCCATTTTTTGTTTTCACAACCAAAACAACTCAACCTCGTCCCCAGGTCTTCTCGGTTAACGGTGCCTTAACCTGAACTAACGCTGCATTTTTGACGTCATTTCCTCGTTAAACACAAAATTCTTCCAAATTTGGTCATCAGTAACTGGTTATGGTGAATTAAACGAGTGCTCTTACCCAATCAGAATCGGGAAAAAATTTTGAATGAATAATAATTAGTTTTAATGATCGTCTGCCTGGCGATTTGGTATTGAAACAAACAATGTTGCCTGATATGAGTTGGAAAAGGTCGCTTAAAACAGGTTTGTAGAATATTATGATCAAACAGGCCTATTATCAGTTGTCAGTAAATCTTTGACTTCAAAATTCACGTGTCAGTTTCAATTTTGCCATTTGACAGTTATCATCATCCAAGTTTTGCGTCAAATTACGTTAAAAACTCCGTTGCCTGTAGAGGGGCTGTCCTCTGGAAAGCCATTGGTCGTTAAAATGGTTCTATTTTAGACATGGAAGACATGAAATCTTTTCTGAAAAAAGTCGTTAAGTGTTGCACTTTTAGCGATTTTATTTTCAACTTTTTAGCCCTGCAAACAATTAACAACAGATCTGAGAATTTTCTATATTTCTAATGTGTATTTTATGATTGAACGATTTTATTCCCTAGTGTTAATAACTTTTAACATTTTATTTTATTAATAATTTTTGCACACGACCCCACAAGCTTGTAGCTTTGAATTAATATCGTGTATAAGTAAAGGTTGTATGTATCAGTTAACTCCATCCAGACCCTTCTGTCTTACTGATAATTTCGACTAGCTTGTTTTTTCCAGTTTCTTAACTTACGCAATTTTGTTTTTTCATCCTCTCAGTTGTACTTACCAAGGATAGGATAGCATTTTCACGAGTTCACAGCAATGAAATATATGGGAACGTCTTTATAAAACTAAAACAAAAACACAAAAAAATAGTTAATTCTTTTACTGGCTAGTTTCTCCACTTTCCCGTTAATAGAATTGACACAGCTATTACAGCCCTGCAGACTACAAGCCATTTGGAAAGTTTTCGTACCAGGCACTACGGCACTATAATGACGCTTCATCGCACTTACGTGAAGGTAAAACTGTAAAAACATTCTTACTACTGACATTTTAATCAATAATTTATCTTTATGAACAGCCTTCTCATAGTAAAAAAACCCCAGGAATTTAGCATGAAATCCTGACCAGTTCCAGAAAGGATTCTGCGCGGAATCAGGTTAAATTTCAGTTAAGTGAAAGCCGGAATACCGAAGTCGGCAGGCAAGCCTCAACAGGAGTTCCAGGGCCGGTGGAATTTTAGTTGAGTGTTGCCATTCCATGACAGGATATCTGTAGCCTGCTGGAATTCTAGAATCAGGGGAATGCCAGATACAGAGTTCGGGTCATAATTCAGTGCAATAGTTCGCGCACTTACCTTATTATAGGAAATTAACGATGCACGTTGACAACGCCAAAAAATTTACGTTACGCAAAATTAACGCGAATTTTCCAAAAGCTAGGTTTACATACATCAAATGAACGCGAAATTTTCGAAAACAATGTGCGCCTTACTTTATTTTACGCGAATTTGCTGCAATGCAAACTTCTCAATATACATATCTGAAGGAAAAAGAACAGCATTTGTCTCCCAGTCATTTCGAGTCACCCTCGGCGAAACGGATTAATACGAAGACCAATCGAAAGACATTTTGAACTCAATTCTTAAAGAAGAACTGTCAGATAGCGACTCCGACGCGTTGATAGAGGAACTATGAGCAGACGAGGTTTTGTTATTGAAAAAACATCGACGTAAATTAAGAGAATTAATAAATAAATTAAATTTCCTATGATAAGGTGGTGCCCACGAGTGGGATACAAAAGAGGACACTCGGTTACCAAGACGAACGCTGGCGGTGTACCTCCGCACTGGGAGGATAAAGGTTGGGCAACTGGCAGTCCATGTACAAGCGATGTTTGATGAGGGGTAGGAATGGCACAAGCTCTTTTTCCTCGCTTCCACAGTCTGCTGGCCGGCAATCTTTTCCTTTCTTCAAACCGAAAATGGTATTAAACCCTTGTGGAATAAGTTTTTCAACCGCTTGGACTTACAGCTTAGTATGTTTATTTCTGTACGCACACTGTGACAATCTTTTTTGTCGTAAGGTGTCAATTTTTTTGAGGGTCAGTGCTTACTCTTTCCGCTAAATATGAGCTAATTGTCTTTCACTGCTTCATTTACAAAAGCTCAAAATTACTCCACCCTAAACATAAGATATGTTTGAGAATGATACAATTTGCATAGAACTTGACAAAAATACTGTTAGAACATTTTTGGATACAACAGAGTTAAACAACTTCAAACTTTCACCGCACCCCCTTCCTCGCTTTCAAAGCCTTCTTGTCATACAATTACGCCGTATCTGTAAACAAAAATATCTGGGCATTTTGAGGATTTTGTTTCCCCTTCGTCTCCCTCACAAAAAACAAAGAACAAAGTTCAAATACTCATGGGTAATTCAACTGGAGGTAAGGATACTTTTCCTGAAGAAAAAGAGAGGAATAGGGTGGTTTCTGTCCTTATAGAAAAAGCTCATTGGTGAATAGTGAATTAGCCTTGAAGTTATGATTATATGAAAGTCATACGTGACCTGCGGAGTGAAGAATTAAATGAACGATGATCATCGCAGTTATATAGGCATGAATTAACCTTGCACGACTTGCACGATTTTTTGTTCAAGTGAAATACACGTCATGGTTAGAAATTTCGTGCTGTTATTTTGGCCTGCTCCTCGCTTTTATATATTTTCTAAGTCAACAGAATTTTTTTTAACAAAATACTGGTGCAGTGAGATAGCCGGGAAAGAGAAATTAAAGGTTCTAATATAGCTGAGTATAGTGGTAAAGGAGCGGAATGAAAGGATTAGGAAACCATTCACCAGTAAAAATTTCAAATTAGGGGAGTGCGTTCGGCAGGGAGGGGTGATAAGGCAAGGGGTGAGGAGGGCAGTTAGAGGTGGAGGTAAGAGGGTGCAAGGAGTGGGAAATATGATTTCATGTTTCCTTTTTTCTTTGTCCTTTTTTGATCTAAGAACTTCACAATAAAAATTCCGTGCTGGAAATGAATAAAAGTGAACCTGATCTGCTTGCAGGATTAAACAATTACAAAAACACATAGAGTGAGGAGATCAATAATAACCCTTAATCATAACGGGCGCCTCACCTAATATGATCTCAGCAACTGCCTCCATCAGTGTCATTGTTTACCCCCCACAAACCAACCCCCTCCCCCCTTCCACTTTCGAACGCGTTGCTATTTCATTTTGGCTCAAAAATACCACAGCGTCCTGTATATTTCAAATATATTTGGCTAATCCCCTAAGTAAAGGGCAGGTTAAACACTGACTACCCTCAAAAACATTCTCTAGCACTCCATAAGTTGGCTAAAATGAATTTGGGTTACGAAGAAGTTAACTGATCAAAGTATAAACAAAAATGTTTCAAAGTGTTGCATACACTGTATGACTTCAAAGCCTTGTTGCGTGACACCGCTCCAACACGGCTCACCTACTATCTCAGTTTGTATCTGCATTGTTTACACAAAATATTTTCAACGCAAACTCGGAATTCCGGAGAAGACGACAAGGTATCACTTCACCATTTATCTCCATGTATATTTTTCCAAATTGATGAGGAACAATATCCAATACAACGCTGTAAATAGTAAAGGAATAGCAACATTTGCTTTTCCAAGGTCACTAGGTTTTGATGAAGTCCTTTGAACAAGTATTAAACACTGAAAGCCTCGCTTTTGGTCAGTGTGAAGAGAGGAAGCCGAGTCTGCACACATAGGTCACAAGGAGTATCTCCAACGGTTTTGAAGGGAGGGAAACAAATAGTTAAAACACAAATACTTTTTTGAACGTCGAAGTACAGTATAGATTTCTACATGGGTAAAAGAAGGTTGCTTTTTGTCCCTGCTTCTCTAGGAAAAACAGCCGATATTAAGATCTAAATATCTTCGGAGCTTTTGCTAGTTTTTAATTTGTTCGGCCTACTGGGGGTCCACTATTTGCTCAGCAGCCCACGTTTCATCGCTCAACCTTTTCCCGCCCTGGTTCTGAACCACACGGAGTATTTTGTAGGCTTTCTACAAGAAATAAAAGGTAGATTTAGCCAAGGCCAAAAGCAAAGCTCCCGTTGAAGTTTTAAAACATTTGTTTCACACGGAGTATTTTGTAGGCTTTCTACAAGAAATAATAGATAGATTTAGCCAAGGCCAAAAGCAAAGCTCCCGTTGGAGTTTTTAAAACATTTGTTCTAAAGTATTTCAGCTTTAGCTATAAAAAAGAAACAAAGGAAAACTAGAAGCTAAAAGGCGTATACTGGGCTGCCATAAGACCTAGAATAGACACAAATATTGTTCTGTATGAAAACGGGAAGTTTACCAGAACAGACAGCGGACAACTTATGAAAAGGAGAAGTAACCCTGCTAAACACATCCCCACCCGGACACCACCCCTACCCACGGGCCTCATTCAACCGATTGAACTGAGACTATAAATAGATGATAATGTCATTCATGATCGACACAAAACAAGCTAAAAATATTGCTTTTCATTCTTTCCCTTTCCTTCTGGTATTATTTTCTTTGACTTAAAATTAAGAGGAATTTATTCATTTTTGCTAGAGGATTTGGGTGTACTTAAACGAGCCCAATGATAGACAATTCCCATTAGGTTTTTGCTCTTCTTTGCAATGCGTTTCGGCATTCGTGCTGGTAGTCTACTAGGCTCCTCGTGTTTACATACATATTTTTGTATTATTTTGTATTAAGTGCTTAATATATTTGCAAGCAATTAGAGTGTAAATTTTTAGTTTGGGTGATATTGCCTGACAAATGCTTATCAGTCAACGCTTTGTTAAGCAGATATGGAATTAATCGGGTACAATCGTTTCTCGTTTCTCCTACATTCAAGAATATTTTGTTTCTGAAAACAGCCTTGAAAAAACTTGGCCGGATTAGTGCGTAGTCGAATAGACGAAAACACACCGTTCATTGATATAAGAGAACTTAAGATAAAGACGTTTTCGGGGCGGCAGCGACCGGACTGGCAGAGCAAGCCTGGAGCAGAGGGTGCAGTCGCTTCCCTCCAAAATTCGAACATTAAGATCTCAGTGAACTCATCAGGAGGACGGCGCCTTGGAAGACTACCGAAGAGGAAAATAAGGCTTCACATAAAGAATCAAGAGAATTAATGCTTATTTGCTTGCATGCAACAATAATAATAACAACAACAACAACTTTATTGCAGTATTCCCACGTTAATACGTGGTATCACCTTCCATTCTGAACAATTTTCAATACGTTTCATTTATACGATACTCTAACGAAGAAAGTGAGCTAAAAACACACAATTACACACATACTTTTTATCTGGATCCTTTCATTTGGCTCGTAGGACAATTTTGTCCATGTAGAGCTCACTTACGGTTTGCTGTTTGCCATATTGGATCAGATTAGCCTGTTCCAGGCTCCGAGATAGTGGTGAAAAGTCGTTCAGTAAAAAGAAATGCGAAAAATGCGCGGGGGCTGGGGAGAGACAGGGCGGCGGAGCCTGTACGCATTTTTTTAACGGCCTGTTCCGGTATATCAGCTCCTGATATACCCTCTGATTGGTCAATTGTGACAGTTAACATCATCACCTAGTAGTGTGGTCATCAGTTTGTCATCAACAAGATGGCCAACGCGAATCGTGCGTGTGATCTTGATGAATCCGCGTTGTCTTGTGCTTTGGACAAGTGTTAACCTGAGGTCAGGCGTTATTTGTTTTCTTTTGGCATGATCTCCGGCTAGACGAGTGCCTGCGACTTGGCTCGCGGTAAAGATGTTTTCGCTATTATGCCCACCGGTTTCGGCAAAAGTTTAATCTTTCAGCTATGCCCACGCTTGGCTAAAGCTGCTCTAACCTTAGAAAACTCTACGATAATAGTCGTTTCGCCGCTGATATCTATAATGCGAGACCAAGTGGAACACTGAATTTAAAAAGCTTTGACTTTCGGCCGCAGCTATTGGCATCGGTGAAGAGGGAGAGGAGGACGAGAAGAAAGCGAGAGAAGGAAAGTGCTAAATTGTTTTCGGTAGTCCGGAGTCCTGCCTGATCACAAAGTGGCAATAACAAAACAGTCCAAAGACTGTTAAGCTTTAAAAAGCTATTACCAAAGGAGAAACTACGCGCTCCAGTCAAAAGACTCACACTATTATAAGAGAAACACTAAGCTGGAGTTTACTGAGTCACAATGCAATTCTCCTTAGTTGATGTAGCTTAAATTTAAGCTGCACTTCATTCTTATAATTCTGGATCTGTAAATCGCTATCCGTGATAATTTAACGTTCTGCAAAGAAAACTAACAAGCTTGGCTCAGCTGATACAAAATTGCAGAAAAACATTACATTCACGATTCAGCCGCAATAAAAAGCTTTACGTTCAAAAGAGGTCAAAGAAAATGCTCTCTTATCAGAGGGCAAATCCTGCCGACCAGAAACAAAAGCCACGGTAAATCGATATGTGTGCCATGACCTCTCAGTGTGAAACAAGCGGCTAAAATCACATTTGCTCAGTGAAAATGCAGAACCTTCCAGAGCATAACCTACCCAACAGAGGAAAACACTTACCGCCCTCTTTTGTTGCTATAAAACCTGCAGCACTTTGAATGATCGAGTGCGAGATTCGCAAACGCCGTTGACGAATTCGTAGCCTGCGAACAGCAGATGTATTTCTGGTCGTCGCTTTGGCGGGTGAAACTAGAAACTAGAGCCGAAAAAAACTGGATGCTCTCACAGGATAACGAATTCGAAGACATAAATTTCCACACATTCGCACAAGGAGTTCGGGTCACGCGAAATGCTCACGCGAGAAACTTGAGAATGATTGTAGCTAACTGAAGTGTTAACAGTTTTGACAGCCGAATCCAGACGTGACAAAAATGGGCGGAAAAGGGTCGTTAAAGAAATGCTAACAGGCTCTCTCTCCCATTTTTCTCGCCGCCACCGCCCCCTTTCCCAAGTAGCGCGCGTCTTATTTTCGCTTTGCTCGTTTTAACACGTCCGCACTACACTATCTGAGAGCCTGGCACAGGCTAGGATCAGATTGGATCTTGACTCTGTGACATTAAACATGGATTGATTATAAAGATGTAAGTTTAGATAACAGAGCTTGGAAATCGAGCTTGAAATGTGACTCAAAGAAAACAAGGACAATTTAAGAACAATAATCTGCAAAATTCTGGTTGAAGAACGCATCAAACCTGATTGAAATGAAAGTTAAATACTCACGTTCTCGCCACAACGCCAAACAGACCAGTTTCACGTCGCCGACGGGAGCACGACGGCAATGTGGTGAGCAAGAGCATGCGCAATATTTCACAAATCATGACGTCACGTCCGGTTGAAGTTGCCGTCGCCCCGAAAACGTCTCCATCTTAAGTTCCCTATAGTTACATAGGCAGTGGTAGTGGAAGTCTGAATTTTTGAAGGTGTATAGCGCGAAACAAGCAAACATCACATGAACCAAAGGGCATCTTAGTAAGTTTATAAGACGCTGTCCCTTTCAAGTAAGGGTAAAAGAGTAATGTTAGAAGGTATAGTTTTCGAAGGTAAGTGCAACGCTTTGTTAAGCAGATAGGGAATTTTATCGTGTAGAATTGTTTCTTGTTTCTCCTACGTACAATAATACTGTGTTAATGAAAATAGCCTTGGAAAAACATGGCCGGATTAATGCGTTGTTCAATAGATAGTAAAGCACACCATTCATTCACATAGTTATAAAGGCAATGGCAGTGACAAGGAGTAAAATTCACTTTTCGGGAGTCTGAATTTTCCGCGGGTGCATAACAAAACTGAATGATGAATTGAATAAAAGGGCAATTAACCTGTCTTTGAATTGAAGTTTTAATTTTGAGGCGACAGTTTGTAGGATAAGAATCTGTCCCTTTTCACAGTGAGTTTAGAGTAATGCTAGAAGGCAGATCAGTATTTTTGCAAGATAAGAGCTAATGTTTACGAGCATTTTGGCCGTAAATTATAAACCAGTAATTTATTTAATGTTACTGGCTTAGGTCAGGTTACATTTTCGAGAAAGTTTACTTTTTGCACGTTTACCACGGCAAACGGTGGTAAGTGTGATTAGCATTTTTTGTAGTTTGCTATGATTATCCCAACTCTGGTTACTTGTCATGACTACAGCGGAAAGAACAAGGATATGACCTACCACAGATTACCATCAAGTTACTGACGAAACATTTATTTAATAGATCGATGGGTATATCTCATTGCCGTTGTAAATTTTGATTGGTTTGCTGACGCGATTTGTCTATATGTAGAATGCAGCATATTGTAGCGTACCTAAAAGTTTGTTCCCTCGCGTACAGTAACGAACTTATTATATTGAGCTTCATTTTCCTTAGAGCTGTCTCGAACAGAGTCAAACGATTTCCTCAATACAGATCAAAATGAACTCATTCTATGGATCGATATGTAAGAATCTCAGAAAAAACTTGCACGTACCCCCTGTAGAGTATTAGCGAGAGAAAAGCAGCGTGAACATGCTAGAGGATTTGGGTGTACTTGAACGAACACAATAGGGAACTTAAGAACCGCGACGAAGTTCACGACGACGACGTCTGTTGGCTGGGAAAGGACTGGAACGAGAACGTCAGTTTCGGCGGGAAAAAGGAAACTTAAGATGCAGTCGATCGATAGGTCGACGACGACGACACTGAATGTAAACAAACATGTAGAAGTAGTACAACTGTGATGTTCGTTCGCAACAAAGTTTTTTCGCAAAGGCGTCTTTTAAGACGATGCAAGATCTTATTTTGTAAGCCGTACGTCTACTTTCTTTGACGATGAAGAATTTTTAGTGTTGTCTGACCTTTTCGAATGGAAAAATCTCTGCTTTCCGTACGAAGGTTATTCAACTTTCAACCTGAATGACATGACCGAGTCAGAGTGTCTGTCAGAGTTTAGATTTGGAAAAAGAGACATTCCGATGCGATAGCTGTTTTCCATATAAAGTTCATTTCCTCTATATTAGAGATATATGATTTGCCTGACCTAAATACGTACAAATAAATTTGTCACTTACGAGTTCGCTCGCTCGGCCTGCACAGCTCAGTGTTGTCTTCGAAGTATACACAATTCATCAGTCAAATTTTCAATCAACATCGCTTGTTAGCAGAAAAAAGAAAAGATACCTGGATTTACGAGGTGAAAAAATACAAAGCCCTTGAAAAATCGCTTAAAAACAGGGAGTTATATCTACCGAAGCTTGTGGACTGCAGGACGACGTGACTCTACTGTGTTTGGCGTCGTCGACGACACCACGACGACGAAATTTGTTAACCGCGCTTGAGCAGTGCACGGTATCTCACTTCCGGTCGTCGTCGACAAAGTCGTCGTCGTGGTTCTTAAGTTCCCTAATGATAGCCAATTTCCCTTAGCTTTTTGCTCTTCTTTGCTATGCGCTTCAGCATTCGCACTGGTAATCTACTAGCAAAATAAACATACTTTGCATAGCGAAATCTTATTCTTCTCTCACCTTTATTGTTACCACGGAGTCCTTGTAAACATTTTCTAATACATCACATTCTTTAAACTTTGAAATAACAACAGTAAAAAAACTATAAACATCAGTAAGCGGAAGGTGTCTCCAAGGAAATCGGTGGTTTAGTCCGCCTGCCAGTATGACGTCACGTCTCGCGTCGGTAACTTTCAAAATGGCGAGCAAAGTGTTCATCGAAGAGACGGATAAAAATTTCGATTTCATCATATTTATTTGTCATAGAAAACTAGACTTTAGAACTTTTTTGGAATGAAGCGTCCAGTGATGTAGTGAACTTTAAAGATTCCCTTCTATCGTCGAGCAAATTTTACGGGCAATCATACCGACCGGCCACACTATTGAGGCCCAGTGTACAGCAAGATTGAGGAATTTAGACACAGCAATAGGAGGTTCATCAAAGATTGTATTATACTTTACATTGTGCATATTTTCCGCTCTTCAGAGCTAGTAGAACCCCATATCAGTCCTTTCAAATTTTGCTTAGCTGTAGCGTTGAAAGAGAAAGCTAAATGACAGGTATTTGTGAGAGACTGTGAGCATTGAATCTTGTTGCTTTACCGCATTTTAATACTGTATTGGGCATACCCCTGTAATTCTGTAATTAAATCCCGAGACCTAATAAAATTTTTCGTTTAATTATTTTTGTGGGCAAACCCAGGGTAATAATGTTGATGATTATGACGACGTTGGATGTAAATTAGTACAGTTTGTGGTGTACTGAGTGTTGTTTGTCATGATGTCAACTAACATTGAAAGAAATTCAGCTTTTTCAGAGGAGGGACACGTCTTCGCAGCTTATGGTTTTTTCTGGCCGTAAGCCTGGCCAGCATGCAGATCAAGAGCTCTTGAAATCCCTTTTCCAAAATAAAACTCCGGACTTAAAAGTAAAATATATATTGATCCAAGTGCACGATCAGCAGGGTCAGCAGTAAGAATAAAGGAAAACAGGCCAAAAGGAAAAATAGTGTTAAAAAACAAGGACCAAACAGAAAAAAAAACTGTAAAAAGAAACAGAAAACAGCGTCGCCGGGAGTCGAACCCGGTTTATCTGCAGGTGCAAGCAACTCTTTGACCACTGCACGACAGGGTGTGTTTACACGAGATAACTCGTACTGGCGCGAGTTTCATACCGGGATGACTTTTTTATTTCGTATCGTGTTTACATGATAACTGCACTTCATGTTGATAAAATACACGTGTGATTCAAAATCGCAAACATTACGCATGCGCTACCCGTTCCAGTCTACCGGCAGACCGATGTCACACCGAAACGTGTGGTCGTTTCGCGCGTTTACATGATACCGTTGCGCGATTTCGTACCGGAGGGAACTTCTTGCCCCGGTACAACAACCGGGGTGAACTCACGCGGGGGTGACTCGCGCCGGCATGACATTTTCTGGTGGTATCATGTGTATCATGAGGGGGAACCGGAGTGAACTCGCTCCGGCGCGAAAGTCGCCCCGGTGTCATGTAAACACCCCCACAGTGACACGCATGATTAAAAAATTAGTTTTGTTATGAACCATTCTTCAGTCTGCCAAAGACCTGAAAGACGCTGTTTAAAGCTGGTGGAGCTGTATTTATCATGAAATCAATTATACATTTGAGGAAAATTAGCTTAAGCGCATATTTCAAAGCTATTTCGCATTCTTCCGGGTTTAACGGGCCGATCGATGTAGATAATCGATCGAACTAGCTTTACTGAATTTGGTGGAGAATTAGGAGATAAACAGAGGCCCACACTCGAAAGGATTGATATCAAGTTAGGCCGGTTTAATTAGCGAAAGAATAGATGAAATATAAACATGTGTGAACAGTGAATGGAACCTAATAATCTGGAGACTAGAACTTGCCTATTTAAGAGAAAAAAAAGGATTTAAGTTTGGATTACCTTGCCGGTCCCGTAAAAAAAGATGGCGTTCTCGCAACACGGCCCGCAAATCAAAATGACCAAATTATACGATCACTGACACAAAATATCAAAACGGTTTACTTAAGCAGAATATAGCAACACCAAAGCTCACACAACTTCGATCAAATTAGCGGTATATAGCGATATTTGCTAGCTTCTTAGCTTTTTCTCGACCTCGTTCGTCCTAATAACTGTGGTATCCCTTGTTAATTTGTACAAACGACCCGAGAGTCTTGGCTGTTACTATGTGACATCACACTGGCAGAGGGAGTGGGTCAAGAAACGTAGGTGAAAAACAATAGAGTCACCTCCCCCCCTGATAAACATCTACATACGACATGAGATAATTGATCACTATCGAGATACAAGGAATTGTCGTCGCAGTACAAAGTAGAGGATGAGTTAGAAACGGTTGAAGTAGAGCTCGCGTTCGCATTTCCGTTCACCATCATCGCGTAGACATAATCTTATGAATCATCTCTTGAAAATCAAGTATAATTCCGAGGAAAACACTTCTCATGGAGAATCTGTTTTATCACAGAAAAGTTATTGATTACTTTAATAAATGTTTTAGCTATCGTCCAAAACATTTGTTTTTTATCTTGCATTTGGAGATCACTTTGACAAATATGTGAAAAAATAAATTAAGCTGTTGAGCTGGTGCAAGTAGCTGCGGCCGCACTAGGGGACTTAACCGAGTTATTTCTAATTAACTAATAATTAAAGTTAGTTGGTTTTAAAATATCTGCGAGTGCGGCGGGGTTGTTTATAGTCTTAACAGTGATTTAAGCGGGTTATGCATATCAAGCAAGAACAATAGATTTTCTTAAACCACCTCGCCAGGTAGGTAAACGCAAGTTAACGTTATCAATCAGTCGATTATCTCTGCCTACGGGTGAGAATGGTCCAAATTTTGGCTTTATCATGCACGCAAGCACAACAGTTTCGAGATTACTTCTTTCGCTCCAAGTTCATCTTTTCTTTCTTAACCCAATTGAGTCAAGAATTTCAAAAAGTCGACCTCTTTTTATCAGTAGTACTGTGTCAAATTTTGTCAGTCAGTCTAAGGCGAGCGTTATGAGCGACCCAAATCAGAAAAAAAAAAAAAAAAAAACGCGCGACATTGAATGACTTTGTGAAAGTCTAAATGATGAACACGGTTACTCTTTAAACCAGGTTACGCTCCGAAAAATTTTTTACCGGAGTTTTTAAAAACTATAACCCGGTTTACTTGCCAAGTGCGGCCTCAGCCTTTTCATCATGGTAATTATGCATGCTTAAAGACTAGGTTTTAATAATGCAAACAGTTTTCAAATTATCCTGTAACTGACGAACATGTGAGACACACCGAAACATGTCTAAATATTTAGTAAAAAGTATCGTGATCTTTGTCACCTGTCTGAACTGGGCAAACAATGAGAACCAAGCACTCGAGCTGTAGAAATAATTCATCACGATCGTGTTCCTTTCTCCGTTGGTGAAAGCAACGTAGGGACCCGGCTTACACCGTGATATTTGTCACGGTAACCAAAGTTGATTACGTCAAGTCTAAGGCACCGGTTAGACGGTTGTGGAGAAAGTAAGGGGCACCCAACGAGAGTATAGTTCAAAACCACTTAAACATAGCATTGTTGAACGCATTTTAGTAATTAAACGGTAGATATAGGCATATTTTTATTCCCTAAAAATTTTTCATCTGTTCGGATTTCCTAGCTGAAAGTCTAGTGATCCGAAAATTATATTGATCAAAACTTACCTTTTCGAAAATTTCAGCCCGAAAAAAGGCTCCCGAAAATTCTAGGTGAGCCTTTTAGGGTAAAAATACGTCAAAACTGGACACTTATACCATTTTTTAGATGTTCGAAAATCCTAGGAGAGGGTGTAGGCAAGCAAGAAATTTTACAACAAAATTTGTTCCGAAAATTCTAGATTTCAAATCGTCTTCCGAACAGATATTTTCCCAAAACTGACGTTGGGTGCCCCTGGAAAGTTGGGACCCTACAACTTTCGCGCAATAACTCGATCGGAAACCCTTGCTACGCTGGCTAGGAGAAAGAAACAATTGCTTTGAACAGTTTGATAGCAAGCACTTCGAGAGCAGTTACTGATTTAGCAAATCCGGGAGCTGTAGACGCATTAACATTGCGCCGGAAGATTATTGTGAAATTCAGATTTCAGTTGTTTAGCCTAGTTGTACTTGCGGATTAAAGTTAAAATGCCAACAAATAATTCCATTCGGCGATGAACATGTCTGATGTAGACAAACAGCTAACATAGGCACGTTAAACGTGCATGAGCTATTTTGAATGCTTCAGTGTAACCTCACCAAGAGTGATGAATCTACCTCTTTAATCCTAAATGTAGACTGGGTTTTTGTGCGAAATTGCGTATTGCGGTGGATAAATGAAAACGCGAAACGCTCAGCTGAGTCGATCGTCAAGCTTTTTATTCACTTTCCTCTGTCTTTCCCTGTTACATCTGGTGCAAGTGAAACAAATCGGTAAAGTGAAATAAATTTCTACTCACCAAACGTTGATTAGAAGGAAAACTCTAAGGTTTCCTCGGAGTTTCTTAAGCCAAAATGTGACTCATCGAATACTGAATAGTTACGAAATACCAGGATTTTTATCATTGTGGTAGATGGTTGCATCATCATAATTCACGAGGTTTTCACGTGCGATTCTACTCAGTGAAACAGTCTTTAACTCCGACAACTTATTTCTTCACGTTTTAAAAGCCATTGCTTCTCAAAAGACAAGAGCCTTTTTTAAGGCATTGGTTACAAAAGGAAACAGGTCTTCATACGTCCAAGTTACTATTTATCATTGTGAAAAGCCATTCTGCATGAGATGTACAGTCACACAGCTGGCACGTGAAAGTGTTGGACTTTGTCCCCTTTCGTCGTTCGTACGTGAGGGAATTCGAGTTATCACACAGTAATCTAGTAAACAGAATTATAAAAATAACTCACGCATACAATTTGCACGTGAACATGTTGGTCTTCGCCCTTTTACAATTCGTACGTAAAAAAAAGGCAAATTGTTTACGACAAAATTTTCTCAAACGATTTTAAGAAATCACCTCGGCTTTATTACAACATCTGCAATTAAATTATGTTTCATGCAACGTCAAGGTATAACCTAACATTTATTAACATTTGTGAAACAGTCTTTAACTCCGACAACTTATTTCGTCATGTTTTAAAAGCCATTGCTTCTTAAAAGACAAGACGCTGTGTGAAGGTATATTTGGGCGTGGTCGTACTATGGGTATGATACTTTGAACATGCCTTATTGCAGCTAGAAAACTGTCATCATATCTTACCAGGGAAGACAAATCCTTTACTCCACTTGTTTGCTGAACCACACAGCTTATACAGTATGTCCCAATCCACAACAAAAATAGTGTAACTTCACGACACAGTTTGAAAATATGCACATCTTCAATGCAGACATGCTTGGAACCAAATTACAACATAGGACATAAGTGGTTACAGCCCAGAGAGTAAGGTTTATCTCAGCTCCACTGATACTGACAGATGTGTTTTCACAGCCATCACTTTGTACAGTGTATTCCGGTTACTAACAAGGGTAAATAAAGTTCCTTAAGTCCAGTATCCACAAGGATTAATAAGAGAGTAACACATTGAATAAACTGCTATAGGGCAGCACTGTTTACAGGAACATTGGTAACTACCGGTATTAACATTTAATATTCTACAATTTTCAACATTGCTTGAGAAAAGATGAGGTTCAAAGGTGGCAATATGTACACCTTTAAGTCCATATATACCCTCATTCCTATGTAGAGTCTGAAAATATTGTACTAATTTATGCATGGATGGTATTTCCAACAATACACATGTCCCTTCACTATGACTGTTATGATACATATCTCTAGCGTGAGAATCAAATGCATTATATCCCCCAGCCTCAGTGCTGTAGATACCAAGACCAATAATTGCCACCATTAAAATGAATGAGTTGTAGTTCAGTGCCAAGATGTGTTTCAAATGCTGTAACCTGTAAGTGGCATATACAGTAGTGATGGATGTTACAAGTATAACTGTCACTGTATTCAAGGTGGAAAAATTGCTCAAACACTGTAACCATTCCTGGCAATTCTGTTAACATTGACATAGATTGTCTTACAAGCAGTGACAGACAAGAATATAATTGAATACCAACAACCATTATTTGAGTCATATCAACTGAAATAATCTTTGTTATCTTACTGTAAATTAAAGCGCACAGACTCACTGCAACACATCGTTGTCCACTATTTTCCCCAAATCTTGTAACATTTCCTTGACAGTATGGAGCATTAATTGTTTTTGTAGCATCTGCATAAACTGAAGGTCCTGGATTCTTCTCTATATCAGTACAAAGCTTAAATTGGCCAAAATTAACCCGGTGATTCAAACTGTTTAAGCAGTATAAAATGGATAATTACATGTACAGGGGGGCAAATTCTTACTTAGAAGCCTATTTGGATATCTCATTCCACCTAAATTGCCTGTGCTCGTTCCATGGTCAGATCGTTGACATTGTTCCAAGTCAGATCGTTCCAATCAATAGTCAGATCGTTCCATAAAATAGTCAGTTCGTTCCACAAAAAAGTCAGTTCGTTCCACATATGAAAAGTCAAGTACATCTTTCTAAATTTGTTGAGTGAACTTTACCGAGAAGAAAAACGTTTCGTTCATACCGGAAGCTGATAAAATAAGAAAGGGCGTATGGAAAACAAGGAATACGGAATTCGGAATCCGGAAACGGAAACGGAACCTAACAAATAAAAATTGCAGACGTTTCTGTCTTGAGAGTGTCACTAACAATAATTGCTCGATCAAGACTTTTCATTCCCACATTATATTTATCTATTGTTATTATATTTTTTACTGTCCCACTTTTTGCGTACGGTGCAAAATTTTTCTTCGAGAATTTCATATACGCGTGAGCGTTGCAACTTGGGATCATGATTGACATGAGTACTCCTCCTCCCTTTGCTGCCTTTCCCTCACAATGGATGAAACACGGAGCCTTTTTTAAGAAAAGAGTAACTTAGGCTCAAGAGAAGGAAATGAATAACACAGCGGTCTTAAACATCACATGCTAATAATGGCTGTTTTTCGCAGTCAATCGACTTCTGATTAGTTGTAGTCTCGATCTGTCGAAAGTTGCTCGACCTACAGCTGCAGTCACAGTTTATGACTGCTAGGAATAACAGTAGGATGCACTTACCTTTTTTTTTTGCAAGTCGCTTTCCGAATGTGAGTATATCTGTGGTATCACGATCACTGTGCTGAAAATTTCCCAAAACAATGATAACAGAGGACGCCATCTTGAATTTTATTGGGAACTGGTTTCAGTGCTTCCCAGTTTACCCCAGTCTCAATTTAAGTTCCGGTTCCGGTTCCGGTTCCGTTTCAGTTTCCGAGTCCGGATTCCAGATTCCGGCTTTTCCATACGCCCAATAATAAACGTTCCAAAGTCGATTCGATCAATCCTAAATCGTTTGAAAACAAACAAGAGACGATTTCAACCAGCCACGGGCATTGATCGATAGTTTTGAAAGATATAGCACAACAAGTAAAAGCTAAGCCGTTCTGAAGGTACAGTATTTCGAAGCGCTTGTAACCTAAATATTTCTTTGCAGCGCCCGATTTATGCAAATTTTGAAAACAACGCGAGTTTCGAATTACAATCTCGATTTTATGGTAATTTTTCATGCCGAAAATATAATGGACTACCTGATTTAAAGCAATGAAATCGTAAGTTCTGTTATAAATGAATTTCCCACGACGAGAACTCAATTCAACTTCTTTTATTTCCTCCACAACACAATTTTCCTTCTGTACACCCTGCTCTTTACCTTCTCTTGTCGTCACCTCGCTGCCATCAAAACACTCTAACACAAAACTTGCTGATAATGCAAAATCCCGACGCACAACATCGTATGAAAAAACACAACAAGCAATACAAAAACAAGTACATTAACCGTCACCCTGCCAAACAAAATTGAAGAAGAATTGTTGCAGTTATCACAGTAGTTCCAAAAGAAGCCTCAGACCCTTTTGGTTTCAATTGTTGACAATCGTCTCTTCCTTCATCGGAACAGATTTTTATCACAGGCAACTCACTGTGTTCCGCAATGCAAAACCAAAATCACTATTGTCACACTGATAACCAGCTACACAAATCTTGCGACTCTCAAACTTGTTCAACATTCCTCTATTCCAACTCTTATCCATTTTACAAGTACACTCCTGATATTCCGATTTGTTATTACGTCTATGGGATCCATGATTCTTTCATGTCATTGAATGTCTTGATAATTTCCTTTGTCTTTCTTTGAGTTCGCGGACCAGCCCATTCCCAAAACACTCAGTGTTATTTTTTAGTGCGGGCCTACCGCGAACGGTGCGTGCATTTGTAAGTTTAACCCGGAATAACATGATTGAACAATATATTAACACGTTCCTCGAAACGCAGCGGCCAAATGTTATCCAAACTGCTTCTCACTGCTGCTTCGAAAAATTTCGGATCAAACGATATCCAAATCGTCCCTCATTGGATTATCCACTCGACCTAACAAAATCGACCAATCACAAAAAATGGACATAAAATAAAGAAAAGAGCAAATTCAGATGACCTCTTAGGAAACATGCAATTAAAACTGTCTTTCGATGATTGGTGCATTTTGATCCTCTTGTCAAAAAAATGTCAGACGTCAATCATCTTAGCGGACTTCTTAGGAAAGGAAAGTTTTCTTCAACGGGTTCAAAAGGTCATTGTTTATGGTTTGTGATTGGTGGATTTCGATCCGTTTTTTGAGTTTCTGTGATTCAAGGTTCGTTGCTTGTGATATTTGACCAAAACCCGACGTTAATATTCCAAATACTTTTGATAGATTTCATCCCTGGACTTCAGACTTCCAAATTTCGATGAGGCAAAAATACTGAAGATTCAGATTAAATTTTGAGATCGTAAAAGTGCGATTAAGTGCAGTGTGCAAGCAGAGCTTTCTTTCCCACATGCCTCTTACCTTGTACAAGACGTTTGCATGACAGACATTCGCCTCGCTTCGCTTGTTTACTTGCCTTGTTTACGTTAGCACGTATTGCGTGCCTATTGCACATTTGCGTCAAAGCAAGCCGTTTCCATTACTCTATTTGGGCCACGCCCAAATAACAAGAGCCTTTTTTAAGGCATTGGTTACTAAACGAAACAGGTCTTCATACGTCCAAGTTACTATTATTATTGTGAAAAGCCAATCTGCATGAGATGTACAGTCACACAGCTGGCACGTGAAAGTATTGGACTTTGCCCCCTTTCGTCGTTCGTACGTGAGGGAATTCGAGTTCTCACACAGTAATCTAGTAAACAGAATCATAAAATAACTCATGCACACAATTTGCATGTGAAGATGTTGGTCTTTGGCCCTTTCACAATTCGTTCGTAAAAAAGAGACAAATTGTTTTACTACAAAATTTTCACAAACGATTTTAATAAATCACCTCGGCTTTATTACAACATCTGCAATTAAATTATGTTTCATGCAACGGGTTGATAGCCTAACATTTATTAACTTCCAAGAAAATTATCAAACTGCCGAAATATATTTCTACTTATATCATGTTACTCCACTCAATATAACAGTATCTAATTATTGTGTCAACTAGCTTCTTCCAATTTTATTCCTTAACGCTACTGTTTCTACTTGAGTTACGCATCTTTACTAAATAGAACGAAAAAGGTCGGTTGAACTTTGTAAGCGAGAGAATAATATTTTTACAGCTTGTTTACAGGATTAACAATACTCGATACAGCTTTCAAAAAAATAAGCTGCCTTTTAAACTTCTAAAACCACATTTTATAGGGCGCATACTTTCGAATTAAAGTCTATATCTAAATATTAATTATTGCTTCATTGGAAGAGATTTGAAAATATATGATCTTTTATACTCTACCCTGTTGTAGCAGGTGAAACAGAACTCATACTGACGTGCGTTGTACCCATAGCCGAATTAGGTCAGAAATGCCTCGAAGCAGCATCCACACTTAAATATGAACCCTTAAACAGCTGCATCACTGTTCACAGCGTTTGAATCATGAAAATATTTTATGTAATGCTTCCAAACACCTGTACCCGTAATAAAAGACGAAAAAATTGTGAAGGATCAAGATGGCGGTCTCAAAAGGTCTCGACCTTTACCAATGC
This sequence comes from Porites lobata, assembly GCA_942486035.1. Classification (NCBI taxonomy): domain Eukaryota; kingdom Metazoa; phylum Cnidaria; class Anthozoa; order Scleractinia; family Poritidae; genus Porites; species Porites lobata. The sequence goes on from CALNXK010000027.1 coordinate 1,209,532, forward strand.
CATGTTTAAATAGATGCCAAGATCTCATTGTTTCCTAAGCATCAACTCATAGTACCTTCAACCTTATTGGCTCTTGCAACAAACATCCGAACATACAAAGTTACCAAGTTACAAAGCCACAAAGATACATACGCTCACACCACTGACATATGAGCTATTTTTTCAAAATAGCTCAAAAATGAAAGTCGAGGAATCGACCGGCAACTCCGAGAACACACAATAGTGTTGCGCAAGTGTACCGGAGCTCTTATTGTTGACTTTCAGAAACAATTTACACAGAGGACGATTTCTCACAATCTGCTCATTAACATTTGATAGCATCTGGCGCAATTCCCATTTTCATGGCATTTCGAACAAGAACTTTAGAACAGAAGCTGAACAAAGGAATTCTGTGAAACGATATGCATTCACTAGGCAGCTATACTCTTAACCTTAACTATTTAAAAAACCGTGTGTTAAAACTGGGTTGAGTTAATTTCAAACATTTAACAATTATTGGACGAGGTTGAGCAAAATATGGTGATTTGTCAGTGGCGAGCAGATCAATTATTTGTCAAAGCTTTATGAACCAGTTTAATATTGAACTCAATTGGAAATTCACTTTTTCACTCACTCCGACGCTCGCGTGCTCTTAACTTTATCGTGGATAGGTTTCATACAAATAATACGCTGATTTATTCTCACGGACTTTTATTCAATGTAGCTTGATATAAACACTTATTTTGGTTCAAAGTTCAGTTTTTATCGATCGCCTACGAGTTATTTGACATGGTTAATGTCAAATATCAACAATCGAAATAAACTGCAACTGATGCAAATTATTTGAAATGCCATGCTTTACTCGCAGCACTTCACTTTCGACTGGAAACTACTAGTTTAAGTCTTTTTCGTGCGGACCAAGGACCACGTACTATACTCGGCTGCTTCTAAGCTGCAACCTTTCTCACATTAAATGGCCTAACGAATGACAGATACTTACAACCTATCAAAACTGCTTTTAGCCGTCTATAAATATGAACACTTGTGGAGACCGCAATTCTATTTTAAACACCATTCTATTAACTTGGGTGTAAAATGGAAGCATGTGTACTAATTTTAAAAAACTCATTACACTTCATTTTATAAATAACAGAGACTCCATTTCAGCAAGAGGAGTTTTTAAAAAGGGCCAGAAAACCCAGAAGCATTTCCGGCAGGTCAGATCAAATCGAAAGTGCATCGGTAATCAGATTCTTAGAGTGCAACGTAAGCGCACTTTTCTTCTCTTTGAGCAAAAAAAGAAGCTAAGACGATCGGTTTTCAAAGATGTTTTCATTTAAGCAATAATTATTTACAGAAGTTCCCGGAAAATGTATTCAAGTATCAAAACTGAAGCCTGATGAACGAGCGCAACACTCGAAAGCTTCCGTCTCAACGATTAGAAGCTTGACTATTTTGAAATGTAGGTCTAAGACAGCATTATCATTGGAACAATACGAAAAATATCAAAGAGTTGACTAAAGCTAAGCAGTTAACCACTCCTTTAACTGTAGCGTAGTTAAAAAATACAGCCACATGTTTTGCGGTGCCGTACATTGCTGTTATCATCAATGCAGTTTAGATATTGCTCACCTTAGATATTGTCATTGAAAACACGAAATCGTTGATTTACTAACAATTGACTACACAGTACGTCAACGCTTTTTGCTGCAAAACTCCTCCTAAACAGATATCTTTTCACCACTTTTCTTCTTCGGAATGCACTGAACAAAAGAGCCGACCGTGTGTGGGCAATGAAGCTAAGGAAGCAAGAATCTCTTTTACCCAGGCTCTTATCTTTGTTCAAAAATAATGACATCATCATCAAAATATAGATGACTAATTCAGGTGGCGTACGTGACGAGCCTGGGTTGCCTGTGCCAGAAGCCAGCTTTATTTCAGATTTTTGGATGTAAATTAACCTGAGATCAGGCTCTATTTTCGTTTCGCTTTGTAAATAAATTTCCGGCGGGCAAGGCGAAACGAAAAGAGCCTTCTACGAAACGTCTACAAGCCTTCTACGATTGATTGATTGACAATTGCCCAATCAGCCAACCAAAATCACTTCCGTTGCATGTTTTTCTAGTATGCAAATGTTTCATACGTGGGAAGAAAATGAAGGAAGACTCGCTGACTTAAAAAATAGCTTTTATCTTTTTTTTTCAACTAACAATAAAACAGTCGCCACAATCACATTTAACTTCTTCTGAGATTCCCCGAGGAGATCTTGAAGGTTGTTTCTGTTGGCGTAGCAGGTAAAAAGTTTTCGAAAAAGACGGCGACACGATGTTCTAGTTTAAATATTTTGGCTATAGAGTACCGAAGTGTGACGTCATAGAAAATGAAATTTGTGAAATTATGGGATTTGTTAAGTTATTCTGAAAGAACAACGTCCAAGACGCCTACTCGCCAAAAATTAGCAATTTGGGGCAGATTGTCTCTGAGATATCAGCCCAGTTATGCTCCGGTGACTCCATACAAATCCTTCCTTCTTCTTCCTTGGCTCGGTTCATAAGATTAGGAACCAGGTAAGATTTAGAAGGATTTGTATGGAGTCACCGGAGCATAACTGGGCTGATATCTCAGAGACAATCTGCCCCAAATTGCTAATTTTTGGCGAGTAGGCGTCTTGGACGTTGTTCTTTCAGAATATATTGACAAATCCCATAATTTCGCAAATTTCATTTTTATGACGTCATCACTTCGGTCCTCTATTAAGCGCGCTCGATTTTTGAAATACTGAAATTTCTATTTTTCTGTTGCCTCTTTATTTTCCCCGATTTTCAGTGCATAATTCTTTTAAACTCTCGGAGAACATTGCGAACTTTTTCAAAGGAAAAATAAATTATCTTATAACTAACCAAACGAGTTCTCAAGTGCATTTAATTTAGTCCCGTGAGTGCACTTTGCAATTTGCGAATTTACTAGAAACAACCGTCTAAAAAATATTTCTTTATAAATCTGCCACTTTAGAAAGACGTGACGAGACTACTAAAACTGCATGCTCAAAACTGACCTATAAACAAAATGAAAAGAAACATGACAAACACTTCGTAGCTCTCCTTCGTTGAATTGCTGTTTTACTGCAGGTCTGAAAAGCTAACTCTCAGCATGAATAAAACAATCAGAAAAGTATATCGTAGCGATTCCGCTTGAACAGAACTTATCTTAAAAACACTAAACTAGATTATATAAAATACTTTGGTAGTAGTAGCAATAATCAATCCTGTTTAATTCCAGCAGATTCGTCTTCAAATCAATGTCCTTATCATGAGATAGCGTAAAGACTTGATAGTTCCACGAATTACAGTACTAAATAACTATAAGAAAATAAAAGACTTACTTTGGTGGACGACTCGCACCAAAAGTAGCAAAAAAATAGCAATCTGGCAGCAGCAAAATATCTTGTGATAGCAACTCCAATGATAGCGGGATAACTTGTAATTTCTAGTATTGCGTTGCCTCTTTTATAATAGAGTATACGTGTATTACACCTAGGGCGTTAACTAAGTAAAAATGTAAGTACGCTTTACGCGTTTCCTAGCGGAAAGTACCGTACCATGACATAAGCGTGAAAACCTACAAAATGCTTCTACAAAGATTGATATAATCACGTTCTATAACATAAAATAAAAAAATATCTTAAAGCAACTAAAAAATATTATAAGACAAATGAACAAAAGAGCGTTTCAAAACACCGTTCAATAGATAAAGTCCAGAATCTAGGAAGTGAAAGGAGGTATATATACAAAGACCGTCGCCAAGATTCAGGTCACAGGAATATTTCGTACACGAGATATCCGAAGGAATGTTTTACCCAAAATTATAGAAATTTGTATGGAGACGCCACGCGGGTGCCCACCTGGGTGAGCGCCAACTTGGCGGACGGAAAACAACAGAAACATCTGTTACCGAGTTTTGCTACAAAAGCGTGAATTTATTCTTCGAGAAACTCATAAACATTAAATTTATACTTTTTCTAGTACATGAACTGTTGAGATAGCAAAATTTCCTGAAATAAGTAATTTTTTTAAACCTACATGACAGCTCTCTTGGCCGTCATGTAAATGCCGCGTCACTCAAAAGCTTAGAAATTCAAGCGTACTCTATTAAAGTGAAAATTTGTATGAAAATTAGTTTTCAGCTGCTCTAATGCATCGTGAAAGTAAAATCTCGGTAGGATCGATAGTTTTTTATTTTGAAGTTTAGTGACGTCATGTGAAAACCAGTGATAAAGGCATATTTTCCGACCCCAAGACCGTAAAACAATAAAAAAGAAAGCAAAATCCTTCTCTTCCGTTGACGGCTGATCATTCACGAAGAATTTTCAGTGCTATCAGCCAAGCGAGGAAGAACGCTTTCAACTTCCGCTGATTTCAGTAGCCAATCAGATCCTGTGGCATTGTTCCTAGCTAATCAGCGTTGCGGACAAAATCTGGCCGCGGTGAGCACAAACGTGAGAGAGTTTATATCAGGCCCAATTTTAGCGGGAGTACGTAAGAGACATGTATGAGAACTCCTAAAATTGGGCATGATCTCAGGTTAGATGTCAATATGTACGTAAATACTTGTATTAAGGCAGAACGTATTTCGTATAGCGCTCAATTCATTTAATTGAAGAGCATGGACTATTAATAATAAACAGAAGTTCAGGCTTCAGCAGTAATCATCGATCGTTTATTGCGTTTATTGTTTTTTGCGGACCATACGAAACAGCACTGTCGCAATAAACGATCGATGATGACTCCTGAAGTCTGAACTCCTGTTATTATTAATATGCATGTATGTATGTGTGTAAGTGTGTATGTACACACGTGAACGCGTGAGTATGCAAGGACTTGCTCTGTATGATAGATCTGGATTGTTAAGTAATTACTGTATAATAGCAATGTAATCATGTATCTATATGCTTTATGTAAGTAATGTAAATCAGTGATGCAAATTACAAAAAAAAAAAGGATAAACAAACGTTAAAAACGGAGGATACTTTATACAAATTGAATACTTTCCGATATAGACCAATTTGTGGTCTTTTTCCCACTTAAATGTCGATCAGTCTTTACGGCAGACTTTTCGACTAATCATTCAGGCTCTATTATTTGCGAAACATCTTCACCGCTTTTGCTGTTATAGTTTGAGTGGCTAGAACAAAGCTAAATTCCAAGAACAGTTAGAAAGTTTTTCATCATTGCCGTCGATTTTTGGGTACTTGGAAAAGAGATGAAAAACACAGCTGAACACGCAATCATGAAAAAAAATCTTTATTTAGGCACGCCCGTGCGTAAATAAAGATTTTGTTCATAGCGGCTCAATAGGACTTATATAGGGCAAGCACGCGGGCTATGTTACATCCTCGGAGACCCAGGAGCAGTCAGTCGGGCCGGGTTAAAAGGCGCGTCGAAAGTTTTCAAGCATGGCACGGTCAAGCGATTGCTGGCTCCTGATTGGGCACAAAAAATGCTTTGTATTATTGTGCCCAATCGGCGAACAGCATCTCCTGAGTTCTTTTCGTGAGTTCGTACACGACGGCTATTGACTCGATCACGGCTTGTCTCGCTCATGCACCAAGGAAATGCACGCAGTCAGGAATCTTTCAGTTTGATGTAAACGCTATATTTCAAAATACTGGTACTCTTTACACCAGAGCCTAAATAAGCTAAGAAATATTTCAAGACAAGTAAATTTTAAATTCTTCAAGTAAAAGCTAGCTTCACACACAATCTATCTTTTTTCTTCAGGTCTTGGTTAACATGCTTCGCTTTTCTCAAAGCTTGGAAACCGCAAGTTCGCTAAGACGGTTTTAATGAGATGCAAAGTAAAGTTACTCGAGATTTTGCTTAGGCCTTCACACACGCATTTTTGGTTAGGTAAAACTTAGCAGCTCTCTTACTTACAAGCCTAGCGCAAAGACAACCATTACACGAAAACTTAACGTAAACTTTTTTTTAAAACTTTAATTTATTATTTTAAGCTAAATTTACATCACACAAAACGTGTACATATTACAACAAAACGAAACAAACGTAAACATAGCTGAGGTTACATTTATGCTTGAATTCGCTTAGCCACTTACAATAAAAGGAAAGGACGGTGAACGGTGGACGTTGGATGGCTCAACTTTGCAGGACACAAAAGAAAAGTCAAGCGATTAGCTAGAGGGTAACAAGTGCAAGCAACAAATTTAAATAAGAAAAAATATCCATTTGTTTGAAAAGACGGTGAAAGAATTACAGCGGAGCGCTTCTTGTTTTTCCATCTCAATGACGGAATTTAGTTTGCCCTTAAAAAGAGTCATGGAGGGAGACGTACCTGCAAGTTTGCTTGAGTATATATGATGTCTACCAATAAGAAGAACGAGATCAATGGCCGTAGAGGGTGCAAAGTTAGAGAGTCCCGTCAGATGCACATCGATTAGTGCCGTACTCTTGAGGCCCTTTTGAATTAAAAACTGTTTAACATCGTTCCAGAAGGCAATTGTTGCCGCACATCTCAGAAATAGATGAGATATAGTCTCTATTTCACTTTGGCGAAAAGAGCATTTGTCCGATTGCTTTAAATTAATTTTCTTTAAAAAATCATTGGTAGCAATCCTCCGATGCAAAAACTTATAATGAAAAGTTCTTAATTTTGTAGAAGCCGGAAAGTGGAAAGCGATTGTGTATCCATCTTTCCAATCAATATCACTTGCATTTTCGACTTCAAGGTCACTGAGCCACTTCCTTTTGGCTTCTAATGGATGTAGAGATTCTTTTTCTCAGTAGCGACTTATAAATAAAGTTGTTAACTTTACTTTTAGATGTTAATTCAATTATGGATGTTCCCTCGGTGGAAACAACCTCTTACGTCGGTTCATTTTGCACCTTATTTATAAGTGATTTAACAGCTGAAGCTATACTACAATATTCTAACCAATTTAACTCCTGAAAATTTGATTTCATGGCATCACATCCGAGGAGGTTCCCACCCTCATCTAATAGATGAGAAATTTTGCAGACACCATGATCCATCCAGTGTTTACGGACTACGGGCTGATTGTCAATTTGTATCAATGAATTAAGCCAGATAATCTGATCGGCAACATTTGCAATGGAGATGACTACAGCATCAGAGAAATGCAACTCCGCCAAGATTGTTGACATGACCTCACATACAAAAGGATTACGTATTTTTAACAGTGGAATGTCATCTTTGTGTAGATTACAAGAGAAAATAAATTTCCCACCATACTGAAGCTATACTACAATATTCTAACCAATTTAACTCCTGAAAATTTGATTTCATGGCATCACATCCGAGGAGGTTCCCACCCTCATCTAATAGATGAGAAATTTTGCAGACACCATGATCCATCCAGTGTTTACGGAATACGGGCTGATTGTCAGTTTGTATCAATGAATTAAGCCAGATAATCTGATCGGCAACATTTGCAATGGAGATGACTACAGCATCAGAGAAATGCAACTCCGCCAAGATTGTTGACATGACCTCACATACAAAAGGATTACGTATTTTTAACAGTGGAATGTCATCTTTGTGTAGATTACAAGAGAAAATAAATTTCCCACCATACATTTTAAGATTGTCATCAAAAAAAAAAAAAAAAAACTTCCATCTTCCATTATTTGTCGGGTCAAGGTACTTCTTGATCCAAGATGCTTTGAGAGAATTATTGAACGTATATATATCAATCATCCTCAAACCACCTTGCTCATAATCCCTTATAACATGCTCTCTTTTAATCTTCTCGCCTTTACCGTCCCAAAGGAACTCAAAAAGAAGTTTGTTCACCATTTGCAGTGCGTTTGTATAAGTAGGGAGCGGAGTCAAAATATAAATGAGTTGGGAGACCAGAAGACTTTGATAAGAGTGATTTTTCCCAATAAGGTGAGTGTAATGTTTTGAATGGATTTCAAAACAGGATGCAAACGATTAACAACGATTTAATAAACAGTTGCAAGAAGACGCGTTACAGCATCGGTAGACGCCATGATCGTTCTGCTACATATATCCCATAGTTCCTAGCGAACATCTGGTATCAATAACTTCCGGTTTATATGAACATTACATCTCTTTCTCCCTAGTGGGTAACTCTCCAGAACAATATGGAAAGAAATAAAATAAACTTCAACTAATCAGTGTCCATGAAACTATGACTACTGACTGGAATCAAAGTCCAACAGAAACAAACGTTTTTGTACAGGCGACAGTATTTTTAACTTAACAAACTATACTGTCATAGTTCAGAGTTCACAGTTCAATAAGAATCCAGGCCTACAAATCAAGAATCTGGTGGGGAACTCGTTTCCTGGAAGATCTACGCAATGGTGGTTGACCAACCGGGTGAGACGCACTAGCTTGGCTCTCTGGGATAGGGCTAAATGAACTTGTAGGATTAGCTTGCACGCCAGGGGAGCTCACAGGTTTTGATGCAGACGGGTCAGAAGCATGAGCACGTGTGCGTGCAGCAGACAGCTCTTGTTGGTGTTTGATGTCAGCTGGAGAGCTGAGACCACTGTCATGGGACGGATCATCATCACGGTTGATGACTGACTGGTCCAGAGTTTTAAAGAAAGAGGAATTTCTGGTAACCGTGTGATTCTCGTTTTGAGCTGTGATCATGCTGCCTTTCTTATCCACTACAGTCAAGGGGGTAGGGTCGTAAACAGTTGCACCTTTAGACGCAGTGAATGGTCTCTTCACTAGTACGGTTTCACCGGGTGAGATAGTGCTGGGTTTCATATAAACCTTGCTGTCAGCATGAGCCTTGAACTCGGATTTCTGCGAGAAATCGCGTTCGCGGACGGTCTCCGACACAGGGTCAACGTAGTTGGTCTGTGGTAGCTTGTTACGCACAGGACGTTTCAGTAACAATACTGCTGGGGCCACACCAGTGGTTTGATGAGGAGAGGTGCGATAGTTTCTCAGAATCGCTTGCAGTTCCTTTCTCCAGTTTCATCCTTCCACTTTAGCAGCTTTACGACAATTCTTCAGTGTTTTCACGAATCTCTCCACCTCACCGTTGGCCCTAGGCCATAATGGGGTTACCTTGCAATGCTTGAAACCAAGCGCATGAGCAAACTTGGCAAATTCTTCTCCGCTGAAAGGTGGACCATTGTTTGATCTAACAATCTTGGGAGTTCCGAATGTAGCAAACAGCTGATCTAACTTAGGTACGACAGCACTAGCGGACGTTGACGACACTGGTTCTACGAACGGGAACCTTGAATAATCATCAACCAGTAGAAGTAGGGTTTCACCCTCAACATGCGCAAAGTCGATGCTTACTTCATCAAAAGGGCTGTCAGGAAGAGCTGATACTTGAACAGGCTCTCAAGCGTACACTGGGGTTACAAGTTGGCACGGTAAACAGGCCTTACCCTTTGTTTCAACCATCTTGTCCATGCATGGGAACCACACCTTCTCTCGCAGGAGGGCTTTAGTTTTAACTATGCCAAAGTGACCTTCATGGGCGATGTCAACAATTCGTTCTTGCAGCGCAGCAGGAACTACTAAACGATCGGATTTTAACAAGACAGAGTCAGTGCAGGTTAACTGCTCCTTGACTTGCTCATAGCGGGATAGCTCAGATAGTGATACACCAGGTGGCGCCTTATGCCAGCAACCAGATTTCATCGCAGACATAACCGCTTGTAGCACTGGATCTGTTGCGGTTGCAGATTCAACCTCAGACAATGTTACAGCTTTTGGTACTGCATTTCTTGTAATAAAAGAGATGTGGTCTTCAGACTCGATTTCATAGTTGTGAGATTCCAAGTCTCCTACTGGGTGTTTCGAAGCATAATCTGCTGGGTTTGAAGCACCAGGGTGATATTCTACTGTGAATCGGTACTGCTGTAGCTCCATGAGCCAAGGTTCTATCCTGGCGGACGGTTTAGAGGTGGGGTTAATTGTTATTAAACAAGGAAACCAGAGGTTGATGGTCTGTGATTACTTTAAATTCCCCTCCATAGATGAACAAGTGAAAGCACTTTACAGCCCAGTAAACTGACAAAGCTTCACGATCAATCTGTGGATATCTAGCTTGAGTTGGTGTTAGTGGAGAACTGGCATAATGCAAAGGTGTCACTTTATTAGTCGAAACATCTTTCTGGGTCAGGACAGCACCTAGACCAATGGGACTACCATCGACAAGGATGGAAGTAGGTTTCTTTGGATCAAAGTATCCAAGGGTAGTCTTGGTAGATAGTGCCGCTTTTAGGCGTTCAAATGTTGACTGTTCCTCCTCAGTCCACTGCCACTTCACTCCATTACAGGTCAGCTGTCGAAGAGGTCTGGTGATTAGTGCAAAGTTCTTGTTGAACCTAGAGCAGAACGCAGCCGAGCTAAGGAGGCTTCGTACTTCAGATACATTGGTCGGTGGCATAACATTTTGAAGAGCTTCAACCTTTTTAGGATCAGGTGACATGCCCTTTTCATAGAACACATGGCCAAAGAAGAGCATAGTGGGAACTCGAAACTGACACTTAGGTAAGTTTATTGTCAGACCACTCTCCTGGAGTTGACGGAACACTTGTCTCAGTTGTCGGTCATGAGTGTCTTTGTCTGCGCCCCCAACATAGATGTCATCACTGATGTTCTTGACGCAGGGTATGCCACGGATTGCATCACCCACCTTCTTTTGGAAGATTTCTGCTGCGCACGAGAGGCCCAAATTGAGACGTTTGTATTGAAACAGTCCAACGTGTGTAGAAAACGTGCTCAGTGCTCTCGAATCGGGGTGCAATGGGATCTGGTGGTACCTTTGATTTAAGTCGATCTTACTAAACACTTTACAACCGTTCAAGTCTGACACTACGTCATCGATGGTGGGTATGATGTGTCGCTCCCTGATGATAGCTTTGTTTAATGAACGCATGTCCACACAAATTCTAATTTCGTTCGGTTTATTCGGCTTGGGCACAACAACAGTTGGCGATACCCAAGGGGTGTCACCTGCTACGCGTTCAATGATGTCATCATTTTCAAGCTGTTTGAGTTTTTCCTCCACCCGCTTTCTTACATGGAAAGGGACTAGGCGATGTGGCTGTGCCACGGGTTTGACAGATTCATCTACTTGTCTGCGTGCTGGTTCACCTTTGTACTTGTCCATTCCAATGGTTAGATTAGGAAATTCCTTAAGAAAATCTGGGGCATCAGGTGGCAGGTTAACAGGAGGTTAGACCGTACTAACAGCTTTAATAAGATTTAATGCTTGTGAGGTTGTCCAGCTGAGTATGGAGCTTGATGAACCCTTTGCGACATAGAATGTTTCCACGGATGAACAGCTACCACTGGTGACAGTAGCTCGGAACTTTCCACACAGGGTTAGTGGCTTATCAGATAAGTATGGATACACTTTGGCACTTGTATCAGCCAGTTGCGGCTTTGATTTAAAGCCATCAAAGTCTTTCTTGCTTAAGATATTCACAGTTGCTCCTCAATTTGCCATTATGCGGATAGGTGTGTTCATGATGGTGACCTGAAAGATAGGCTTAGCAGCTTGGTGTTCCTGTGCACCAATGTTAAAAGTATACTCTTTGCTGTTGTCACTATCAACACCCGCTAGAGATGACATTTCACTACTCGGAGACTCTTCAACATCTGCAGACCTGGCATGGTGTTTACCTTTTGACAGTTTCTTTGGGTGCGAAGATTTGGACCGATTATTGGGTTTGCCACGACAAACTTTGGAGAAATGGTTCATTTTGCCACAGTTCAAACACTTTTTACCTTGAGCAGGGCAAGTTCCTTGATGTGGGTAATTTCCACCACATAAACCACACCTATTGTTACGCAATCCAGACTTTGGTAGACCACGAGAATTCTCTTTCTGCTGAACGTCGGTTGCTTTATTTCTACCATAGCCCACTGCGTTGGATTTCTGTTTCTCCATCTCAGTGGTCTGTTCGTCGGCGGTTTCCATGGCGCGAGCTACTTTCAATAAGTTCTCAAGATTGAGGCTCTGTTCGATTGCTTTACGTCTCAGGCGAAGCGATGAGGTTCCTTGAATAATCTGCCGCTTAATTTCTAGTTCGGGATCGGCGAATTGACACTTGCTTGCTAACAGCTGGAGTCGTGTGTAAAACTCGGTAATGTTTTCACCAGACTTTTGATAATCCACACACTTTTGAGGCTCGAAATGATCAGCAAGAGCCTTTACGGCAGTCTTGTATTCGTCACTTCCTCCCGGCGGTTCTGGAACGGTAAGGGTCTCAAACACATCACAGGTTTCTTCTCCTACGTAATGTAACAACATGGCTTTCTTTTGAGATGCTCGGGTAATGTTCATTGCTGTAAACATGTTGTCCAAACGCTTGACATACTTCTCAAAGCGAACGGGTACTGTATCCCTTGGTTGAAGATCAAACTCAGGAAAGGTCGGTAGGTTAATTGCCATTGCAGAGGCTGTTGAAGGCTGCGAAGGCGAAGTGGTTAATGAAGAATCTGCAGGCATTGAAAACAAGGCTAATCGATAGGATCTTCCGGTTGATTTAACACTTTAAACGCAAAGATTTCCGTCTTCGATTACTTGCATCCCATCCTCGTCGCCATTTGTGATGTTTTGAATGGATTTCAAAACAGGATGCAAACGATTAACAACGATTTAATAAACAGTTGCAAGAAGACGTGTTACAGCATCGGTGGACGCCTTGATCGTTCTGCTGCATATATCCCATAGTTCCTAGCGAACATCTGGTATCAATAACTTCCGGTTTATAACGTTTTTTATTTTCCCAATCCTTTCATCGTAGTTAGAACGGAGCATTAAGTTTCTGTCCGTTGCGAGCCACACACCTAATGCAAAGACTTTCCCCTCCACCCAGGAGATATCAGGCTTGTTGCACTCTACCTAGAACCTCGATTGTTCTACGAAAAGAGCCCTCTGAGCCATCGAGTATCAACGTCGTGTCATCAGCAAATTGGTTTAGCTTGTGTTCGACTTCACCCGTCATAAAACCTTTTACGTCTTCATCTCTCCTAATGAAGTTGGCTAGTATCTCGGCCGATATTATAAATAGATATGGCGACATCGGGCAACCTTGCCTGACCCCTCTACCTAAAGAAAAGCTCTCCGAGACCCATCCATTGTTCTGGATAGCACTGGAGACCTGATTATAAAATAATCTGAACCAGTTTACTAGAGAGGGCACAAAATTGAAATAGTTAAGGGCTCTTTCTATAAAAGCCCACTCTATCGAGTCAAATGCCCTCTCAAAGTCAATGAACATCAATAACTGGCCAGGTTTATTCATATTACCTGCGTAATTTAGAATACCGTCAATTAGAAAAATATTTTCTGCAATAGAGCGTCCCTTCAAGAAGCCACTTTGATCACCATTGATAATTTTAGGAAGAACCCGCTTTATTCGATTACCTATCGCTTTAAACGCGATTTTATAATCACAGTTTAGAAGAGAAATTGGCCTCCAATTTTTTAGAAAAAGAGGGTTTTTGTCCTTCTTTGGTAGAAGAGAAATAATACCTTGTCGCTGCGTCACCGATAGTAGCCCTTTTTGAAAAGAGCAGTTAATAGCATTCACTAAAAAGGGGACAATATCACTCCATAATACCTTATAAAATTCTGCTGGAAACCCATCTGAGCCTGGCGACTTTTTTGCTTCCATCGTCTTGAGAGCATTTAGACATTCATTTACTTTTAAGAGACCTTCACAGGATGCTTTGGAATCCTCGTCGAGCCGCACGAAATTGTCATCTGGGAAAAACCGGAGATTATCGCTTTCATTGTGTATTGATCTGCTGCTGTATAGTTTACTATAAAAGTCAACACATTCTTGGAGGATATCATTAGGGACCTTAAGATACCCTGGACGCGGCGGTAAAGAGAACGGAGAAAGCCTGGAGCAAGGACGCCGCCACCTCCGCGGGAAAAACAAATTAAGATTGAGCAGGTTCTTGGGTGGAGTGCTCGCCTGACGAGAGAGGATAAAGTAATGCTTTCGTGTTTTAATTCCATGACGTCTTTTAGAAAAACTCTTGAAGTCTTGCTTGATTGATACCTTAACGATCTTTTATTGGAAGAAACATTTGTGCTGCCTGCTATGACTCCAGTTTCTCTAAAAAAAAAAAAAAAAAGACAAATTTCTTCGAGGGAAACTTGAGGGTATGATCGGAGATCAGGTTATCAGCTATTTGTTGCCAGACTTTTTCGCTTTCCGTTGTTCTAGATCTTGCTTTAAAACCATATGGTTCTGTTATGAGAACTTCCCGTACTAAGGCGAGATTTTGATCTTCAGACCGCTCCATCGCTGAACTGAAAGTGAACAAAATAAAATTATAAAAGTTAATAAATGAACCATGGCGTCTTGTTCAAGATCTCAATTTTCTCCGACATGTTCAAGTTTATTACAAGCCTAGAATTTTGTTTTCCAACAATTTTTATTCGACTTCTCGTCTCTTAAATTTTTCAAATAAAATCCTAAAGCGAGAACGTTGTCCCCTTAAAAACAAGCAGTTATAGTGTTACATATGTGTCGAAAGACTCAGTGTTTTCATTCTCAGTTGCCGCCAAAACACTGAATCCAAAAGGCTTGATAGCAAAAAAATAAGAGTCAATCTTGAGAGAACACCACACTAAAAACACATAAATGTGTCTCTGGAAGTAAAAATGGATCGAAAATCCTGTACGAAAATAGTTTTCACCGTCGCGACCTCAGGTTGACGCTGTGGCATTACGCTAATTAGTTTCAAGAATTGAACATTTCACTTCCGGTTGACGTCCTCCTCGGCCGCGTCCAGAGTACCTTAAGGTCCCTACTACTAGCATACACGGGCTCTTTTACTAGGAATGGAAAGTTATGAGCTGGTGCGAACTAAGACCTTTCGGTAGTGCTCCTAATTGTTTGTACGATCCGGACGACTATTTGGTCGGGGCTCCGCTATAAACACATTTTTGAAGATGAAAAGCGATTACTCCTACTTTCTAGTTCCCTTAGAGTGTAAACTTACCTAATAAGACGAAAATGTGTTCTTGAATTCAGGAGGCCAGTGTTATCTCACTTTTTCCAAGAATCGTTCCAGATTTCTAATCAATCAACCACCGTACAAATACATTCAGTTTCACTTTCGACAAGCCTTCCTACTCCCGGGCGGCCTAGGGCGAGTGCTTGTTTTCGCGTCAAAGCGAGGCTAATACGGGTACCGGGTGCGGAAAATGAGGCTCATAAGCTCCTGTACAGGTTTAAGGTTTCGGTGGGATCCAAACTTACTTATTAGTTGTAGGCTTGAGAAATCATTGTTACAAACAGCAAAAGGAATATCAGCTCCTCGTCACCGAGAAAAACAACGAGCGAAACCAGAAATTGACCGAAAGAGTGGGTTCGAGAGCGAGTTCTATAAAAATGCGAAGATGATCTGAAAATCTTCAAAACATGGTAAAACCCTGAAGCAATTTTGATATTACTTTTTCAGTGATCGTTATAATTTGTTTAAGGATATCTTTCACTGAAATGTAGTAGTTGTCGAAAAATTTCAGCACAGGCGGCCCAGTCTCTGTGTGAGTTTGTTAGACTGACTTTTTTAAGAGAATGTATGAAAATAAGCAAAATACTTCCTAAATTCCATTTTTTGACAAAAATAGAAATAAAAATGACTCACCTCGTGGTTTTGTTTTGTTATTTACTCTCTTTGCTTCTAGAGCCATTTGGAAGCCGTTTTATCGCAGTTTAAGATTTTGAGTTGTACTAACAACAGGCCCCAGAGGTTGGCGCAGTGTCACGCAACGAGGGTTTGAAGTCATAAGAGACGCTTTTAGATAACTTTAATGTTCTGTAGCCCAATGTTTAGCCAGTTTTTATCGACCATCCTACAGGGCAAAAGAATATCTTGAGGATAATTGTGTTTGTCGTCTGTTACCTACATGT
The DNA here is from genome assembly GCA_942486035.1 of Porites lobata. Classification (NCBI taxonomy): domain Eukaryota; kingdom Metazoa; phylum Cnidaria; class Anthozoa; order Scleractinia; family Poritidae; genus Porites; species Porites lobata. The sequence continues at coordinate 1,225,431 of CALNXK010000027.1, forward strand.
CCTTTACCTAGAGGTTAAGCCAAGCAATGTAAAAAAATACTGGACGCTCTTGCATTTTTGAGGAATAATGAATAGTAACGAATTGTAAAGAGGGAGGATAAACAATAACACTGATAGAAAACAGCTGCTGATATTCATATTGATAAAAGTGTTTGATTTTGATTTCTCAATCTTACAGGCTCATCGCCTGTTGCACCCCTTACGACTACCACGCACTGGAAAGATGAACAGTAAAAGGCTTACTAAGCTAATCGAATTAACTTTTGTCGATCAAAACAACAGGGCCATTTATACGAGGAAAAATAAGACGCCTCTTACACAAGACGCGTCTTAAATAAGACGCGAACTGTACCATTTATACCAGCATGTCTTACCTAAGACGACAACAGCTCGTATAAATGGTTCGCGTCTTATTTCTGTTCTTGACTCGTTTTCATGTGAATGTCGCCCGTAGCAACGGCAATCCAAGGTGGCCCGCCAAAAATTAACGCATGCGTACTATGAGTTCGCGTTCTAAAATAAGACGCGTCTTAGCTCAGTCGCGTCTTATTTTAGACAAATGTGCCGTTTATATGGAAAGTTCGCGTCTTATTTTTCCTCGTATAAATGGCCCTAATGTTTCACTCCCTTCATTTGTCCAAAGCGTGCCATACAAGATGACGCTTTGTATATGCCGATTGACTGTCAAGGTATTGTTAAAAAATACATCAAGGTCTTTTTGCTGCGCGAGATGGAGTTAGCTGCTTATCTATGGGGGACAGGGGGAAATAACCAACTTTTGCCGACATCTTACGGCTGTCAGATAGGAGGAGTTTGGGATTCAGCAGAAGTTAGTTCTCCTTTATAGATCGAAAGAACGAAGTCAGCCCACTATCTTGTATGAAGAGATATAAACTCTCTTTTAAGGTGATTTAGTACCATGTTCATAGTCGCACAGTGACGGCAAAGAAATGTACCAAACAGTGTGACGCACTGCAAAGTCGTTGTTTTGCTTATTCAATCACTAGGGCCTTTTTGACGTTTCCCTTGCCGTCGTCGTTGCTTGAGCTCCCAAGCAAATGAGATCTGTCAACTGGGGACAATAACAAAGGAAAGCATATTCCAGAGAGCAGGGAAACACATTATTTCAAGCTATTTTATTGCGATCTCTTTCATTACATCAATTCAGTTTAAAGTTATGTTTGCATGAATAAAAATACTGAGGCATTCTTCAGGCGGTTTTTATCAAGATTTGTTAGGTTTAACGTCCATACGTTTACGGCTTTGTGAAAACAAGAGGTGTTTTTCTGGTGGAAGCAATATTTCACTTAGGAAGTAAGGCCAGGGTCTCGGAAATAAAACTGTCTGGATCTGGAACATCAGACAACAACCCTGAAAAGAAAAAAATGGTGTTAGGAGGTATTAAGTGACGCTGTAAGAAACAGTTTGAGAAATGCGTAATGTTCATTATTTCATGACAGGATTTCAACACATGATCGGCCGAGTCCCGTGGACGCTCTATCCCCACTGAGAGAGGGCGACATTCACGGTTACAATGCCAGTGTGGTGATGTAGAGACCACCATTGCTTTACAAGTAAGATACCGCCCAGGGTGTTCAAACCCCGCCGGTGAACTCTAATAAAATATGACTTTACTTGCTTGCCACGAAGCACCTACAAAGCGTTCGTGCATCGCAGATCGAATTGAAATTTGACAGAGAAAGGGTGAAGAAAAACCAGGTGCAAGAAAGAGAACCAACAAATTAATGGGGGGTAAATGCTGTTTACATACAGCGATGTTCTGGCCTGCGTTTATAAGTTCAAGACTTTTAAATATAAAGGTTCATCGTTTTACCTACATACAAAAGTACAACAACCGTCACCTTGCTATAAATAATGGCATAGTTTTTTTGAACGGATTTGTCTCATTTTCAATTTGGTTTGTTACTTCTTGTTTTCAATGTTTGGCCAAGACAAACTTTCTTCTTTGGACGAATTCTAATGAATTATACTTAGAGGGGCTGTTTATATAATACCGGAATGAGTTTCGTCCAAGAATGAATTTCGTACTAGTGTCTACATTCACATGATAAACTGATCGACTAGCTCAGTTTAAGGCGTTCTCGGCCAGGTGGTTTTCGCGGCAGACCAAACAAGCATGCGCCACTCGCGCCAAACTGCACGCGGATTTGCGATTTTCAAACCGGAACGAAGTTTGTTTTCAGTTTACAGGACACCAGAATGAAACTTCATACCAGAACGAGAATTTCATTCGGATTGAAAACCGGAATGACTTAAACGGGAACTAAATGTCGCTACTGTATCATGTAAACAAATACAGAGAAATATATGGAGATGGAATGAATTCGTTCCAGAATGAAAGTCATTTAGGCATCATGTGAATAGCCCCTAAGGACAGAGCAGGCTCAACAAGAACAAGAATCACATAGCACTAACCTGCCACATCAAACAACTCAGCAGCTGATTCTGAAGGCAACAGATCTGTTTGGTAAAAAGACAGAACCTGTCGAAGAAAACAAAACATAAGACTTTGCTGTAATCAGAAACATTTGCATGATTTGTTGGGTGTATAGTTATTCATACATGTGAAACATTCATGCACTGATGAAGTAAAGCACTGGAATCGTGTTTGGTGACGTAGCAAAAACACAACTTTGGTGGCCTGAATTTTGATACAGTCCCCTCTAGTCCGTGGTAAAAGGAAAACGTTTATAATTGAGTAGTAACATCTTCTTACAAGCGATACTGTGTGCCACGCGCAAAAAGAAAAAAAAATAAATAAATAAAAAAACTTTCCTACTGGTCGCTCTCTCTACATGGGTTCATCTGGTTTAGAGAATAAGAGTATGATCATTCATTTTCTTTCAATTCCTACCTGGTCACAACCCTTCAGCACCGTCTCGTCATTGTTTCGGATGTATTCCAGCATACCTTGCGGGCAGGCACTGTTATCGGCTGGCAGATTTTTCTGTGGAACAAAACAGGAGGTAATAACTATCGCTAAAAACATCGCAATGTATCTTAAACTAACGAATACATCAGGCATTTGCAAGCATCTATCCTGATCACTCGAACCTCTAATAATAGCTCTCTCTCTCAACAACTAAACGGTCACATTAATTCGACCCCACGGCTACATTCACTTTGGTTTTTACTCTTCTTCAATGGCCATTTACCTCTGTTCCAATGGTTGGTGGTCATTGTGCCAAGGTTCGGCAATAGTATTGTCTTTAGTTTTGAGTGATACAATCGAAGTTGCCTTGAGCGATGTTCTCGGAAAGCTGAAAACGTTTCCGCAACCGAAGGTGGCCGTTTTCAGGGGAATGCTTCTCATACGCAGAGAGTTCAAACGTGCCTTTGTCAAGTAGAGCTAACCGCTAACGAGAGATACTATGTGCATTCGCAGGGGTTGGATTTCAAACCTTCAAACAAGTTGCATGATCGCCTTGTTGAACAGCTGCCAACAGTTCACCCAAATATAATGAGTTGCAATTGCTTGTACGTACAGGAAGAGATCGGCACTTGTTGACAGAACGTTATATTTATGGAGTCAGCACATGTAGCTGAAGCAAGTCTCACTTACCTTCAAAAGCTGATGAAACTTGTCGATCAGCGCAAAGAACATAATATACGGTCGGTAAACAGAGAACAAAGCTGGGGTCATATCCGAGATCCTGTGTACAAATAGGACCAATGAATGGTGTATTACTAGACCTCTTCAAAAATATCCTTCGTCCTACTTAATTTGGCCCCGCCACTTCGTCGCCTCACGCAGCCGCGAAGAGGGCTCAAAAAGCTCGCTCCGCTCGCTCTCTGCTGTGAAAGTGAAATTCGATGGCAAGTCTAGTTCATTACTTATCTGGTACGCAATAGCATTAGCTGTAAGGGCATAGTTTCATGAAAAGGAAACTCCGGAAAATAAAGAAAATAAGCTCCCAAAGACATTACTGAACATTTCAAGGACGTATAATATTTTTATAAGCTTTCTTAACTTGTCACAGTTACAGTAATTCTTATTACAGCGTCCTTATTTTTACAGTATGACTAATCAGCATTACAGTTCATGTGGAAGGTTTGCTTGCGCTCTGTATTCGTAAAACGGGATCACTGATTAAAAATTAAATTAAGGATAGTCGTACTTGGAAGTTCCTGTTGGTGAGAGATGTCGAGCATGCGCAGTGACCACAAGCCTTTTAAGGTAAGTGATCTTTGATTGGTTCCACTGTTCCAAGGAGTAAACAAACAGCGATAGGACTGTCAAGAATAATGGACTGTCAACCTGCAAAAAAATCAACAAAGCAATTCACTCCGTTATCAAGTCAGTGGGTTGAAAAATTTTTTGTACGATGAGGAAAGTACTGCTTGGTTTGAGTGCGACAAAATGAACAGAAAAAAATTTGAAGAATAGTTGTTTAACAATTACATAGCGAGAGTGAAAATCTTTGAAATGAAATGGGTCTGGCCATTATTGTTCAAACGTTGGATAGCGCTTTCCATCGGATAAATCACCAGCCAGTGGATAAGCATTAGGGAAATCAGTCGCGTTACCCTGCAGTGGATAGCGATTTATCCAGTAGATAACATTATCCATCTTTTGAGTGTTAACGTTTAAGATCCAGCATACCTCGTACGATGCTTCAACCCATTTGTCAGGAGACATATCCAAGAAGGACTTGAGGGTTTTCTCTTCCCGACTCACCTGTCGCGTTCTACAAAGAAAGATAACACAGTTCTTTGACGTAAAAGTTAAAAATCAATACTCGCCTTTTATCGTTTCCATGCCATCAAGACGAAACGATTTTTTAGCGAATCACTCAAACACTAGCCAAAGTTTACTTCAAGGAAAGAAAAGCTGAGCCAACAGAGAATCTAAACAACCGCGAAGGTGACAACTGCGAAAACGTCACTTAGGAAGTCAATACGCGGTTTCACACTTCATTGCCGTTATTCCACCTCATTCAGTTTGTAAAAATGTTGGCGAATTTTTCTGGAGTTGAACTCTAAATGATTGTAGCTAAGTTCAGAAAGAAGAAAAATAAAGTCTTTCTCCTGTGTTCACTTCCTCCATAAAACACGATGTAAGGAAGTTTCACGTCGTAGTCGTACAACGGCTGCAAGGAAACGTACAAAACTCGTGATTGGCGTGGATTGTTGTTGTCATAGTTTGCTAATCTAAACGTAAAATTACTTTTTTGTTTTTGTCGTTGCAGTCGCCGTCTTCGTTGCTTAAGCTCTTTTATACCTAGGCACTGAAAATCTGCCAAATCTACCATTTAGGACAGCTACACGATATCACTAGGATTGAATGCACACTACACGCTCAGGTGCTGAATGGCCTAGTAAGTGGTGTGTGTGTTTTAAATACTCTACATTCAAAACGAGTACCCTTGAAAAAGAGACACATTGTCCACGGTCCCTAAGATGTCTTAATCTTGTATCGGTGAGGACAGATTTGCAAACCTTACGTGTTTAGTACGTAGAGGATCATGTGCATTGCGTAGGGAACAAATTTGATGTTTGAGTCTCGACCCCCTCCTCCAGTGTCTTCGCTAAACGACTTCTCAAAAGCAAACCGCTGTAACAGCAAGCGAAGATCGTGAATGGAGGCATGATATGTGGGCTCCAGGTGACCGGTGCACTCTTGAATATAACTGTTGTGTCTAGAAAAAAGAAACGGTCAAAAAATATGTATCAGAGCGGAGCAAGTCAAATAACGAAAGCGCTAGTCGAGGCAAATATAGAGTCGTAGGTCCCACGTGCAAGAAACTAACTGTTGACTACACCATGGAGTTTTTTGCTCTTCGATGAAATGTGAGTCCCTTATCATGTAATCATCGTAAAACTAAACTTCGGAACTGAATTCCAAATAGTTTTTTAACATGCGATGAACAAAACAATTTTAGCAAACCATTAAACAGGCCATTTGCACGATGACGTCTTTTTTACTACTACGACCAAAATTCATTCCGTTTTTCCTTTCATATTTAAATTTGGTAATCCAGTGAGGCTTCAACAACAAAAGCTCTAATTTGCACAAGAAAGCAAAAGCCTTAAGGATTCTGGTCGTAGTAGTAAAATGACGCCATCGTGTAAATGCGCTCAGTACTCTTTCACTCGTCAAATACCCAGTCAGCCGGCGAAGAAAAGATATGAGACAAGGGGAGGGAGGATAAGGAGGATAGCGGAGTGAATCGTGGAAAGGGCCAATGTAAACCCGCTTGGTCCCAGCATTTCATTCCATAACAGCAACGCAGAAAAATAAAGTGGGGAACATATCCTCACCTTGCCAAACAACTTGCAAATGCCGACTCGGATACCTGATGAAAAAATATATAATTATAGTCCTTACACGGTAAATATTAATCGAATGCACAAAAAAATGTAATAAAAAAACAGCTTTCGAATAGCCTGTGTTGGGTTTTTGCTGTTCCCTGTTTCTCGTGTTTCGCCGCTCAAGCACTGGCCTGAACGAGTTTCAAGTACGCGTGGGCATTAGGTCTCTGCGTCGGTTCGCCAAAAAACGCCACCACAAAAAAACCTGTTCGCAGGTTTTACGTTCGGGTTATCCTGTGTACAATGTTACTTGAGGCCAGGAACCGTCAGCTTCTGGTAAACTTACAGTTTCAAACATACAAGAAAGTTTGAAACATAACTGACTGACTTAAAGTTGCCCATTTATGTTTTACTAATTTTCGATCGCTACCAGAACGCTTCTAACATCAATCGTTTTGTTTAAAACGTGGCCACTATGAATGTCTAAGGCTCCCAAGGTTGGGATGCCTGTGGAAAGGTATCATTTTACCTGTGGTCCCCAGATTGGCAGCAGGCCATTACATTTAGTGTTGGCATTCTGAAGTGCAGCACTCTCCCATTCGTCACGGCCTCGGGCGAGTCTAGTAAAGAAAAACGATTACACAAGCCTGAATAACTAGCCCATAACAGTACCGACCTACCTAAAATCTACGAAATTTCAAAACCAAAGAACAAGATTTAAATAGTGACGAGATACATACTTATACAAAATACCTCATTTTGCAAAGGCTTTGACTTTTCAAAGTGACAATGTTCTTCTTTTTAATGTCACTCTAGATTATTCCATTCGCTCTAGAACCTATAAAAAGATGTTCTCATGGTGAAACTCCGAGTTAAAACGATAATAATCTCACCTCACAGCGGCCATGTGACAATCATAATGGACAATATTGAAATGGCTGACAGTACAGTAACCCTATGAAAAAATCAGGAGAATAGAAGCCATTAGCTTACAAAAAAGCTTCAAACTAGACAGAGGAAAAAGGAACAGTTTGTCATTTTTCAAGTTGTTGCCAATTTGTGATGGATTGCGCAAGCCTTTTCCCTGTTTCTGCAGTTTAAGAACCTCATTTTTAAAATAATGATCAGGATCAACACTACATAATGACGTACCAGTGTTTTTCGCTGTTTGTTTTCGAATTCCTCCAAAATACATCTCTTGGTGAAGGTGTAGATACCAAGTACCTGAAACAAATTCCAGTCTTCGATAGTTAGAAAACTACAAAGGTGTTATTTTGGTTCAAACTTACTAAGTTCTAAAATCTTTTTAAAGTACTATTCAAACGAGCTTGCAAAAACCAGATCGTTTACCAGGGAAAAATCTATTCGATGACCATTATACTTAAAGGAGCCATTCGTTGAGATAGAGTGAAATGTAATAAAATACCCTGCCGGTGACAAACAATTCAATGCAGCACCTATGAAGTCTGAACAGAAAAAGAAACAACGAGACTTAAAACATTTCTCCAAATACGAAGAAGCAAGCACACCTTTTGAGGGTGATATTTGTAGCCTTCACGGCAGATGCAACAAACCAGCCCAGACTCTTCGTGAAGTTCTTCCATCTCACGGAGTATGCTTGACGGTTTAGCGATTATTTTTCCTGACGATGTTGTCTGAATAAGCGTGGGATTAAATGATAATAATAAATCAAAGACATAGCAGAATACCAACAGGGCACTTACTCTTTGTTGTTGGTTACTAGATTGAACTGTTTTCAGTAAATTGACATGAAAGTCGCTAAGTTTACCACCTAGCTATATGAAATAGTCAAGTTTTTATCAAGCCATATCCGTGTCAAAGGACGAAAATGAACTCAATATTACACGACATGGGGAGAAAATAAACCCTAGGCTCAAGGCAAAACTTCATTCTCTTGGATTTGAGCTTTCTTCCTGCCACCCGATACTATCTGAAAGCCTGGAACATGCTATGGAACTACCTACCTCCATGCCCAGAGCACCAAGCTGTTTTTCTCTCATGGCCATGGCAAGTTTCTTCTTTTCCAAACGAGTTGATCGACGAACTTCTGACACCTATAGAGAACACACGGAAAGCAAATGATTAGAACGGGGATGTACTGGCAACATTTCTGAACTTTTCCTAGGGTTTTTATTATTTAGTGTGATGTACGAAGTGCCCTGGCTGATTCTCATTTGCTGGTGAGGGCACAAAGAACATCTTAACGTCTGTAGTTTGTCATTAACGGGGAATTTAATAATACTTTTCGTATTATCGGAGTAGAACAGCGAGGTATACGCAAGGTAAGAGTTGGCTAAATATATAGAAAAAATTTGAATTCCCTTCAAATAACTGACAGTTCGTCTACTCGGTTGGATCTACTAAAATCACCTTAGCACGCTGACGCGAGGGAGAAGTGAAGAAAAGGAAGCCATATCGGAAACGCCCACGCACAGGCGCGGATATTACACAACATTTGCTTTAATAGCTCTAAAAATCAGCTGACCTTTTTCTCGACGTCAGGATGGTCTCTAAGAGCTTCCAGAAGATTCTCTGCCAGTGATCCGACCTTCTCTTCTGTTGATACCTGTTCCAGTCTATGAATGGCTGGTACTGCCGACTCACCAACAAGGACCTGCAGGTAAGACAGTGCCGGAAAAATTAAAAGCAAAATAACAGACGGAACAGTGAAGTGTGATAGTATCGTGTAAGTCGACAAGTCCTCTCAGTTGACTCATTTTTAGCCAAAACGGTTTTCACAGGACTCGGTCACGTTATGTTCATCATCAAATGTTTGCCTCATCATCATACAAACTGAGACAAACGCCGCTGTTTTTAGTCATCTTAGGTCTTGTCATCCGTATTCACAACATCTATCAGGCGAGGTTTTTTTTACAAAAATCTTAGTTTTGACGGTATCGAGGACTGCCGATGTAGAAGCAACCTATTAAAAGTATTGTGGCTTAGCTAACACGTATAGCGCGGCTCCCATCGGCGTACTTTAAAAAAGATCACAGTAAAAGAGTACCTGTGTATTACTGTGTCCTTTACAGAGTCCAGACAACAGGCGCAAAACATAAGGAAGGGAAGGACGCGCTAAAAATTCCTTCCACACGTCAGCTTCAAGCAGGTTTGCCTTGCTGCAAAGAAACAAAAATTACCTTCAGAAAAAAAAAAAAACAGGCCTTAATGGACAGCAAATCTCCTAGAGCTAACAGCCACTGACCACGGTTTTATCGCAGGCAAGAAATACTTTAAGTTCAGCAAATAAGCGAATGTTTAGACGTTTAAATCTGGCACCGCCGTGCCCTCACAGTCGCAGTAGGGTACCTAATGTAATGACGCGTTTTAAAGCTTTGCCTTTCTTGCAATGAAGATTTTTTTTTCTGCTAGAGCGGCGAAACTGTTTTGCGTAAGTTGTTATTCTACAAAAATATATCCCACACTAACAACAGGTGTGAAAAGGTTACAGAAGCGCCAAATGACGACGATGAAAGCGGATTTCTTTTCGAAAGCAACAAAATCACGCTCGTTTGATTTCTTGTTTTCAAACACCGGAGCAGGCGCATTGGGTGTGACAACTCCTTTAACGCATAAAGAAACTACCACACATGAACAAAACAACAAAATAGTAAATTAAACTACAACAGACTGAGTAGAAGCTGATTTGTACCTTAAGGGCTTCTGAGGTGTTTGTTTTTCTAGGTACGTAATTGCCTTGGCAACAATCCCATTTTCAATTATCATTTCTTTCAGCTTAAAACCATTGTGGTTGTTCTGTTAAAATAAAATAAATTAAGAACAGTTTAGAAGAGATTCTCAATGAAGCAACGACAACGTGATCACAAACCAAGCTGAGGACAAGATAGACATAAACAGATAAGATAAAGACAAAAATCTAAAATAAACATTCAAGACTATTTTGTAAATTGGGTCTAGGACATTACTAGAACCCCCGACAATGTGTTTTAAGTAAGGAAAGCAACATTTATATATCAAGGTTGAACCGTCTGAAATCCATATTGGGTTGTATTTTGTTGAAAGCCTTCAAAACTGGTCTTAGCGTTAACGATAATATAGTGCAAATCCTCAAAAGTGGATGTAGTACGTCAGTACAGGATTGATCAGAAACTACACAAAAAGGCTTATACCCTAAATTAACACATCTGCACAAAGCTTACCTCGATTTTGCTGGCTATGCTACAGAAGCAGTCAAAAAAGAGAACTTCATCATTTGAGCGCTCACGGTCAAATCTACAAAGGCAATAAGAAAAACATCAAGATTTCTTAACCCCCAAAACAGTTTGTAATAATGACATCTTCAATCAATCACCCATCAGAGGCACAGTCCCTAGGTTAATTACACTTCAAAAGACGGACACTTACTTCTCAAAGTCCAAGTAAGGCAGAAAGTGGTTCACCAATGTCCGCATGTTTTCTTCGTCACCGAACGTGAGGAATGGGATTATACGCATCATGGCTTGAAGAACACTGGTGTGGGTTCTCTGTAAATTGAACATCAAGACGACCAGTGTCAAGACGATTGAAGGTAAATTGTAGAACAGGTAACTGTACGATCTCACGTTCACAAGTGTATGTAGCGCGTCATTTCAATCTTCAGTACATTCCGGAACTGTAAAAGTCATTCATTCACTAACTGTTTATTGGTATAATACATCCTTGATTTCGGAAAGGAATACATAAAACTGTTTCAAGGTTGAACACTGAAATGCCTTTACTTTCATAGCCTCTTTCATCTTGATGTTTCTCTTTAGTGGACAGCAAGAGGTGTCTGTATCCACTAACTGCCCACTGTCTATTGTGCAAGACTTGTCTATTGTGCAGATCACTCAACCCTTTATTTCAAATGGTGGCAAAAGAAAAAGTTCACGAAACATTCACAATCTGTTTGAACAAATTGCAAAGAAATAAATGATACCGCGCAAAAGTTGTGCCACAGAGGTTTCATTTGAATGGTAACAACAAAGGATTTCGCCCCCAGATTTCAAAGTAAGAATGACAAATAATAATGCCATAACTTGTTCTAGAAGTGACAGGGTTAGTGTCTATCAAAGGCAAAATGCAATAACAATTCCAAAATGATAACGAGCGACGAGCATTTGGCTGTTATGCAAAAACTACGACTACTGTACCACATAAGGGCTTGTTATTCTGTCTAGCAGCATGTCTAGTTGAGATCCATCGCCCTGTTGGATGGGTATCTCTGGGGTGGGTGTACTGGTTGCCTCTTGTAGTACAGTCTCCATGATACCAAGCACGTCTTCTGCTACGCTGGCTCCACCACCTGAATCAGCCTCAAGCCGAAGAGCCTAAATAACAGCAACAGTCGGTATTATGGCTTACAGTTGTGAGAATATTGTCACGTAAACTGAAACCCTTCACAACGATTTTCTCTTCTTTCCCTTTTTGCCCACACAACACATGTACTGGTTTTCGTATCTGAAAATAAACCTACCCAATACCTCAAAACCGACAAGAGGGGTTCACCTTTAAATTATGTGCTGTGTGAGCGGCTATGTATCCTCATATCCATGCAAATATTCCTTGCCCACGCCAAGACCTTTATTTTCCATGCTTGCTCATTGCCAAGAAACGGCCACACACTAAGTCATGAGCACAAACAAAGGCTTTAAAGCGGGGAAATGTAACTTAAAGCCACGAATTTCAACCGGTCAAAAATTTATCCGCTACTGTGTGAACTTAGCCTTGGATACAAAGCGTTTATTATGAACAAATAGTCTGATCAGGTATTTAGACCCAATTCTGTTTTCTCCCGTTTAACAGGGACGCGACCTCTGTATATCGTTGAAGTCGTGGCCACGCAGTCCCCGGTTGCCATTCTAGAGCAGATGTCCGGGAAGTTTACAGTCTTGTGGTTTAACAAAACGATTCACAGTCAACGCGTTGAATGGAGAAAACAACACTTGTTTATGAAGCAATGAGGACACAGTTATTCTTAGCCATACCTGATTTAAAGTTCCAAGCAAGACATTGAGCGTATTCAAATTAGGAAGGCAGAGGTACTGCCTGTTGACCTGCGGAAACATAATCATCCTTTTAGCCCCAAGACTTGAAAGATTAAGGACCCACATGTGGGACGAAACTTTCTCACCGACTAGCAAACAAGTCTTCTGCTACTAAAGTCTTCCCGCCGCAATAAAATCCATAATTGCTGAAGAATGCACCTTCGAAGTGGAAGCGTGCTTGGACTGAATTTCGGTGACTGATAAAGGTATAATTACCCGACGTACTTTACAGCCAAACAGAACTTGTCGTTTGCTATTCTCTACGCCGAGTTAGCTTGTTACAAGTAAAATCTAGCTTGTGGTCTTATCTGAAAGCAGATACTCTCGCTAAGAAAATTATTCTTCAAAGGCTAATGCCACTTTACTATATTATTACTGCCACGACCTCTTACTGAATATTGACACAGTATGGTTACAGTTTTTCCTATCGAAAGTTCATAAGCTTGCCTGAAATTTCCCTCCCCGTGAGCGGCTCAACGTACTGTAATAGAGAGATTAGGGAGCTTAAGCAGCAACGTTTTTGAGCGACGCACGTCAACCGGAAGTGGCCTTTTTCAAATTTTGACGGTGGTTTCGCGCAAATTTTCAGTCAAATCGCCTCCATAACAGTAAAGAAGCTAAGGAATACAAATTTTATATCATCAAGGCATGTTAAGAGGGAAAATACCTCACTTCCGGTTGACGTGCGTCGCTCAAAAACGTCGCTGCTTAAGCTCCCTATTATGGCAAACGGCAAACGTGAATTTGTACCACGTGACCAAGTTTTCTATCTATCTGTGGTTTACTGTTCATTATAACTAAACCATAAGAATTGTTTTAAGCTGTTTATTACTCATTACTCATTCTGACAATTTCTCAACTTGAATCTCACGTCTGCCGTTTTCCGTAAACGCGATTATGCTTCATCTCTCTAGTGTGGACGACGTCAGGGAATAAACAAATAAAGATGATTACCTTAAGTTTCACACAATATCCCATTAGCTTGAGAATGACTGACACCAACTGCTTGCCTCGTACGAGATCCTTAATACCGCTCAACCTTTAGATGACAACAACAACAAAAATTTTCGTTTTGCTTGAGACTAAAACAAAAAGATTTTGTAAAACACTTCTGAATTCTGCACTGAATAATTTGTTGAATAAACTTCAAGTACGATATCAATCCCGAGCAATTCTTCTCTGCGACTTTGAACGTTGAAATGTTTAGTTTAACAACCGAATCGGGGCTCTCGTGGCCAGGGTTGAAAACAACAACACGCAACGAGCTAACAAAAAAAATTGCTGGAGTAAACGGCAGCATTAAATGTCGCCCAACGTCAAGGAATGTTCTCAACTTGTAGATTATTGATTCTTTGGTCACACGACCTTTTCTCTAAAGAGAGCCCATTCGGTCAGTGAAACACAAGAAAGGCTGAAATGTGTGCGTGATATTATTTCCCTTCACAAATGTGCAAAAATAGCGGCTAAATTCCGTAAGACAGTATAAAATACCTGTCAAGCATGGCTTCTAATCCACCAGAACTTGACATGATAGAGGCCATCTTATATACTTCTTCATCGTCTTGCTCCTCTTCTGTAAAGACAAATATTAATTTCATTAAATGGTTCTTTCCTCCAATGCAGTAAAGGCATAAAATGGGATAAAAAGAAAATGCATTAATAACTAACCTTGCTGTGTATCAAGATTCTCCACAAACTCCTCAGTGGCATCACCCAACAAACCTAAGCGAATCACACAATGTCAACATTAAACAATAAGAAAGGGTGTCTACCCTGTTTCAACCGAAATCTATAATTAGTGAGGTTCACTGGTTAATGTATGTAGAAACTGTGGCTATTTTTTCAGTATGACAGTCATTACTGAAAAATGATAGACCGCAAAGGCATTATTCTGACAATGAGGTCAAGCACAAAGCGACTAAATGGCTAGCCTTCCAGCGTTTTCTCTTGTAGTGGAGCGAGCAAAGTAGCCGCAAGAGTTCTGCGCGGTCGGCGAAAGCCGTTGCGAAATTCTGCACGAAATCCCAACACAAGAGCTCACTCTTAGAGTATAAAATGACTGGGTTTCACATCCCAAGATAATTCAGCACGACAAAGAACTCAACAACCTTTTCCTTCTAATTCTTACCTCTCATCCTGTAGATGATCCTCATTGGTTCACCCTAGAAACAATTTTTAAAATCAGTATAGATATTCATTACAACATCGTGACTGGCCTCCTGCATAACGCATGCAGCCAAAATAATACGATGGATAGCTGACAGCTCTAGGTGTCCGTTTTATGGAGGTGTTCGTTAAAAGAGAGTCGACTGAAGTCAATACAAATACCATTGAAAGGGCGTGTCTATCTCATAACAAAGTAACAATCACCGCCGGACAAAGAAACAATATTACATGCAGTCGTTCTGAAAAGGTTACGCATGATCCTACGATCCAGAGATGTAACCAAGTGGGTTTTCATGCCAGTGGGGAGCAGTTCATTTGCATTTTGTAAGTATAAGATAAATAAAAACACACCTCTCCTTCTGGACACCAGATTTTCTTGTAAACATCCTTGACCGGCAGATCCAGACTGATGATTTTGCTGTTTACAAGTAACTGAAACAGAAATAAGATGTTATTACTACCCACTACCAATCCTATAGACAAGGATTAAAAGAGAAGTTACCTCCATTCCGCTGTCATCCTCAAGCAACGCCACCAACTCACAATCTGGAGAAAGACAGAATGCAATAAAAGTAGCTTTAAATACCCGTTATACGGAGCACTGATGGGGAGAGAGGGGGGAAAACAAGCGTACCGTTGGCCTTGGGTTTGTCAGTCTAATGCGTACTGTTACGAGTTTAATACCGACGTAAAATAAAAACTTTTACCTTTCCATTTAAGTGAACTCCAGCCTTAAAGATCTCTTTGGACTCATAGGTTGTAACTAAGCAGCCCATTCAAAATGTTTTAGAGACTACAATAATCGTCACAAATCGTTGAAACAGGTACCGTTTCTCTTGAATTTCTGGAAAAATCCTGAGATTTACTTCTCACACCTTTCTTCTCACTGAAATGTGCCCTCTCCCTCCTCAACGTTGAGCCACACGCGTATTTTGAAGCACTGAGACCACTGTAATACCCAAATCACGTTGGGAAAGGGGAAACGGACACAAGGGTTTCAAGATTTTTGAGCAGTATTGTGGATAACCAGAGTAAGAAGCAGTAAAGGCCTTTATTGGTTATTTGTGTGGTTTTATATCTAAGTATTAAGTAGTATTACATTGCCGGCTGCTGGGTAAATTTTAACTGGGCATAATAAGGGCCCTTACCATTAGACAGAACTGGGCGGCCGGATCTGGCCATTAGGAAAGAGAATTCCATTTTCAATCAGACCTGTCGAGGCTCCTCCTCGAAGTCCAACCTTACTCTTTTATATTCAATTTTTAACAGAAAAGGAACCCCTTTCGTATACCTTCTGTAGACAAATGGTACCCCATTCACGTACCTAGTCTACAACTTTACATCCCTTTTGAATGCCGTAAATGCACATTCTTTGAATTAATGTGAAAAAAAAAAAAGCACAAAATGAACGCTTTCTCGATTTTTTTACAACCATAAAATGCATCTGTTCCTTTTGGGCCCTTTTGCCAACCGAAATGACAGATTTCCCTACCCTTTAATATACTTCAACATATGAAATCCCTACCCTTTCATTTACCTGAAGCCTGAAAAAGGTACCGGGCAAAACTCTAGCGAAAAGCCTATTTCACTTTCAAGACGCATCAGCCTGACAGGCCAGTTCTGACTTTTGGTAAGCGCCTTGAGACTTAAATGTAAAGAAAATCATCGCAGTTACGGACGGCACTAATGCAGTTACGAAAAGCCTCACAAAAATTCAGGCTTGCCGGGATACCGGCCTAAGCCTGTGGAAATTGTGTCCCGTCAATACACAGTGATGACTTGTGGTTTATCAAAGTATTTTCTCACCAGTACATATCTTGTTCTTGACATCTCTCATAAGCGGGCCCATACTAGGCTCATTACAGCTGGGGAAGACAAGGAAAACATAGCACAGGTATAAGTAACCTCTGGCGCGCACTACAAAAACATCCTCTAAAGCCTGTACACTCAACTCTTTCTTAAGACAGACATGTCTTACAGAGATGTCCGTTTTAGAACGAGTCAAATAAAACGACTAAAGAGAGGCAGGGATCAAATCTAGATGTCCGTTTTTGCGAGGTGTCCGTTAGCAGAGACTGTATAGCAGTCGTTTCCTGGTGAAAAGATAAATAGGGTGTAAGGGGGTGCGAAAAAACAAAAGGAACACAAGTCCGTGACATGTTGGGATGTCTCGTTAAGAACTCCTTGTTTTTCCATCTGTTATTTCTCATTCCAAATTTTTAACTTGGAAAATAACGAAACCGCTTCCAAGTTATTTGAATGAGTGATGAGTGAGGAAATTTATCCATTCTTAGACTTCCGATAAACCTGTTCCCAGAATCTCAGTTCTCGTTTTAAAAATTGATGGAAGCAGGACAGAAGCCCCTGGCTACTAACACCTGAAAGTTTGTCAACCATACTTCTCAGTATTTGATATGCAACAACAACAACAAAATAACACAATACCTTGTGTTTGACATATGATAACACTGACCTGTAGGGATTTCCTTGCATTCGACCTTGAAGAAAATCTTCTTGTTGAGGATCCTTTTCCAATGTCAAGAAAAACTCACCAACATCATTTTCCTCCTATAAATATAACGGCAAACAACAAAACATAATTTAGAAACTAGAAGAAGCAGTGTTTGCAATTTCCACGTCCTCGATTCTCTGAAAAAGAAAATAAATGCAAAGACGTGGATATCACTATTACTTTCAAAATCTCCCAATAAGAAGTTTACATGACGATAAAATTTGGAAATATAACAAAAACACTAACCGGGAAAATAAGGTTGCAAAGACGCTCGAAAATGAAGACTGGAGTTCTGAGGTCATCTAATCCGTACCTGGAAATATTATTGACAATAAATCATCAGCTGTGCACCTTTCTACGCGATAAAACAACTTCGTTACCATGTTCTTCGCATACACTTTGTATCAGCCAAGAGCACACCAATGAGGCGACGTGCACTAGGCAACATTCAAGAACTATACAATTCTTGTACTATTTCATTAATTGGTAAATTGTTACTCTCGCAGTCGATCAATTTAGGCCTCTGGGAAACTGTCCATCCGCCTCCTACCCCAACGGGTGTCAAGTCTCCATGAGTCACAGTTATAATAGTACTGAGAGAAAAAAAATCGCAGTTAACCAGTTTTAATAAAAACTAACAAGCATTACGTGGACGTTTTATAGACTAGAGTTAAAGGAAACAAACCTCTTGAGAGTCTCCACACAAATGGCCATGAATGCCTTGGTTTCTGTCTCAGTACCTATAAAACAGATCGGAGGATAAGTAGTGTTATTCTTACATGGGGTAAACTCACATAACGAGAAATAGCAAAGTTGGTATGATCACTCCCTCTTTCCTCACCACACATCGTTTTGTCCATCTCTTGATAATGGTTATCAAACAATTAGTCACTCCAATTAGCCATTGTCACTTAACAACGTAGTCTTGGAACTTTAACTTACAAAAAACGAACACCGTATTTATGTAAAATCAAATTAAAATAGTAAGACGTACCAGTGGTCATCTCCTCCAGCAGTTCTAATAGAATCTCCTGGGTCTCGTCAATCAGTTTAGTCCGCTGAACTACCAATCTATAATGACAAATTCACATAATCAAAGTCAGTATAAATCGAAAATGAGGGCAGACAGACAGACAGAAACATAGAACCTTACGGTTATTACAGTTGGGGTCTTGAAATGAATAAACAGACTTTAATCACCTTCGCAAAGACAAGTAACCATTTAGCACTGTAGCCACAAGTTTTCCCTTGAACTTCTGTTTGATTGCTTCATGCTCCAAGAAAGAGGACATCAGTTCTGTTAAAAGAAAAAGAAACAATGAGCAAGTTCAAGCAATAGACGTTACAAATATGGCCAGAGAAAGAGATGCACAAAAATGTTTCTACCTTGTAACGATTGATTTAGCTGCCTTGAAACACGGAGAACTGAGCTGGGTTTAATTTGTTTAGTTTGTTTCACTTACCAGCCAGCATTTTCAAGGCATATCCCTGGGACAGATCAGAGCTGAGTGTGTACTGCTCTAAATGGGTCAAGTGCTCTATTTCCTGCAAAATAAAGAAAGTTACTACATGAGCCGCAAACTCCGAGAGAAGTCCAGAGCCAAAACTGGGCTTATTTTTTGAGGTGATGCATCGTCTGTGCCGTCCATGCGATCTTTTTCAATTAATTAAAATGAACAGATTGAAACGCTTCATTAACAGTAATAACCCGATAACTACTTAACATGACGCAGCATCAGTACACTGCAAAACTTAGCCAAGTGTGTGCCGCACCGTTAGGGCGATAGCACGCTTACACAGGAATCAAGGGGAGAAACGTAAAGTGCATCCATAGCAACGAGTTCAAGGATTCCTTGCGCCCGTTCTGACAACGCATTTCAAGCACTGTACCTTGGTTAACAGTTGTCCAATCTGCATCAATGCTCCCTGAAGTGCCAAGTAAAACTTCCAGTAAGTCGGCTGAATAAGCCTCTGGTACAACTGGAAGAACTCTGCCGCATTTTCTCCTGCACGACGCACTTCCTCCAAATAGCTGTGGTAAAAAATAAAAATAGAAATTACACTGCTATCAAAACCCTTTGGACGCTTCACGTAATTCCAGACATAACGATTACTTTTTCAACTAAGTTTTACAAACGCTTATGTTGCCTTCAAAGAATACAGCCTCAGCATTTAAGCATCGGCTTGACGGATGACCCTGTTAAAATGGTTACATTATGTTACGCCATACTACGATGTCTATGGATAAAATTGTTACGATATTAAAAAATTCGTCAGTTCATGTACATACCTAGTGAGCAGATCAAGCATGTTCTGTTGTCGACTGGGTATCTGAATACGACCAAAGAAAAAACAAATCTGAAGTACCAATACCAACTACTCTCAAACTGACATGAAAGGGCCAGTAGTTTCATCGCAATTTTGCAAAACAAGTGGCAGAGGCAATGCAATTGTTATTGAGTAGACTAATTACAGCTGATGTGTTAGCCTTGAGACAAGAGTTAAAGAGCTTCAATTCTCGACTTTACGTTACTGGAAATGACTTATTCAAAAATCTGGCAAAATATGACGTATAAGATGCGGTCCAAAGGTGTCACGGAACAGAAGGGGCATCTGCCACTGAACTTTATAACCCTAATACTCTTCATTAAAAGGAATAAACTTGAAGGTTTCTTACGGTACCACTGCACATTAATAATTTTGTAATATCAGCTACTGGGCTAAATCATTCACAGGTGCACAGAAACCTGTTTTAGCATAAATACCTGACACAGTGACTCTATCATGCTGCAGGCCATCTGACGAGCTGCTCTGTTTGATGGAGTAAACAGCACCTGCCTCAGCCATTCCTCCTCAGCCAGTTCTCCTTCTTTCTCTCCTGTTGATTCTGTCCTCTTGGTCCTTTCTCTCCACTTGCGGCCATACTTCTCCATCAGATGCCGCTTACGAGCTTCAGCGCGACTCTCTCCAGTCACCGACTTAGCTTCAGCGGACTTTTTGGGCGCTGTTGCTTTCCACTGAGAATAGGTGTGGCTCAAATCACCGTCCATCCACTGCTTGGCATTGATACGTACTTCGCTGTAGCCCTGCACTGAACTCAATGACTTACAGTCCTTATCCTTTGAGAAAAATAACGAATGATCAATATATACGCTCCCCATTGTTGATCTTAGCAGCATAAAGAGATTATTGTGTTTGTAAACAGCCCAAAAGGCTACGAGTCTGGGAAACTGCCCATCTACCCCTCCCCTAAGCCAACATTAACACTTCTTTACCACTCAGGGCAAAATGTTGGCTTAGGGGAGGGGAAGGTAGGCAGTTTCCCAGAAAAGTATAATGATCCAGAGTTTCTTGGGTTCAATTCCCGTTGCGACTCATATCTTTTTTTTGTGCCACGCTCGTGACGCAATAAACATTTCATTTTCCTCAGGTATCGAATTATTTGCCGCAATCTCCTTTGAATTCAATAAATTTATTCCGGATTTGAAGGAAAAGACATCTGTGACGAGAAATATGAGTATAATAACAGGAACTACCTCGTGATATTTAAATGGAATCGGTGGCAGTAATTTTAACACACACAAACACACACAGACACACACAAAAAAACAAAACAAGAACAACAAAAAAGCACTTTCCTGTTCTTTGAAGCAGCAGAAGAAGCGCGAGGAACCAGAGGAAAGTTTGTTTTCACATAAAATAATACCCTTAAACAATTTAATAGATTTCAAAAAACATCTGCACATTTAGGGAGGTTACACAGCTGACAGCATGATGCATGGAAACAGTATAACTTCAGATATACCCTACCTTATTGGCTTTACTGCTGGGTGCAGGTGGCTTGACAAGTCGCAACAAGATCTTTAAACAAGGAACCGTGATAGTCTCCATGATCAGCGGACTCCGTACTTCAACAGACATCATGAAAAGTGTCATCACTGTAACAACAGACAATAAGGTTACTGAGATAAGATTACGTTTGTATACATCTCCCGTGTAAAAGTTATCGGTCTTTCTTTAGTTCATTCATTGGCTCCAACTGTTACAAAACTCTTTAGTGCACGTTCTTATTTATAATAATACACCGTGAATACACTACGTGCAATAGGTAAACTACCTAGTACGTTTTCTTTGAAAGTCAAAGATTAGTTGCGAGCAAAAAGGGACTCAAGAAATATCTTAATGAGGAACTGAAAGGGAAGCAAAAAACTTACCACATCTCAGACGCGTTTCCCAACAAGAGTCTTCCATCTCGACCGCATTGCTCAGAAGTAACATTTCACGACTGATTCCTGAAACCTAACCACAAAATGACGAAAGAGAAGTTAAAGAAATTCATTAATATGATTCGCTTGAGTTCAAACTAAGTTCGCACTTGTTAACAAACGAACGCTGTACGGTATGCTAAACAAAGAGAGAAGTTTTACTCACGACTGCTGGGTTGGATTTGTGACTGTTGACGGCCTCAGCAACTGCTCCGATCAGGATTTCATTGAGTTGAACTGTAGCATGTTCATTGTCCTTAGTCAACAAACACAGCAGATGCCGTACATCACTTCTCATCTGTGGCGTACCTTCGTGTAAGTTAAACTCTACCAATGCTTGTATCAGTCCCTGTTGGAAAAAAAAAAAAAAACCTTATCATACGGAACCACCACTAAGAGAAACAATCAAGGGGTTTGAGGGATATGAAAAAGGCGGTTCCACATCATACTCAACAATACACGCGTGTAGGAGGAAGTAGGGAGTTTTCGAACTCCCCATTAAGGACCTTGTTGACATGAGCTACTCAGAAGGAGTCACTGTAAGCTAAAAATTTTAAACAAGAAGTCTGACCTCTTCCACCAGTTGTTTGCGAGTTCCTGGCACCATAGCTAATGCCCGCAGAAGTGTGACACAGTGTTCAATTGCAGCCGATGCACAGCCATAGCAATTCCCCTTTCGACTGTTCACGCCAGCTGACAGCAGCAGGGATCCAGTACCGGCCGCAGTCTCAAGCGGACCTTTACTCTCACGGCAGTCATACTCCAGTAACTCCTTCCTAGAAGCCAGTACTTTCTGAAGGATGATGCAAATGAAAATAAACAATTAACGTTACAGTCCTTGAATTACTCTGTCAGTAGCTGCGAACAGTCCAGTGCGAAGTCTGTAAATCCTTAGCTGGATTCTTTGTGGTGTTTCAAAATGAAAATTGGAAATCTTCTTCTCAAACTTATTTTAACTACTGAATAGAAAACAAAGGAAATCACTAGTGCATCGGAGTTTGGATATTGCATCTTAATTGCCATAAAATATTACGAACTTCACCAATGAATTTCTTCACGAATTATGGTTTATTTTAGAAGGTGTATCAAACACTCCACTCAGCGTTTCTAGCAATATCAAGACACCTCGAAGTCGGTCTTAAAAACATCTGATACGCCCCGTTTTTAATCCACTTCTCGGTGTCTGAATATCGGATAAAACACTGCGTGTCGTGTTTGATACATTAATTCAACATTGACCTTGCCCCTTATTTAGACTGGGAGGGTTTAATTCAATGGATGGCAATTGTTACAACAGTATATGGACCTGCGTAATCTTGCTGAGCTCATCAAATGTTCCTTTACATTCAACGCAGTATCGATGAGCCAAAGCTTGGATCGCCTTGTTGACGCCAGTGTTAGCAGAAGCGCTGCTGCCTGTTGTACCAGAGCCTGAAACTACAGCCGCCATTGTTTGGGTTGTGCCAGAAATGCCCTCCTGTCATGCAAGTAATAAGTGATCAGTTTTAACATCCAACTGTAAATCACCATACATATGATTCAAAAACCAAATGCGTCACTTCCCATGAGATTAACAGTTATTTAATGGACAGATTTAAGAAACGTTTTGCCTAATAACAGACTGCAGTTACTAATGCTTTATTCACCACTGCATTTGGCAGAATAAGGTCCTACAATGATAGCTATTAGTTTTCTCAAGTGACAAAAGTAACGCAAGTATTCCTTCCGAAAGAACGTTAACAATAGGGGGTTACTCCATTATACTAGCAGTCAATAAAAACCGTTACAGAAGTATTTCAAAGTTTCCGCCAAAATTCAAATGCAGTGAATGATTGTGTTTGGCGTAGTATGTGTTCACCTGCAATGGTTCTTGTTGTCCATGCTCCAGTAATCTGTTTAGTAGAAGATCTAATGGCTGCCTGTGGGAAACGAGCTGACGATACACTCTGTCTGCTCGCTCCAACAAGGCGTTGATGTTGCCAACAGCCTAAAAAAAAAAAATGACGGATCACACTTCTGTTACCTAACGAAACAAACACAGCAAAAGCGAGAAGCTCTTGTGCAACAAGAAAATGTGGTGCAGGACAATTCGGTTGTCAAAACTCAGAGCTCGAACCCGATTCAGAACTCGAATGGCAAAATACACATGCAGAGTAAAGCAAAGAGCTTTGGTTTATCAACCTCCACCAAAAGGCGAAGTTTCTTCATTCTTTTAGAACAAAAGCAACACCTTATAAACCGTTATCGTACACATTTACACAAATCCACGGTACCCAGCAAATGACTTACTTTTTATTTCTCTTTACAGCAATCACTATGGGAAGAAAGTCAGGGTTGATCCTAAATAAAGTCTCCTTTAATGCTTGCAAACTCAAACCAAACACCTGCTTTGTTCATACCTTCTTACGATCCTCTTCATTTTCAATCGGGTCCACGGCACAGCATGGTCTGGCTGTCAGTGTGTAGTCAAACTTAGCATATTTGCAAAAACCGCAGGCATTGCACAGGAATGGATCTCTCTCGTCATAGTTTATGGACCTATGAAGAACAAACCATGCATCTTGCTTCAAACTAACATCGGCTAAAGAATGGACCCAAACACATCTACATTTGCCATTCACCTTTCAACGGTGACATACTGAAAGACTTTACCCCTTTAACTGTCGAAAGTTACTGCACTATTGGTTTACAAATGCAATTTTAGCTGTATTTTACCACCATCCAACGCATTTCTTGTCACACTCAAAATCGCGATGGAAACTCACGAGCACAATTTAGCGGCTATTTAGAGGATTTGTCAATGCAGATTGAGAATAAATTGTAATGACCAGTATTACACAACAATTGACCTAATGTTTAGAGTTGCTAGGAAAGTTGCATCCTCAAATTAAATAATTATTTAGAAAGAGGAAACAAAGACAATCATCACCGTAAAGAAGGGTTGAAAATCGAATATTAAACTACCAAACGTTTTGCCGACGTAAGCCATGAATTTCTTAAAAAAATGTTTTTCACATGAAAAGCTACATCAAATGCTCTTTAAGTGTTTCGTCATTAGACATCTCGAGTAATTGGCTGTGCGTCAACCCACATCTCGTTCTTTTGATATCAGATGAAACATTGCCTGTCAGAAACAGTATTTGACAAGGGAGAGAAATGGTATCAAAAATAGCGAGAGTAATCCGACCCTGGAGATAAACAAACCTGCACTTGTGACACTGATAAACGTTCTCTCCACAGTTGCTACAAACTCCAGGATTAGCATTAACAGACGCACTACAGCGGGGACACTGCAGAGTTTCAGATGAAGCCTACAATACAGGAAGCAAAACCCACAGTAAACATCGACAGGCTTGCCCAAGTCGTACAGTAGTAAAGTAGGTGCTGATTACTCCCTGTTTTAGACAGGAATGGCGTTTAAGGGTACATATGCGCGCCAACTGGCTCGTATGCCACGGAGAATCACTGAAACCTTGTCTGTTATGCGAACTTTTTTCTCGCCCAATTGATTCTTGGCGGGAAAGTACTTAAATTTGTTGCGCCTCCACAATTCTATTTTTTCCCAACAACTCAACCAATTTCGCCGAAAGAAAATCAAAATACTTGGGCGAATTCTGGCAAAGATGCGCCAATCGAGCTGCTAAATAGTTGCACAACACTTTCTGAGGCACATTGTAAAAAATCTCACCTGAAAGTTCTCATAGAAATCGGCATATTCGATCATCAGGTTACAGGCAACTATTGGCAGAGGAAAGTCGACCTGCAAAAAGAAAAGAAGAGATTTACCCACAACGCAAAGGTCTGCATTCCAGACAAAATGTCACATAAGATACTCTGCGATTCCAAACCTTAAGCTCCGTTTGGCCAGGAGTAAGATGACATTTCTTTGCTTTGTGCCACAGCGACCTCCTGTAAAACAACTCAATTTTCAACCACTTTCTACCAAATTAAACTAAAATCAACACACAAAGGTTGCCTTCTAGAAAGCTTCTGATATTCAGATAGAGAAATTTAAACAATCTGCCTACATGATGAACTCACTTGTTTTTAAGTTCCACAACTGCTTGCACCGTGCGATTGTTGTAGTACAAGTTAATGGTTCGGACCTGACAATAAGAGAAAAGCTTGTAGAATCATCTCTACAAATATAGTAACAGCCTAAAAAGAGGCATTTCTGTTTGAGTTATCACAAGAATTTGCTGTAATATTTTAATGATAACCTACCATTTTCTGCCGTTTAAGATCTGCAATCCTTAGTGTCACTCGTGAGATTGTGTGACTTCCGATCAGTTTTACAAGCTGACATGTGGTGGTGAAACGAGAGTCTCCTTTGATATTAGACAGCTTCAGGCTCTACAAAAGATCAATGGCCGGATGAGTATTTGCAAAAAATTCTGAAATACCTTAGGCTCGTCCATGCGATCAAACACAACATTGGACGAAAACCCTGGGCTTTCAAAGCATTATTTTGACCAAGCTATTGATAATAACATCAAGCCAGTAAATTAGAAAGAATGAAATAAAGCGATAACAAGAAAAGTAATGGCGCATTGAGCAAGCATGGTTCCTCATCTGTATTGTATATGCATTAGTTATAAAAAAAAATATCACCTGGAATGGAACTTCCGGGTTGTTACACACAAGGCAAGGATCACTCTCCAGGTAATAGCCATCAAACTCTACAAATCCTGACAACATCCTACAAAACACAGAGCGCAATGGTGTGAATTTTCGCCGTGCTATCTTCGTCACAGATTGACTTGCAAGTCTCATAAATATCGCAATTCTATACTACCGTTTCTGCAAAAAAGGGTAGTCCGTAAGACACCAGTCTCTCACCTGTATACATTGGAGTTCGGATGATTAGAAAGAACGTTATTCTGCTTCGTTAGAACTTGAACTGCTTTCACACAGTAATCCTGCAACTGCAGATATGCCAAAGTTAAGATGGACTCCAAAAAATAATTACGGCATTTTCAAACTACATTCACCAGCTAAATCGTTCTATAAGAGTTTTAAAATTTCACTAAGGAGACAACAATGAATGTAATCGAGAAGGTCCAAGAAAATCTTTCAGCATCAAGATGCTTCTATTCGTTCTCTTTGCTTCCTCCTCTCCTTGCTACAAGGATGAAGGGGCAGAAATTTTGGAGTTTTTGTTCCAATTTTGTTAAAGCGCAGTAGAAAATTTTTCCGGACCTTGAAAACTGCGAGTTCATCACAGGTACTACAAAGTCGCACATTTTACGTTCTGTACACTTGTCTCATTATAAATTGTAAACGGTTTGAACCCAGAAGTCATTTCATAAGTAGGTAGAGTATGATCGTCCGGGTGAACTTAGTCCTGAATAGGACTGTAGTTGACAGTAACTCACTTTTCGACAAACAGTGCGGTGGTCATTCATTATAAGTTATCAGTATGTTCACCCCAGTACAAGGGTTGTATTGGAGACGCTTGGCCCCAAGCACTTCAATTTAATACCAAATTAATTCACAAAACACTTGTTAGTACCTCATCAGTATTTGATTCACACTTGATCGTGAAATAACCCAAAAGATCAACAAACTGGGCAGCTCGCCGTCCATAGTCCGGTAAACATGGCCAGATTTTCCACATCATACTTGATAGCTTCACCTGCTGACTGTTGTTTGAATATCTACATATAAACAAACAAAAACAATAAATTATGAGCTGCTTTACACTATCTTGGACCTGCACCGCCACAAGAGAGCCAGCAGATTGGCAACCAATCCTCCTTACTGAACAAGAACATGAAACTCACATGGCAGGACATTCGCTAAGCGGGGAAAAGGAGGAAACAAACCCCGCCCCGCCCCACCATCCGCTCATTTTCGAAATCTGCCCTGGTTTTGACGGCTCATTTTCTTTGATGTTTTTTTTATAATTCTTGACAGCCCACTTCGATTAGCTACCGTAAAATTCCGGAAATAAGCCCCTCCAAAGATAAGCCCCTCAAACTCGTAACGCAAAAAACCCTCCGTTAAATCGCCCCTCCAAATATAAGCCTCCCGGGGGCTTGTACTTGGAAATTGCCCTCAAATACAAAGTAAAAGAAAGCAAAAACGATAAAAATTCCTTCCAACTGTAAGGCTAGCCCAATCGATTTTGAAACGCAAATTTCTCCCCGTAGATAAGCCCCTCCGAATATAAGCCCCTCAAAAAGGGCCTTTGAAAAATATAAGCCCCGCGGCTTATTTAAGGAATTTTACGGTATGCTAACTGCAGTTATATATTGTCCTTTTTAAAAACGGAATAAAGTGTTGTTGTTTATTGTTGTTTGTATTGTCCCAGAATACAAGTATATTAACATTTTTTTACAATTCTTAATTCAAAAATTTAAACAGGTGATAAACATACTTGTAGATGCTGTAGAGCAGCTCATGTGCCTGCCATCTCACAGCGGTGGAGTTTGATTCCAAAAGGAAATTCTGGACAAACTGACTCATCACGTCTTCATCGACAGCTTCGGTTAACAACTGTACCAGGCTTTGAGCAGCTGCTATGAACAAGAGAAAAAACAAGGCAACTCTCATCAATCGTTATTAATGCTGGCTTCTTAAAAAGAGGGTAAATCTGCATGTTTTTAATAAGCAGAATGTCCTTTTCTTAACCAAGCAATCGCACAGCGTTAGTTACATGTATCAGACAGCATAAGAGCTGATTAATACATTAGCTATATTAGTGTCCCCTATTAGTAGACCTTACATGGCCAGTTAGAAGACCTGACACTCAAATAAAGTTTATCATCATCCTCATAACAGATCGGTAAGAAGCAGTAACGAGCAGCACTGTTAGCTAGGTAACATCATGTCGCCATGTTCATGGCAAAACATCCAAATCAAGAGTGGGAATGCAGCAATACAAAGCAATAGCAACTAAATTACCTTCGCTTCTTCCACTGTCAGTCGAGCCTGTAAGAAAAATGAGACATAGTCAATACAACTTTACTCCGTCCTTAATTTTCACAAACTCTAATTAAAATGACCGAACAAGTTACAAGTATAATGTTAATTGAGCTCAGCAATTATGTCAAGAGTAGATTGAATATGATTATCCGAGTGAGTACAGTACTCAGTCCCGAATCGGACTGTTGTTGACAGTGACTGACATTTTGACAACCTGCGCGGAAGTCATTGTTGGACTCAGAACAAGTTACACAGCTACAGCGCTAGCCAGGGCCAACACGACCTTTAAAACAACAACAACAAAAAATAACAACCCACATATTTCCCTGAAAAGAGGTCTCCGCTAGCAGCGAACCCACATATTTGCATTCCGCAGAGTTTTTACGTGAAAGCCACACCTCTTCGGTTGTGCAGTGACATTTTAGCCACGAAAATACCTCAAAACTTTCCATCTTACCTGCTGTTTTGTCTTTATCTTTGTCTTTATCTTTATCCTTGTCCTTGTCTTTACTCTTTGACTTGTCTTTCTCCTTGTCCTTGTCTTTCTTACTGCTCTTCTGTGGTGAGGAAGATGGCTGTGACTTCATTTCACAGATGGCATAACCCAGAAGCTGTAACATCAGTGGCGTGACACCCTCCTCAAACAAGTAGCTGCTCCTCAACAGGAATGGCAACGTGTCTGCAGTAAACATTACCAGCTTCAATACAGTGAAGTGTGACGTATAGATTTCAACAACGCACGAAACATAAAACTGTTAGAGCCGTTGGCGTTTTTATAATACTGAGCTTACGCAACAGGACGGTAGAAAGAGGACAACGGCAAAACGTTTGAGTGAGAGAAACGCGACCGGACTATTGATAGCGTGTTTTATCGTAATCTTCACTTATCATTAACGTGTTCCGTGCTTTTACGAAAAGTTCTCTTTAAAGGAGGGTCAAGTTTGGCGATACAGTTTTCCAAACGTTATTGTCACACTTGTCACGCAAGGTTTGCCGTCTTCTTCCTCTGCTGTCTTATTGCATAAGTTCATTAATGATCAGAAGGGGTGTGTACCTTTTTCCTGAAGACAGAATGCTTGCCAGTTGCTTATACGACTTGATGCCACTTCCGAACATGCTTTGAGGTGTTCAATCTGGAACCAAAGCAAAATAATTATCTTAAATGTAATTACTATTGTATTTTTAAAACTTGCATCACATGATTCGGATTATGTGTATTGCTTGTGCAGCATTGTCAGTTTTTGAATCCCCCAAAATACACTCTGTTTGCAACCACCCCCTCCCCCCACCAATGTTGCGAGAACTGTTGTTTCCAAATGCTCCTGTCATTTTAATGTTGCGCCAAATGCAATCAAGAAAATTCCCCAGAAACAATACTTAATTGGTGCCTAAAAATGTCTATGCATTTAGCGCCCGTCCAAGCCACAAAATGTAGTCACGTACACTCATTTGTCAAGACTGAAGAATTCAGATCAGAGTGGGCCTCACAACACTTACTTAACTATGTCATTGGCACCCGTATCATGAATACGTTTAAGAGTTTATAACTTATCTAGTAATTAAAACCCAGTATCTAACAGCGGTACCTACCAAAGTAATAAGAGTATCATATGGAAGACTGATTGGTGTAAATTTGGAAACCTCATAACTGAATCCACCTTGTTCACTAAGTTCCCTGAAAAAGTATACGTAAACTCGTTAACTTCACATTGACAGGCAAGCCTTGCTTCTTTTGGCAAGCCTCTCAACAGACATTTAAAACGACCACATAAAAATTTGTCAATTACAGCTATAACCATCCAATTTCTCATTGGCATATCAATGAGAAAATGAAACGAAAAAATATACATGAACAATACGACATGATCAAATAAAAGGAATTTGCTTTATATTTTTGCAAGTTATCCCCACTACATCTATAGGAAATGACAAAGGGCAACACCGTACCCATCAGATGTAAACTGAATGCACACAGTCTTCGGGTTCAGCCAACTTTGTTTTACAGTAGGCCATGATAGGTTATCAGAGAGTGACCTCGCACAACATTGCCACTTTAATACCCAAATATACAAGAAGCTGTTTAGCCAAACAAGATCAAGCCGGTTCTTATATGTGGGTTACAGTTAAATTATGATAAACAATTTAACCAAGGAATGTAACTTTGATATTGTAAATTTAAGAATAACAAGAACATATGGTACCAAACTGTTATGTAAATTCTGTAATCTGTTTTGTTAGGGAAATTAAGAACCTAATTAGGAGCCGACTTCGCCTAAATTGCCACCAATAAGTACCGCAAAATACAAGAACTTATTTTACCAGAGTTAAAAAAAGTAGGTTCTTAGATAGAAAATAGTAAAGAACGTGGGGTTAGCCTTTTGTTTTGCTCAGGGTACTTGAATACGCAAAAAACGGAGGAGGTTCTTAGACGCAGGTTTTTTACTGTAATTAACTAAGTGTACTGTTTACCTGACCGCCTTCATGTGAGACTTGAGAGCATGAAGGTCTCGCAGTCGGCGATAGCTCTCTTTTGATCCACATAGGAAAAGTAACAGCTAGATAAGAACAGGAAAGAAAAGGAAGAAGAAAAAAACATTAAGTCAACAACTACAAAAACTGCAAAAATTCAATGACTTGTAGAGGAAGAAAAAAAGGACGTAAAGTTCGATGGAGGCTTTCAAGAAAACTAAAAATATTGCGCGAAATCGCAGATTTTGCTATTTTTTCAACGATATTTTATCTCAGCGTGAAATGGATAATGAAGGGACAACGAGATAAAACTCGCGTGTGTTTTATGTACTAAGGAAAACACTACTAAGCCACGTAATTTGCAAAGCTCGCGGAAAAGCACTGTTTAGCAGGTTCTTGGAAGGCCTAAGAGGAGCATTCGAGCGAGGTCAACGAAACTATGAAATATTACAAAAGAGCAAAAAAGTAGGAAAATCTCGAAATTGGTCAAATCAGTTATAGAGACAAGGATAGTTTAGAAGAAAGCCCTAGATGAAAATAAAAAAGAAAACAGACAAACAAACAACATCATCATCATGCCAAAACAAACAATCAAACAAACAACATTACTGTAAGTCGATGTTCACACAGAACAATACAGTTTACAGCAGAACAAAAGAGAAAGCAATACCTTTCTGACTTGTCGTCGGACAAATGGCGTTTGCTGGATTAAAAGATACTGAAATGCAAAAAAATATAGACGTTCAAAGCTGAGGAAACTTCCTCTTATTTCAGAAAAAGTTTAAAATAATCCGCCTGTTAAAGGATTGTTCGAAAAACAAAACATGCAACTGGTTCACTATTTAAGAAACTGTGTGCCCTCAGAAAAAAATCGTTTGAAAAAGCAGGTGAATATCCCACTTCATCTGTTTGACAGCATGTTTTTGTTTTAATAAGACAACATAGATTCCTCTGTACACTGACCGAAGTGAAATGTAATCATGTAGAACATACCTCGCATAAGAATTGGTACCATTCTTCACCAAACTCTGGAGAATTCTCAAGATGAAGAGAATCGGCGACTTTCTTTACCTACAAATAGTATATTTTACGCGCTCAATATCTCTTAATATAGTAACACAAACGAATTATACACCAGCGTAAATACCAGCTTTACTGAATTCTTAACGTAACTAAAAAGTCACATTAGGGCCATTTACACGAGGAAAAATAAGACGCGTCTTACATAGTTCGCGTCTTAAATAAGACGCGAACTTTCCGTATAAACGATTTCGTCTAAAATAATAAGACGCGTCTTATTTTAGAAATACCTGTTCTTAGATAAGACGCGTCTTTACTGTATAAATGACCTTTAAGACGCGAACGCATAGTAATGCGTTAAAAGTCAAGAACAGAAATAAGACGCGAACCATTTATACGAGCTGTTCGCGTTGTAGACACGTCTTATTTTTCCTCATATAAATGGCCCTATTGTAGACGTTTGTGATTTCTGATGTCTTTCCCCCCCCCTAACATGAAACACTTGCTTTACACTGTCGTCCTTGTTGAGATAAATAGTAACTGTAAAGCCGGCAAGAAAACAAGGGCTGGGGTTTTTGAGTGAAGGCCTATAACCTCATCTACAGAAAAGATGTAATTCTCTTATCTGGTTTATGCTAACAAAACTTTAACGTTACAGCCTTGGCCTAGTGTACCATCAAACTACATGTAAGCAGTCGTTAAAACGGTGGTCTGAAAAGGGGGCGAATTAAAGATGGCAAAAATATTTCAACCTGGTATGGGAGCCTCAACGCCATTTCTGTTAACAACTGTGGATAAGCTTCAAACACATCTCCTGCATGGCCCTAAATAAGAAGAGTTTCATATTAAATAACCAGTTACAAAGCACTATATCAGGTCTCAAACTTGTTCACGTACTGGAATGACAAAAAAATCAAGCTACAACGCCTCTTTCTAACATCGCAGAACGAAAACATCTAAGAAAGAGGTCTGACGGGCTTCAAAACCGTAGCAATTTATTAACTATGCTTGCACCTACCTTGACATACTGTCTAAGGAAGAATGGTGACATGTCTGGTGGGGGACTTGACGGCTGGGGTTTGAGTAATGATCCACCAATACCTGATGCCTCCTCCTGTAGGTATTAATTAAAACAATTTTCACCAGTGTGAGACTTTAACCAAGAGGGAACCAACAACCGTGGCGAGATAACTTCCCTCAAACTCAAACTGTCCTACATTTTCTTCACCATAACATTTAACACATATTTAACTTCTTGGGATCTGGAGGTCCGCGGTTCAAGCCTCGCTCGTCACTTTGGATCATTAGACTTGGAACATTTATCCACTTTGTCTCTCTTCACCCAGGGGTATAAATGGGTACCGGCGACATACTGCTGGGGGATAACCCTGCGATGGACTAGCATCCTATCCAGAGGGAGTAGCAATACTCCTAGGCATGCTTTACGTTAAAGAAACCGGGATAAGCTCCGGCCGTGTGGGCCTTTGGCTGGTGTGCGCCTTTACCTTTTCACCTTTATAACATTTAACAAAGCAAATAATCCAGTTTCTATTTACTCAGAGAATGCATATCATTAACTACTTAGTCAGAAAGCCTTACTTCTTCGTGGCTGGCCACCTCTCTCCAGTGCTCCAAAAGAGTTTTGAGAATTCCCAGACAGTTGGATGTGATGCCAACATCGCACAATGTGGCTGCTGTTTGTCTACATACTAACGAAGACGACTGTAAAACAACACGAGTCAGTTTGCTACTAAGTAAGTTTAGAAATAACCTACCTAAGGTACAAATCATTTACATGTACCAACACCCTAAAATTCAAGGAATTGAGAAGAAAGTCGCCAAACACAATAGCATAATCACTACCACTGTGCCAACCGAAGATGGCCCTCAAAAAACACAGTCATAAAAGAAAGGGGAAAAAAACACTACCACAACAAAAACAACAACAATTTTGCAAGTCTGTTGACATAACTACTTATGTACCATATATGTAATTTTTACTTTAAAAAGTGTCTTGGTTTCTATTTTAACGGGAAATAAGGTTTTGTGCGAACAAAATCCATCTCCCACTGAAACAGGGCCTCATTATTAGACAGACGGAGAAAGTGCTAACATCCTAACGTTTTGAAACAAACAAACAAACAAAAAATCATAGAGTGAAATAAAAAAACTCACGTAAAGGCCCGATTAATGAATCACATCATTACCTCTGAAGCAGTCTTATAAGGGGACTTTGTTCTTGACATCAGAACACTTAACAACCTCATAATAATCAACCATACTTCGTGCTGCTTTGTGCGGGATGAAACCTGCTTTATATCCTTTGAAAAGACCAACAATTATCTTATGTCAGCCTCGCAATGCATACATATACATTCAATAAAAATAAAACAACAATTGGTTGGACACCCCTGAAGGTATCCGGTAATAACCCTAATTTCAAACAAGATAGTTTACAAAGCCGCCTGTATTTCTTCTCAATCTAACAGACATTTAACACATTTACCATCTGTTCGAGGGTCAATTCCTTCAAGCATGTGGACAGCACTTTATTCAGAGCAACCTTGTCTCTTTCATTATCCTCCAGGTCAGATGTCAACATGAGCATCACCTAAACACACATCAATATATTTCGTTATCTAAGAGGCTCAAGAGAATTTCCAAACCAACAACGCTACAGATCAACGACTAGTTATATAGCAGTCTATTGAGTCGATACTGTGATAGGGTTGATTGCTACTCCATGACAATGCATATGCAGCGCAGCTTCCTAAGAACGGGTTTCCTTCATTTTATAGTAGCACCATTTAATTTTTCTTGCTGGTGATACGCCCAAAACATGTGAAGTGGAAAATAGTGATTTCTCTAACGGCATTTTACTTCAGACTGATCTTTAGCGGAAAAGCAGAGGAATGCACGTTATCAACCAACAATGAGGCGAATAAGGCTTTTTAGTTAAAACGTTGTTTTATATCCATCTGTGTTGAAGCAACTCTTTTATTTCCTATCATGTTCAAAACAACTGCAATTAGATTTCACACAATGCAAAACAGACAGACTCCGCTCTTGATTACAAGCAGAGTCAAGCTTCTCTAAAATCAGTGGACCACCATATCTGTTTCTGACTGGCTTATTTCAAGTATGCAATTCTTTTTCTAGACTACACTACAAGCCTCGAGCTAGAGTAAACAGCCTTTAGATACCGGATTTGGCCAAGGTTTACAACACCGTTTTATTGACACTGTTTCAACCCTGATTTAACTACCGGTCTGAATTAAACACGTGTCGCCGCATACCTGCATGAAGGGTATTGCCTGCACACCACCCACGTCCTTCAGCTGAGGCAGGTGAAGCAACAGTTCATCCAGTAGCAGAAGCCTCAATGAGTGCAACTTTTCCTGATCCATCAAGGTTTCCTTTGTGGCCTGATGTGGCCCGCCTCCCGGATCTTCATCCCTATTACCTCCGCTCCCGAGCTTACTCTCCGCGGTACCTAACAATATAAAAGAAAGAATAACAAACTTGAAAACACTGAATATGTTGGGCAGTCAGTCACTTGTTACCAAGATAATGACACCTGTTTTATCAAATCAGAAATAAAAAACTGAAACACTGGTATTACTATCAATTTTTTTATTGCTCGGGGCTGAAAGTTCTATCGTTCATGAAAGCAAGGTATGGGAATACCAAGAAGCCATGTTCCTCGTAGATAATGGCAACGAATATCAAAAAATAATCCAGCAACCATGGTGACAAAATCGCTGAGTTACGACTGACTTCAGTATCATCGACCACACAGGGCTTGAAATAAACTTGGAATTACCCAGCTCTCGCATTTCGGTTGCCTGCAGCCATTGCTTGGTCGTCTTAAATACTGTTCAGTAACACGATGACTCGCCTGCACCCTTCGCCATTGGGTGCAAAAGCTTTAAAATTTAATTGACCACCACGAAAATCCACTCGTACCGGACTGCCGCACAGAATTTTTTGAGCCGAAAATTGCAAAACCAGCCTTTGCAGCAACAGTTGATTAAGTCATTTATTTAAAACGTCCACATTGGACAAATAAGCTAATTCCAACTGTGAAAAGACCAAAAGCAACCGCATTCGGCACTGCTGAGAAAAAACAACTTTGTTTGTTTATCTTGATGTTAAAAACGTGATGTTACAGAGTATGCTACAGTGTGTTATCATGCTAACCTGCCTGAACGCCGTCAACAATAACAGTTTCAATACTGGATGCTGGCTCAGCAGCAATGGAGTCCACACTGCTTCCACTCTCAAATTCAGCCACCCCATGCCCACTATCAGGTGGCAGAGGAGACCTGGGGGCACTGTGTCCTGCCGAGGAGCCTTGGGCACTACAAGGAGGGACATCATATTCATCCTCACTCCCTGGTCCTACAACAACAAAATTGAATTAATTAGCTTCTACCCAACACCTAACATTGAAACACTAAGTTCTTTGAATTTTTTACATATTTTCTTTAATTTTTGTAACTTTGATGGGCTCCATGTACTATTGAACTGTCAAATCATCCAGTGTTGTAAATAGTCCTTGAAACGACCTGAGGGGAGTACTTTCTATATTAAGTGGTTAGAAAAGAAGCCTTTAGACTGAACGACGTGACCGGTTAAACTAAAGATTGCGAAATTTTGCCGAAGGGAAACGATTGGGGGATCTTCTCTAGAACATTATTGCTACTACATACATAAAACCCCATACCTGAAGCATTATCCAACGACACACTTGCTTCGACGGCAAGTCCCTGTGATTGCAATCCAGGCAATGGCAGTCCTTGAAGACTGAGCCCCTGAGCACTGGCTTGTTCCTGAAGACTCAGGGCAATGGCAAGCTCCATCATGGCTTCATCATCTGCATCGGCAGGCAGATCTAACATGCCTGGTAAACCACCAGCACCAAGCAGCAATGCCTCAAGATGACTGGCGGCACTTGCTATTGATGGTACTCCTACTGCAGGCTGGCTAGGTTCCTGAGAGGGTTCTTGCGGTGCTGCCTAGTTTGATGCAAGTAAGCACAAACAGTTCAATAAGGAGTGCGTAGTGATATAACCTGCGAGCAAGCTCTCCGGGGCGCTCTGGAGGCGGGGCGGGAAAGGAAGGAGAGCTTGCAACTAAGTATCTGGAATTTGAATCTCTGCATCGAAAAAGTCGATGCGAAATGCTGATTGGCGGAGATGACATTAGTAATGACGACATTACATCCATTAACTGTGGCCAGTGTGTTTTGCAAAGTGTGTTTTGGGAGTCAACCAGGGGTTTATAAGCGTCGTTTCTCGGCTAACTGTTCATGTTTGTTATTTATTGGAATCTCGTTCAAACCAGTTTAACAGACGTTCGCAAACCGTTTTTCATTTCCCTCCAAAGTTACTGAGAATTACGTCACGGGAATATTCCCATTCTAAGAGTCTAGAAATTACATATTACATACATGTTCCTGCAAGTATTCTACGTTTTCAACTCGAGGCCACATGATATATGTGGTGGATATATATGTACGCTGGTAAGAAAATTCTTCGCTGAGTTTGAGTTTTTAAACTATCCTTACCTCTTGTGCTTCAACATCTGGCTGCTCGCCTGCTTGCGTTCCTTCACCGTCTGTTCCACTGGGCTCCTCTGGAGGTGTTCTATCTGCTCTATCCTGCTCACCATCGTCGTCTTCACCATCATCATCATCTCCTCCAACTCCATCTTGTGGTGGTGGACTACCGATACCATGCCAGTGTTTGTGTATCAGACGCATAAGCGCTTGTTTGCATGCAAAACTAACAGACTGGTCCTGTCAAAACAAATTAAAGCGCAAATTCAGAGGCATTGTTTCTCACCAACTGCCAGCGAATATACTCTTTATGACCTTTTTAAGGGAATCCAAGACAGTCTAAGGGAATCCAACACAGTCTTGGATTCTGGATTCCACGTGGTAGATTCCGGATTTCAGGCACTGGACTCCAGATTAGTTGTCAGCGGAACTTGGATTCCTGATTCCAGTCGTTAGCGGGATTAAAGATTTCTTGAGCTGTATTCTCGATTCCAAAGCCCGGGATTCCGGACTTCACAATAAAAAATCTATCGGATTCCGGATTCCGGATTCCCTAGGGGAACCGGAGATCCTGCTTTCGATACTATAATGTCTGGGATCGTCTGTATCCCAATGTTTGTTATGATTGGTCGATGGGTTCCAAAGACTGCCCCTAACCAATCACAGCTCAATATGGTGGTCAAACGATCGCATATCTCTCAGCGCTAAACGCCAGTACTTAGGTTTTCGAAGGTGTTATAGAGAGAGGAACATAACATACACCGCCCACTTACCTCACAAAGTAGCATTTTCACATACTGGTTCACAGCAAGGCGAACCTTGGAGGGATCTGCTATTGCGAAGGCGTGAATAATATCTACTAATGCTGTTACTGTTGACTCTGTGTGTTGAAAACCTGAAAAGGATAAAATGCCCAACAGAATCAGTTAATCAGTGGTGCAACGCCCTTTTTTTCGATCTTGAAACAACAGTCACAGTAAGCGAACGCTCCAAAAAATTCTGACAAAAATCACGTTGTGTTCATACAAGTCGACAAACTGTTTCGCAGAAGTTCTCGTAGTAATGTGTACTTTCAATTTAAATAAATTTTTAGGTTATGGGCCAAAATTTTAGGTTAACATTATTATTACTACTACGCAACCTTCAAGACTAAAACCACTTGGAAAGACGTGACAAAGCGCGAAAACGATGCAAAGAGCGTAGTTTAAAGGCGTATTTGCGCCGTTTTATTGATATAAATCTTTTCCAAGTGGTGCTGGTTTCGGAGGTAGCGCGCAGCAGTGAAAATAATGGCAGTAGGAATTACAAAAGTTTACAAGTACTGACTGTCTGCTTTTATTCAATGGTATTGTGATAGTTCATAGCAATCTGATAGCTCACAACAGATCCTTACCAACAGAAGACAAAGGTGACAAAACTGGATTTACAGGCTGGCAACTGTGTAGATTCCAGAAGGCATTCATTAGGCACACAGCAAAATGACGACTCTCTTCCGTATCTGGTAAAAATAAAAGAGAAAAAATGGCATTAAGTGAATGATAGCAGCGACTTATGAAAAATGATAACGATCGAATGACTGGACAATTGATAATCTGACTAACAATAAACGACCGTTAAACTGTGACAACGCACGGATCGAAACGCACCAATGACATTTAGAGTCTTTAAAGCCAACAACATCGCAACTTAATCGACCAATCCAGGTCATAAACATAGATTAATACCATCAACAGATACCTGAAGTTGATTACTACACAGGTTGTCGAAACGTCAGTCACTGTCAACATTCACCCGGACGATCACCTTTCACCAAATTAAGAAAGCATTTTGCAACGTGCGAATTAACTAAAGCTTCCTTCCTTCATGAATTATGGTGGTAGGTCCATGATAAGATAAATGATGGCAGAGATGCTTTTGCCACCGGCAGGAAGAACTTGCCCTTGTAAACTAAAAATTACAAACTGCAGAATAGAGTTATTACAATATTAAAGGTACAGGTTCTCAGCCGATTGACCTACCTTCTGCCGTTGTCTGTTGTGGTAGAGTGGTGTACTTTGCCAGATTACTGGGCCTTGTAATAGCCACTGATCGTGCACTCACAACAAGCCTTTGGAAACTTTCAACATCAAGTCCGTTTATGTTTGCCGACATTTCTTCAACTTCGGATTTCTCCTGCTTGTCTTCTTTCTCTTTTTCCTCTGGCTCCTTTTCCTTCTCTTTCTCTTTTTCCTCTGGCTCCTTTTCCTTCTCTTTCTCTTTTTCCTCTGGCTCCGTTTCCCTCTCTTGGCAGGAGCTTTCCTCCATTTTACAAAGAAAGTTTACTACTTGAGAAAGCTGTGCTTGGTCCTGAGAAAGAAGAAATCACAGTTGTCAGCGGTTTGAGCGCAGTTGTTAATGCTCATACGTTAGACGCGATTTAATAGTTTTGTCGAATACTCTGATACGAAAAATGCTCGTTATTCGTATCAAAAACGAAAGGAAAGAGTATGTTGAGCTCTGGGGATTACAATTCCGGTAGAGCGTTCTGTACTGCTGCAAAGAGGTGCTTAAAAGATTAAGGCGGGAACCAGTTTACGCTAAAGGACGGCGAAAGAAGAGACCGACTAGAAGTTTTTGTGTGGCAAACGGGACAGGGCTATTTCTTGGGTGTTTTGACACGATCTTCACTTAACATTACTGTGCTCTGGTTTTATACAAAGTTTTGATTGAGGAATGGTGAAGTTGGACGTAAAATTTTTCCAAACATAATTATTGCCACGTTTGTCACACTAGGTTTTGACGTCTTTTTTCTCCGCCATCCTAAGTATTGTAAAAGTTCACTTATGCCGAATGCAGGACGCGAATTGGTCATTTTAAGGTTGCGCGTGACACTTGGTTGGTAATGTGCAATTGCATTATGGGACTGTTTCACGGACACAATCACTTCACTTCCGGTAATGTAGGAGCTGGTCATAAGGTCTTTCCTGATTCGTTCTTATGGTAATTCATTTTTTATCAATGTTTTCCGGTTTGGGTAGCAATCCAATTGGCTTTCAGCTGTTACATGATCCTTCACTTCTTCTACTTTGCCCACCCTCGTGACATTACCAATAATATTGGTAATATTGGACAGTTACCAACAGTGGTAACTACTGTTATATTATAACAGTAGTTACCACTGTTGGTGTCCTGAAAACATACTGTACGGCTAATTCAGTATCAAGTTAGTCTGCATACCTTGTGGCTATGGTAGGACATTTTCGATGGATGTAAGGTAGCTAGTAAGGCTTGGGCTTGGTGTTGAACAACAGAGGGCATGGCACTGGTCATAAGTGAGGTAGCAGCATCAAGAGCCGACTGTCTGGGCATCTCTTCTTGCGAGACAAATGTGGAGAAACAACCGTCCACGACCTCCAGTAGATGGACAACCAATCTGTTCAGGAAAAGGGTAAAAACGAGGTAAAAATGTGGACAAGATCAGGCAAACAAGCAAACGAATTAAATGGTGAGAGATGATAGACTGCACAGAAAGTGACTTGGACTTGGTCTGGTTACCATAACCTCTTGCAGGTCACCTAACACAACCTAAACAAGGAGGGACGGGGGTCCAAACCTTCCGCCTGTCGTACGTGGCATTCCCAGCTCCCTTTATCCCTTTTTCGATTGTGGAATATTAAGCATTGTTACGTAATTTCCATTTATTTTTCCTGCTTTCCGCCCTTTTAGAACTCCCCTCCTGCCTTTCCTCTACCGCCTCCCGTTCCGCGGTCATCCCCAATAAAGAAGGCGCATAAATTTACAGCATATCTACATCACATTCGTAGCAAAAAGTACCAGTTAATATGGAATACAGGAACCCATTTAATACAAATCAGTGCTCGTACTTGTCAACAGCTGTCATGGGAGGGACAGAGTTGATGATCTCTGTCTCAGTGTCTAACGTGGCAGCTGTTCCTAGAGTTCCTGGAGTAGAGGGTATCTCTTCTTGGGGATCATCTGGCCAACCAAATGCCTCTTTTGTCTTAGTGTAAACCTTCACTGAATCCAGCATTGTCACTCCTGATGTGTCTAAAGACTGACCAACTAAACAGTGTACAGAAAAATCAATAAGTGAGATAAGAAGATTTCATGTCAATTGTTACAATAGTAAATATCGTATTATCCATCCCCCAAGGGCTTTTCAGGGATAGTTTTCAACACTGGGTGGGATACTTTATTAGACTGCTTGTGGCACGGTTTATAGTTCCTGAGGTAATGAGTTATGAATACCCCTTAATGTGAATGTGAATTTGAGATAAGACCACCACACGTCGACTACGTCACCTACTATTTACGAACAGTGTTCGGGTTATCTAATGTGCCACAGAAATGTTTATATGTAATAGGGCTGTGAGACTGGGCCTACAGTTTAAAGTCCTTGTCTGGAAAGACTAGAAAGTCTAACACTTTGCAGATTTCATTCCAAAAGCAGCACTTTCACGCCAGTTATTCTAAGACCCCGAATGTTGTCTCTTGTTCCCAGTTCTCATTTCCGCCACCTTTAGATCTAACATTTCCCGCGCTACCTTTATAGTAAACCTCTGCAAGAGCAACAAACTTATGAAAATACTTACTAAACAAGGAGAATTTCTTGTCTGCAGTTAGAGACTCTTCTCTTGTAAAAGGAAGGTCAAACCATCTATTTCTTGTCAGCGTTAATTGAATTACTCGGCCAAAAATCTCCACAAAGGATGGTGCCTTTTCCACAGATTGACAACCAACCAGGATCCTTACTCCAACCATTACAACACTGGGATTAGTGTTGGTTATTTCAATATTAAAACCATTTGGCTGAAAAAAAAAAATCACCAAATGCAAGTCACTCTCACAGTACACAGTACTATAACACTACAATACTACAGTATAATATACAGTGTATAGTATCCATGTAGGACAGGGATATACTCAAAATATACTTTCTAAGAGGTCTCTGGAAGTTTCACGTTGTAGTCGTGCAAAACAACGGCAAAGAAATGTACAAAAAAAGTGTGCTGCACGTGCAAAGTTGTTTTTTTTACCGTTTTCGTTGTCGTCGCCGTTTAGACGATTTTATATTATTTTTGTTTGAGTAACTATGTAATGTGGTAACCCTAACTTTCCAAAACGATTCTTTTTTTCACATTGCTTGTATCAATTACTGCCGTGCAAGACAAATAACGATACCGATAGTATGAACAGTAGCTATGCAAAAATATTGGAACAAAACAGCAAAGTTAAACACCCACAGGACTGGTTTGGGACCCTTAAAAGACCGCAAATTCATTGCTTTGGGACACCACTATGGCGAACGTGACGTGGTGAGAAAACGCTCTAGACCTTACACTGAGTGAACTGAGTGACAGATGAACGAGACGCCTACCTAAGGCGTGTATTGGGCTGCCTACATACATACATAAACTTTATTAAAGTGTCAAGGTATTTACCTAAGAGCTAATTGTGGACAATTGCAGCGGTCTAATGTTTATAGTTACTCTATTCCGAGAATTAGAGTAACAGATCAGGCTCCAGGGAGGGACGGGCGATTTTATCCGTCCACCATTTTCTCTTTTTGCTGCACAGATAACAAAGGCCATTTTCCAATTAGGCTTTGCCACAGGCAGCCCCAGAAAAGGAAGGCACCAAGAAGGGGATAGTAGTACGCAATTAAAAACTAAAAAAAAAGCATACCTTTGTGCTTGCAATGTACATTCCAGCTGTCATAAGCCTATGCTTAACTTGCTGCACATTATACACTTGTAAAATATCTCCACCCCCAAACTCGACTTCATTTAGCGGCTGGCAATGCTCAAAGAAATCAACAGGGAAATTGACGGTGGTAGACTTCACCCTGGTTTTGGTCGCTTTCTTCTTACGAACTGGCTTCACTATACTCAGCGGCCTGTAAATGGCAATAAATATCAATCGATAAAGATTTACGCAACGCAGGCAAACAATGCACCCGTTTAGTAGGAACTTGTCACGCCTAAAAAACTAGTATTTCAGGTAGTCTTTTGGACAGGTAGCTCGCACGTCTTTCTAGCCCTGGGTCATTGCATGCGAGTCGTAGTAAATGATTTAGTAACAGAATGACTTGCTTGAACTCTTGTCCATTGGGCCAGTGAGGTTTTAAAAAAGTTACTTGCCTGAAAAGAAAATCTTCTTGCCCCGGACGACCGGACGGAAATTTTTCCACACCTCCACGTTATCAACCGAAACTGATTTTTTTTTTCCTCACTGTCAGAGTTGAGGTCAGTATACATCACACTAACCTGGCAGGCTGAAACTCAGGAGCCATCCAGTAGCCAGTGTGTTCTGCACTTGCCATGTAGATTCGCAGGCTACCATCTTCACAGAGAAGAATCACAGTAGTTCGTTGTTGATCAGAAGTGCTCACTGAATGCCTGATTGCAACCATGTCTTGCGTTTTTGCTTTGGATGACGTTGCTTTGATTTCTTGAACCTTTCAAAGTATTACAGGGAACATCAACTTATGAAATAGCTGGAAGGAGCAACCCATATGTGTGTGGCAGGATTAGCTTGACTCCAGAGCAGAGCGGGAGGGGCATGGGTTCGATTCCCGGGGCCGGACCAATACTCCGGTTCTTAAAATAACTGAGAAATGGAGGTACTAACGTCTAGACTTTCGCGTGGCTCGGATGACCAAGTAAAATGGCGGTCCTGTCTCCAATACGGGACATAAAAAAACATTGTCCCCAATTGGTTATTTCGTGCTAAATACATTGTGTAAACACTCAAACAAAGTGCTTTTTTATGAAAATTTTATTTGTTTAACGCAAGTTATCGTTTTCTATCTTTTAACCGCATTCTTAAACTACTGGCCCCACGGCGTTTTAATTCTATTTACTGTTTATTACATTGCTTTCCTTTGCAACTGTACGTCAGCCAAACCTTCATTAAGACGTTCAACTTGACAGTGAACGAAAAACGGTTGAAACGTCGTTCTTTTGCGGCACTTACTCTTTTATAGTACCTTATTGATAATCAAATTTTAGTCTAGATAATTGACGTGGACACTGAGGTAGAGATGTTGAAAAATATTTTAACTCGCGATAGCTTTGAAAAAAAAAAGGCTTTCCTAATCTGTTATCGCAACGCCTACAGAATACAACTGAATTGGCATTTGGCATAAGAAACTCATTCCAATGATTTGCTTGAGTGAACACCAAACAATAGCTAACAAGTGCGCAATTCCCAATGCCCAAAGCAACCGTGGTTGACTCAGCTATAAACAGTACCTGTATTTGATGTGGCTTGATCATGAGCACCACAGGAACACCACCACTATGTGTAAGACAACAGACCAGGCCAGGGTGCTGTGGTACCTCACTCCACTGGCACAAAGCCGCTGCTTGAGAGTTCTTATTGCCACCTGAACTGCTCTTGAACGTCACTGGAAAGATCTTCGTCACCTCTTTTTGGTCTTTACTCCAAGGAGCCACAAATGTTTTACCTGACAAAGGAAAGCAAGGAATTTAGCCTGTTGACATTGTTGGATTCTTATTATTACTAGAAATACGTAAATCGCAGGACCTCGCGAAGGACTTGGGGGGAACGGCAAGTGAAGCAGGGAAGAAAATTTGTCAATC
Organism: Porites lobata; assembly: GCA_942486035.1. Lineage (NCBI taxonomy): Eukaryota > Metazoa > Cnidaria > Anthozoa > Scleractinia > Poritidae > Porites > Porites lobata. The sequence continues at coordinate 1,270,274 of CALNXK010000027.1, forward strand.
AAAATTGTGAGCTATATACAGAAACATAACAAAACTGTTGTACCTAAAATGAAAACTACATGAAAAGAAAAAGAAAAAAAAGAAGAAAACAAAAGAAAAGAACCGAAGAGAAAAAGTACTGTCCAGATTCGAACTCAGACCCTTCGGTGCAACGAGCGAAAGCTTTACCACTAGACAACGTGGAACACACACGTAGGATTTCGGAATTTTTATTATTAAAACCTTCCAGCCTAATTAAACATGAGTTCAAAGATATTTTTCAGAAGAATGACTGCAGTTTGGACAGTGAAAACCCAACGTAAATGCATTTCATCGCATTTACATGTAGAGAATGGAAGCCCAACAGTCTAGGACGATACGGTACAAACTCGTCTGCGAGCAAAACGTGTTTTGTTACCGCGATGTTCGCTCATATGTTTATAAGGCTAATTATCCAAAATCGCTTCCATTTGCTCTTAAAGAACTTTAGCATTTGAAATTCATTTAGTGGTGTTCTCTCTGCTCCGCTGTTTGTTGCTACCATCTCCATCCATCTTTGTTGCTTGCGCCGTTGAATTTCAAGTCGGCGTTCTTCGCTCCAGAGGATTTTTCGGTGTCAAATCTTCCCCTGCGAGGATTGACAATTCGGCGTTCTTGTGTTTGCTGTTCTGTTTGCATGAGAAATGGCTTGAGATTCACCGATAGTAAACATTGTTTTGCAGACGACGAAAATACAGCTCTTCATGAGTGCTTTGGTCATTGATGGGAAATTTGAAATTGCTTTCAGTCGAATGTTGCCCAGTTGCCCAGAAACAAAAATGCGCCGTGACGTCAACTACTGTATGACGTCATCGCGGACACCATCGGATATATACAAGTAAAGATGAAAACTGCGACTTTGCAGCTCGCTAGGACCCACGCGCGGTTCACACACTGTGCGCGCGCTTCGCGCACGACGAGATTATAAACTCACTTCGCTTGGCGCTCCGCCCCTCGCTTCGCGAGGAATGAGCAACGTGCAAAGAAAGTTGTGTCCGATAGCTCAGGGCTAGTAGATTTTGCTATTGGGCTAGTGATTTTTGTTCTTGACTCGTCCGACGGGCAAGTGCTGTTTTGGGGGAAATTCAAATTACAGAAGGATTGTTGGGGCTAGTTGAAACGACTTGTGGGCTAGTACACGCTAGCTACAGCTTGCCTAAATGGCAGGCTGTAAAACTGACTTTCTTTGCATCCTGTATGAGGCACTTATTAACCACTGTTAGCGATGCGCCTTTGGCTTCGGCTCTTTTCCCTCTGAATACGCTAGGAAAGTTAACAGTTTTCGGTGAAAAACTGACGTTAAAAATTGCGATCTTTTCTTTTCAGATAATTACCTTGACTGTAACTAAAGAAGAGCAATTGAAGGATGTGTGAGTAGTATACAGATACTCCTCCTCCAGCAATTTGTCCATTGGAGTCTTGCAGGTCAGCGTGCTCAATGGGAACCACATTAGTGAGGTAAAAAGGTCCGTTAACTGCACTGCTAGTAACATCCATCGGTTGCAGATACAACTGTCCACCCGACGACATCAAAATAAGACTATGATCACCATCATTGAAAATGAAACTCACATCTCTGATCTTGCCACTTGGAAGAAGGAAGTAATACAAAGGACTCAGCGCGTCCTGAGAAAGATCATAGATCTACAAAGAAAATGCAAGAGAACTTGTTTATTTATGGAACAAGGGATTTTGAATCAGCCTTTGATACTACCTAAAGCTGCTGTTCTTTTACTTAAAAGAGAAAAAAATGTTTTCTGACCCTACCTGATATTATTAGGGAACTTAAGCAAAGGCGCTTTTGAGCGATGCACGTAGACCGGAAGTTGACATAAGCAATTTAAATTTTGTAGCGTCAAGCCATGTTAAAATGGAAAAGACCTCAATTCCGGTTGACGTGCATGGCTCCAAAACGCCTTTGCTTAAGCTCTCTATCATTTTAAATCTATCCAGCTTATGTTTATGAAAGGCCACCTTGCGTGCCTAACAAAACTACCGCTACAGTCACTATAGACCAAACAAGGAAAAAAGCTTATAATGTTAGTTCTTCCAACAAATTTTTTAACCTCTAACTCCGCGGAAAGCTTAAAGTAAAAGATTTCAGTCAGTCTCAAATAACATTTTGCAATACACTGAAAAACAAGTAGTGCCATGTGAATGTACCACCTAAGAAGTTGCATTTGACTGGTCACACAATAATATTTCGTTCATAGAGTCGGACATTAGACCAACATGATATTTCTCCACTAATTGACCCTTTAAGTGAGAGAGGTAAAGAGGTCACGTCTTTTTTTCTCAAACCTTTTTAGTTTTTACATTTGCCCATGGAAAGTCAAAAGGAGAAAGATTTTAGTTTACCAATTCACAAACAACAACAACAAAACATACCTTGACGAAGTCCGCAGTAACTAAGGCCATCTGTGTCTGTGATCCAGGAAGCCACACAGCTTTGATGACGAAATTGCCAGTTTCTAATTGAGGATGAAGAGCTAGATGATCTACCACAGACCCTGAACTGCTGAAAGTCAGCACATGACAATCCTTCAAACCACATACAGCCAAGAAGTCCTCATTACACGAGTTTCCCGAGATGGACAGTACTGTGAAGGGAACCTGAGCTGTGGCAAGGCGAGTGAGGGTCAGCTTCCTCTTGCTAGAGTCTGCTTGCTTCAGGAGCGCTGATAGCTGTAGTACTGTAATCTAAGAGAGTCCATGTAATAAAAACAATGTTAGCTACTATCCTCGTGTGAAAGGAAATTACGTAAACTAGATTTTGTGAGGATATCGACTGCAGGCCTATTGACATAACTTGCCAGCAGATCTACTTTAAGTTGTCATTTATTTCAACGGGAGGATGGTTGCGTGAAACAGCGTGTTCTATTAGGGAAAAGGCTTTGGCAGCTCCGGAAATTGCCATTAGGCTTATGTAATGCGCCTTGTACATTCCAGTACATTCTAGTGCTTCATAACGGACATAGGTTTGTTTAAAATAATTATGTTATATCGTTATGTAGAGTTCCTTCGAAAAAAATCCAATTAATACAGCTGTATTTTAAAGAAGGATAAGGATTCTGTTAGAAGGCAGTGAGCCAACGTAAGAATTGGGAGGTTGTCAGGATGCCACTAACTCCTATCGGCTTAACTTTGTCTTTTTATTTTCCATACTCATTTTCTCGGGTAAAATTATTGTATATAGCAAACACACACCTTTCCCTTTTCATGACTAACAGCAAGATGTTGCCTGCGTCCCTTTGGTGACGCTAAACAACACATGGCAACACGCCGCAGGACATGAGCACCAATAAGCTGCCGGATGGTTTGTCCTTGTTCTCCACTGAATGTCATTCGCACATTTTCAAAAGCTCCCTCCTGAGATCCTAGTGTTGGAACCTAAAATACGATAAAAAAGATAAGCCTTCTCATACTCTGCTGTCACCAGGAGAATATTCATGGCTCTTCGTTTTTAGGGACATGATAACAATAGGGTTCTCTCATTCAAAATAATTCTCAGATTATAGAAATGAACTATTATACTGATTTTTTTCTTAGATAAATGACTCGTCTGATTCTGTTATCAAAGGCCTGCAATGAACAGCAGTCTTTCAACTCTACAGGTTGTCGGTTCCATAGTCTTTGCATTAAACCTAAACGAGGGCAGTCTGTATAACTGTTTTAACTCCAGGTAAAATCAAGGCTCTAGTGCAGTTTTTGGTGTTATTCGAATGGACTGTGCTAAATAAGAATTTCAGAAACCTTTCAAAAATGTAGCAGGTCGTTTAGTGCCTTATAAAGCATTTTGGCTTTCGTTCTCGCCACTCGTTCGTTACATTTTTACCTTCACGGCAGCAGCTGTTCGGATTCATTCAACAAAACAATGACAATGAAACAGTCGAAGCATGAAAGCACAAAACTCACCATGAGTTGATCAGTGTTTTCCACAGTTTTGTCGCTTGTGTGAAGTTCAGTTAGAGCAGTTTTGATGGCTTTTGATACACCAACTCCAACACTACTGGAACCTCCAGTGTTAGGTCCCATAAGCCACTGAAGAAGGTCCAGAGTAGTGTTTACAACTGAAGAGTTCTCTAACTGCGTTACTAAAGACAGCCTGTGTTTCTGGAAAAGATAGATTCTGACATGTAAGATAGTGCACCGTTTTGCAACTCTTTTTTTTTTTAAGGTACAACATTTAACGAACATGGTCATCGTGTTAGCACTATTGTTACCACCTCTGCCATCGGCTTCCTTTTCTTTATACGTTAAATTTTTGCAAAGCCAATGAGAGATTTAGAATTGATTTTTTGTACGTTGCAGTTCGATACAAAAGCAGTAAAGCCAAGAATACAGTTGACCATCATTATCAACCAAGTTTAAATTTGGATTGCTTCTGGTTTTGGGGAAAAATACTTTTGAGACTGAAGACAACATTTTCACAATAAATCATAAAAATAACCCAACCTCAAGCTGCTTAGATAAGGCTTTGACTGATTTGGAAGTTAGAGCTCCGGATTCCTGAAGTCCACTTCCACTGGTTGCAGCACCAGTTGAGCCTCCAAGTCCAGTTTCTGCAGGTGCTGCTGAAGAGCTCATTCCAGTGGTCACTGATGACCCTTTTCCAATTGAGGAACCTTCTATGTCATCGTTTCCTTCATCCATTTCACCAGTGGCAAATGGCGATGGTGGAACAGCATTTTGACCATCTGCCCCACTGCTGGGAGTTCGTTTGACTAGGGCCTGCAACAAGCAAAACGAGCATAAGCAAAAAACTAACAAGGTTAAAGGAAAAAACATTTGTCGAATTTGATTACATCCCAAGAAGGAACACTGGGGAGCACTCACCACGCAGCTTCCATCTTCTTTGGCGCCACAGTCACAAAAGAATGAGCCATACTTCGCGTACGTGATGTCATGATCTTTATGGCAAACCTTAGCACATACTGTACACACACCTACTCCGTCGTTCATCTTACAAGTGTGGCAGTGGTACCAGTGCTGATTCATGAACTCTTTTTGTGTCACAGTGAACGTGCACAACTTGTTGCAAAGAGAATCTTCATCCTGTAAAAAAAGCCATCAGCAAACAGGTAATCAGTTAGGCTGATAAAGTAAAATTAATGTATGGAATAGGTCTACAAAGGACGCATGGAGTCTCTGTCTTGATCAGTTTTTGCACACTATTCACTTACAATGGTGCACTTGGATAAAGCTAGTTAAAACATTTGATCATCATCAAGATGTTGATTTGCATCATGAAATGTTATTTGACGTGAAGATCACTTGTCATTGAGTGGTGGTGTTGCGCTTCACGAGTAACTAGGGTGAAAGGCTAAAAAGATAACTAGCTAACCTTCTTATGCACAAACCTTTTCAAACTCTTCATCTGCAACTCATTTAGTGCGCTTATTGTTTACACAAGGACATTTGTGACCGATAATTACACGTTAAATAGTTAATGAAGAATATCATTAATTTTGTCTCTCCCTTACAGATTCTTCACCACCAGAGTCATCCTCATCTCCAGCTATGTCGTCCATCCAATCAGAATCCACATCCTGAAGCAAAGAATCTCCATCTGTGGGACAGAGTGATGGTGATGGTGGACACTCTTTCTCTGAAGAGTACTTCAAAGCAGTCATAACTTCTGCCATATAGCGAAGAAGAGGTCCTACTGCGTCAACTACACCACTCTCTTTACCCTTTTCACCATTGGCTTCCACAAGGAGAAGTTGAGTTTTGCTGAAAGGAAAATGAATAATTAAGGCTTGTGTTTCCGAAATCTTCACCTAATGGGACGTTTACATGTGTTTAAGTCGACCATAACATGATTTCATTGTGTTTGAATGCTGGTAGCTGAGATATATGTCATTTTAAATCTCCAAAGTTTGCTGCTGATTTACGGATTTCTTTACTGGTGTGGCACTTGGTCATCGGTAAGTAAAAAAATAAAAATAAAAAAAATAAAAAAATAATGCAATAAAATGACAGTTTGCACTCTGTTGCTCATGTAACCACTTCATAGTTAACTTTCATTTAGGGATTTATCCCTAACAAGGGTGTAAAGCAAACTTCTCGACTACAGCATAGAGTTTACAAAGAAGCAAACACTTTGAAGTGATGAACGTCTAAGCCCTTGCGCTTGTTCCAGAAATGAACTATACCTCCACTGATAGTGGACACTGCACATCCTTTTTACTTACCATTTCTCCAGCCAATTAATAACGGCAGTACACAGTGTAAGGTGGCCTGATCCGTCCCCAGCACCAGCTAGTACTGCAGCTGTGTTCAGCAGATCACCAAACTTTGATCCAATATTACTCCACTCACTGGAAACATCAGGCAACAACTCGTTTCCTAAAGGAATCAGGCACTCTAGCAAGGAATGCGATACTTGCTCGCCAACAGGACTGCGAAACAAACAAATTATTGCACGGGTTTTAATTACACTGTGCTAGGTTCCAAGGTTCCTAGGCCCCTTTCTCTCTGGAAAACCAGGAATGAGTTGATACGATGATTTTTACACCCAAAGTCCATAAGTAAAGCTGTGCACCTCTTAACAAGCAGCCAAACGTTTATCTTTTGAACAGTTAATAGTCAATACCTTGACTCCTTCACAATGTGAGTGCTGAATGTCTGAAGGAGAAGCCTGTTATCCGCCATTTTTCCAGTGTTTCCTTTGTCATCTTCAACACCTAGGATAATCCTTCTTAGCCATGCTTCAAGAGTTTTATGGTCCAAATGACATAGCTCAGAGAAGCTTGAACACAATGAGCGCATACTTGAGTTAGGAGGCTTCTCGGCTGTGCAAAAGGTAATTAAGAAAACACATTGAGAACAGTATCACTTCACCCTTTTACCTCTGCCTTAGCCCAGAGGGGGCCTTACGAAACTAGGCTGATTTCAGTAGCAACAGAACGGGAATGTCAGTTGACGACGGCGCGCGCAAATCAAACAACTGGCTTGACCAATGACACAGCGGCAAATTGGGCACCGGAAGTCGAGTTTAGTCCTTACCGCGCGCCTTCCTGTCGTCAAGTGACGTTCCCGTTCGGACGGCAACGGAATGTCCAAAAATTGAAAAGAAAACAACAAAAATAAAACAAACAAACATAACATAACAACAACAACAATATGTTTACTAAGCAAAACAACAGCTTCGCACGTGTCTCATGCTTTTCTGTAAATTTCTTTGCCGTTCTCAACAACATGAAATGACCAATTTCGCGTATTCTAGAGACTGTGAATGGCTGGGCAACACATTTTTTACTGTAACAATGAATTTAATATGTCTGAAACAAAAAACGAGGATATAAGAAATTCATATATTCATTATTTCATCTTCACCTTTCAAGGTATTTTACGAACCAATTAACTGACCAGCTCCTAGTTAGCTTAACTGTTTAGAGCGCTGCACCGGCGTCGCCGTATCATAAGGACACTAAAATTTCATCTGGGAACAGTTGCGGCATTAAGTTTACGCTGTGGGTGATCCTGGCTCAAGCAATTGTAATCGTTTTATTATCATACATCTAAAAGCAATTTAGTGGTTATTAAAAAACCGTAGCAATAATATTGAGTAAACACTTACCAAGTTGCAAGACACGCACTGCCAGCTTAAGAGTCCTGTTGACATATCCCAGGGAGAATCGTTTGTTTGCGGAAAGCACAATAATCTTGCAAAGCTCTTTGTTTTGCGAATACAATTCATCAAGAAGAGCGTGATCGGACACCTTGTCCAACAGAGAATCCATGTACTTCAGGCAGTCTACAAGCACCTCTTCACCAATATCAGACCTGAGAAAAACATATCATTTTTAGTTCAGCATGATAACGGGTATTCTGATGCCTAGTTCAAACATCAAACTTTTCCTGTACCGAACATAATCCCTTCAATCAAGTACATGAAAAGATCGACGTTTGAATCAGTTTAGTCCAACATCTCTAATTTGGGTCGACCCAAGAATTAAGTTCGAGTGGCCCACATGGGAATTCCGACGTTCGAGGGACTTCGTTTCAAACGTCGAACTTTTCATGTGCCGAACCTAGTGCAACATTACTTTAACTTATTTTCATTGTTAATATTATAGACCATTGTACATCGTGAAAATGAATTGAGTCCGCCCAATTAAGCTCGACGTCTGAATCAACTTGTCTCATTTGAGTTGACCCAAATAAGTACTGAAAAGTTCGACGTTTGAACTGGGGTTGAGATCCTTTTGTTAACCCTATTACATTATATCACAAATCAGCTGCAAGTATCAACATATTAAATATTTGTAACCCTTCAAGCTGAACTTTGTGTTGCTTCCTTGGTCAAGAAACTCTTCCAAATTCGACCCAAGCCGGCCATGTGATATAACCCTTCCAAAGCCACCTTGGACGTCCTTCGTGAATACTTGGTAAGGTAGGTTTTACAAGTTACACGAAAGCTTATATCCTGAGGCCAACGAGAAATATGTTGAAACGCAACGAATAGTACAGAACTTAGGCAAAGTAATAAAAGAAAAATAAAAACAACAACAAACCTGTCAGCTACAGACTGGTCTACAAGAAGACGATGACATTTTGTCAGTACATAAGCCTGAACGCAGTTGGCGAATTTGTCACTGTCTGCAGGACCAACAACTCGATCCAAGATGGTGTTGCACTGTTCAGAGAGATATTCTGTGGTTGCATCCACAATAAGAGGTACTATAGTATCACAAAGCTGTTTGCCAAGGGCGGTCTGAATAGAATGGTCTTCCTTTGGACTCCATCTGCAACATAAAGGGAATAATATATAAACCTAATTGCAACAGTCATAGAAATATGCTAAAAGGAAAAAATGAAAAATTTCAAAAGGCAAATAGGAATTAATTATGCTTTCCAGTATTAAACCACTACTAGGTGAATTCATTTGCAACTCAAGCGTACAGCCGTCGCATTTTCAATATTTTATGCCTCAAAAAAAAAAAAAAATGCCTCTGCTGCAAATGAACGCAGCCTATAGTGGTTTATGAGTAAGAGTAAGCTAATTAATTCTTACTAGCCTTTTTTCCTTTTAACATTTTTCTGTGACAACGTTTCAGCAATTAGGTGTATATTATGTGTCTTGAAAATTGTCTGATGTGCATTAGATTGCAGTCTGCTTACTACAAACACCAGAGAATTATGAGCCTATTTAAAACGGCGCAAAAGATAGATTTTTTCGTCTCTTGTAGCTGTACAGACAAAAGTACAAATATTTTGGTCACGCTACCAGAGGACGTTACGTATCTCAATGCTTCAGAACCTTAGACGCAATAATTATTAGGGAGCTTCAGCAACGACGGCGGTGACGGCAACGAGAACGGCAAAAAAGCGATAGGTTTAGATTAGCAAAACAACAACTTTCCACGTGCATCACGCTTGCTTTATACATTTCTTTGCCGCTGTTGTGCATATACAAAACTGAGTTCTTGATCATTGGCACGGAACGACAGTTATCAAAGGTGTCCGTTGACAAGATCACGATCGGCCAAGCTGAGGTATCGCCTGCCTCTTCAGTGCGCAATTTGGGCACCTGGTTCGATTCTCATCTGGACATGTCGACTCATGTGTCTAAGACTTGTGCTAGCGCGTTTTATTATTTGTACAATATCCGGCACATTAGGAAGTATTTGTCTCGTGAGTCCACCGAGAGGCTTGTTCACGCGTTCATCACAAGCAGGCTTGACTACTGTAATGGTTTATTGTACGGTGCTCCTGAGTATCAAATTAAGAAACTTCAAAGAGTCATGAATGCCAGTGCTCGATTGGTTTACTGCGCACCTAAGTATTGTCACGTTACTCCTTTGCTAAGAGAACTCCACTGGCTACCAGTGCGCTTGCGCGTAGATTTTAAGATTCTCCTTGTTACATTTAAGATTCTTCACGGTGTTGCGCCTAGCTATCTTAAGGATCTTGTCTCTGTCTTACCGGACTCACGTTACCAGCTACGCCGTAACAATAATGGTATATTGCTAGAAAGACCTCGGCTAAGAACGAAGAAGACTTTGGGAGATCGCGCGTTATCGATGGCTGCCCCCTTTTTATGGAACAGTCTTCCTCTGCCAATAAGACAGGAAACATCAATCGACTCTTTTAAACGCTCTGTTAAAACATATTTATTTAAGAAGGCTTTTAGTTAGATTATTTATTTATTTATTTTTAAATATTGTAATTTTACCGGGTAATTTTACTGGTTTTTAATTTAGTTATTAATAATATTGTAATGCGCTTTTGAGTATTTTCATAGAAAAAGCGCAATATAAGTATTAAATATTATTATACAACGCGGAAAGTGCCTAAATTCACGTTTTGTCAAGGACGAGAACACAAGACAACAACTTTCTTTTTCTTTTCCTGAACTTTGATACATTTGACAAAGTAAACGAGATGGAATAAGCGCGATAAAGTTTGAACCAGCGCGAATTCACTTTTTAAGTGACGTTTTCGTATAGTCTTCGCCGTCGTTGTTGCTTAAGCTTCCTACAGAGGTCTGGGACTTATGCAATTTAATTTTCACTTACGACAGCAGGTCAGCAGTAAGTTGAACAAGCGAGTGAAGAGTATGTCTAAGGGCCGGAGCAATATCAAGTGTACCACCACTACACATAGCATCCAAATGAGCTGACACAAGGGTGTCCAAAAATCCTTCTGTTCCAAATGCAGATAGACACGATGCTTTCCACATGGAACCTGACGGAAAATTTGAAAGCCCAATATTGTTCCACTTTTCTAGGGCTTTCTTGACAGAAGATGGCAGGCCTGAAATGTTAAAGCAAATGTATCAGCTATACCGCCAAAAATATCCCATATCTTGTTACTTAAATTTCTATCCAATGCTGGTTGGTGCTGCCAAAGTTTCTAGTTCTAACTTTTGTGGTTTTAGATAAACGAAAGCCTGTGGCGTAAACACTGTTCAAGGCAGGTACTGTGTGGAGCCATTTGTTTTCTGTTGTTGTTGTTTGCTTAACATGTGTTATACACCAAATTAAATTTGGGATTTCCTGGAATTTTGTTCATTGGCATTCTTTCAGTGAATGTGCTTGTACACCCCTGCTAAACCTTACAGTAACATTTATTTCCAACGATTACTTCGTATAGCGTTTTACCACAAGAGGGCATTATTACCTGCTAGGAATGTTAAGGAAAGACATGGGTGCTTTGGAAGTCGCATGAAACCAATTTTGATAACACTGGAGTAAGCCTGAAAGGACTCTGAACTGTCTGACCCACTGCTCTTCTGCTTCACTGCACCAGATAGCAAAGAGAACCTGACAGATACGGTAAGAACCGGCGAGTAAGAACTTGCATTTGCCCAGGTTAGCATAAACAGGTTCTTAAATAATTGGTAATAAGCCCAAATTTAGGCTATTTAGGTTCTTAAATAGGTTCTTATTTTCTGAAGAAAAAACATAGTGTAGTTAAGAGTATCAATTGGTGGTTTTCAGCTTACTCGTTATATAAAACCTGCATACCATTACATTGCAGTTGGAGTGATAAGGCACCCATATCTCCAAAGAGGATCCTGAATGCTGACCTATTTTACTTGCCCAAGTGAACAGAAAATTTTTACAGATTTTAGGAAATAAGAACCTGTTTCAAATTTTAGACTACACAAGTTCTTGCAAGGAGGGAGCCTAACTAACAAAAAACAATATTTCTATCAGACTTTGAAAATGCTTACATGAACTGCTGTCGTTACATGCACTTGTATTGCCATCAAATTCAATTTTGACCTTCTTTAGCATGAATTTACCATTAATTTACATTTCAGTCTCACTCTAATCTATTAGACAACTTCATTATATTAAAGTCTATAATTTATCATTAGCACATTCAATTTTAGAATTACAATCTATAGCTTGAAAGGTAAAAAGAATGTACACCAGTGGACAGAATAACGGGTTATGTGACAAGTAGATGGACCACATACCACCAGGGTGTACAATTCCTGCATTGGCATAAACCACTCAATAATTTCTCGTTATTCTCTAGCCTGAGAAAACAGTCGACATTTAGCGATGCCACACTGGTTTCCCTGCGAAATGACGTCTGAGGAACAAGCGCAGAAGTTCCATACCGACGATATACCACAACGCACATCTGGGTAGTGCTTCTGATTGGTCGATCCTGCCGCAGAAACATTACTTTAACCAATCAGAAGTGCAACCCCGATCTGGGTTGTGACAAGTCAGCAGTATGGAATTTCTGTAGTCGTTTCTTAGACGTCATTTCGATGGCATCAAGAAATGTCGACTGTTTTCTCAGGCTAATTATTCCCTTACCCAGCAAATTTCTGATACAATGGAATTAATTCCATAAGCACTGGTAAGAGGATATTGGCATTCTCCACAATAAGCGTCAAGTCTGGGTCATCATCCGAGTTTCCAAACAATGAATTAAGAGCCACATGTGTTTTTCCTAACACTGCATCCAGAACGCACAGACTTAACAGTCCAGGCAGCTGATAAGGCATGTCTTCCCTGATTAGCTCACTGTGAAGTTTGGCTATCTGTGTACAATATTATACATTCTAGGTCTGTACATTCTCAGCTTTAAGGCAATATTGACAATGGCGTGATTTGTAAAGGCCTTAGTCTTCAACGGACTGCAATGTTTAAGTCAATGTCTAAGGTAATGAAAAGTCTTTAAAATTGGCCCGAAACACTTGGGTAATAATAAACGATTATACGACTGATCAACGTATCATGTTACCATATATCCTTCCAGACATCAGCCTCTATAAATAAAGCTACCCTTGTGCGTCTTCTCTTTGAATAAGCGAGTGCACCCACTCTTCTCCTGCAGAAATTCACACAAAGTTGGGCACTCCTGATTTCAGGGGATAATTATTTCATAAATCAAATAATAGGACACGTTACAGTTGTGGCCTTGGTGTCCTAGCCTTTGAGTGAACGTGAAGCTGAGGTTAAGCTTGTGTAAATACAAACCTCCTTCTTCTCTCAAAAAATACTACTAAAATACTACTAAGCATAAGAATATGATTTATAATACAGCAGAGAGGTTTGTATTAAACCAAAGTCAACTCCAGCCTCGATTCAACCTGTAACTGTAAAATGGGCTATTTTGGGTGTCTCTTATCTGTCACATGTACCTCGTGTAAGAACTGCTTAGCCATTACCACACTGTGATGAAGATCGCCACTCAGTTTTGTCACTTTGTCAATGGTGCTTTGAGAGTCATCACTTGACATGCCCTGATCAACAAGACTTGCCTGCAGACAAGAACCAAACATGCATTGCTATCCTCCTCCACATTGAGTTTACTGCCTAGTCAACTTTTCCCATGGAGATTCCCGGTAATAAGGACTCAGTGCAAAAACGTCCCCTTGATATTTTGTTCATTTTCGAATGCGCGTGAAACTTCGAAATTTTTGCCTGAGGCTTCTTTACGGTACGGAAACATACTGTGGGGCATTTTAAAAATGATTTTCACCTTGTTTGGCAAAAATCAGAAACATGCAAAAAATGTCCATTTTCCTGGTGGTACAAAAGGATGAAGAAAATCGCATAACTTTGTACATGTGTAACTTTCCAAAATTACGGGATGATCAATGGGGACGTTCTTGCACAGAGGCTTTCATTATTTATTATTTAATTAATTAATTTATTTATTTATTAATGAACTATGAACAATTAAAACCAAACACAGACAACCAAGAATATACCTTAAACATGAGCATTGAATCAACACAATCTATTTTCTCTTTATGTTACAATTATACAGAATTGCTGTACTTGCACAAAGAATTACAAAGGAATGGGAATTTTGAGGCAAAGATCAAGTAAGTGTGAAATAAAACTCAAACACGCTGATCATAGTAACATTCCAAGCAGTCTCATTCCTTTTAAACTGACTGTTTCATCAGCTAGTAAATTTGTGGCATACACTGACAGTTAATGTCTTGCTGCTTTAACATGAATATTATATATCTCTGCTTCAAAACAGATAAATCCCTGATCTGTGCCACTTATCACTTCCTTTATTAAGCTGCTCTACTAGGGTTTTACACAAGTTGCTCGATATTTCCAAAATGTTTCCCGTAATTTCCTAAAAATGTTTCTAAAAAAAAAATCAAAAGTTGCTTTTTGTAACGAAAGTTGCTAAAAAGTTGCTCGAAAAAACAAAATATTTTTTTGTTGGTCTCTTCCTTTATTTGGTCTGATGCTAAAATATCCAAATTGCACAACAAAAGTAAGATTTCTATGCATTTTTTGTGCAAGTAAAGACTATGCATCAGTATTGATATTAATCTTGTAAAAATCTTAGTATGTGCGAATAAAATTGTTGAATGACCTTCTTCACCTGAGAAAGTCGAGTGTGAACCTTCCTCTGCCATTTTTAATTTTCTTTAAAAAACCGCTGGCCTAGCAGCCTGGCTTCATGCATCTTGCGCCGATGATCTGTCCTAGGGGGAGGATTTGGCTCCTCTTTTACAGGAAATTCATAAATTGTCTACTAAAACATTGTGAAATATGGAAGCAAGGCCAGTTCAAGAAATAAAAGCTGCTTTGATATCTCAGAATTAGTGGTGGAAAGCCCTATACTCTACTGCTACAAAGCATTAAAGAGCTGTGCCAAGCTCATCTACATTTAGTTCATTTTGTACACTATTGCCAAGGCGTCCTCAGCATAAGTAAAGAAACTACTTGAAAATATAAAAATCACAGCTTCGTGACAAACAACTGCATCTCCCAAGCATTTATATCAAATGCTTTATATAACAAACATTTAACTTTGAAAAACTGTTAGGAAAACAAGTTTTCAAAAGCCACTATTTCAATCTGTTTTAGTCTTCTTCCCAGTTTGTCTGTTACTGCCTTTTTTCGTATTCTCTATTCTTCTTCTACTGTTTTAAACGGCTACTTTCATGTTTCACCCACAGCGTGCAAAGAAAGTACTGTCCGGTAGCCTGGCGCTAGTTGATTTTGCTATCGGGCTAGTGTATTTTGCTCTTAACTTACCTTAACTTACCCAACGGGCAAGTAAAGTTTTTTGAGAAATTCAAATTACAGAAGAACTGTAATCAATCCTGCTTATCAAAAAGTTTTTGGGGCTAGTTGAAATGACTTTTAGGCTAGAACATGCTACCTACTGCATGCCCGAATGGCAAGCTGTAAAACTGACTTTCTTTGCACCCTGAACCCAATTTGGAGGTCGTTTCCGACGTTTGAATTTTGAATAATTTCGTGACACACAGCTCCCTTAATTTTGGTATGAAAATTCAAGACAAACATGTCTTTTAGGCCGCACTATAGACAGTTAACATACCTTGAGGTATTCGCAGAATGCAGTGTCAGGATTTGCAGAGCCACCAAGTTTTGACACAAATTTCAAACTACATAACAGTTTCGCAAGGTCAGGATCCTGTTAAACAGAGTTAAAACAAAAGAACATTTATTGGGAATTATGTCAACAAATGAGATTGTACAGAATTTATAAAATGTGTTATTGGTATAGGTTATGATTGGTACTGAATCCAGCTTTTTTTGGAAGAAAAGGAAAGCTAATAAAATTGTGACTTGGTTTTGGTTGTTTTTTGTTTTTCTTACAGCTTCACTCCTGATTATCTGTCTCGAGCAACCACTTCTGGACAACGTGGCAGAATATTGTAGAAGTAAGTAGTAGTTAAACATTTTTAGACATGTAATACCTAAGCTAACAATTAAACTTGTTCAAAAGTTCACGGACTATATATCATCTTCTATACTATAAAAATATTCTGAATTAAACAAATGTTCATCCTGCATAAATTCTTTAACTGTGATGACCAAGAATCTTAAATTTGGTTATAAACATTATACCTGTGCCAATCCATTAATCAATATAAAGATCCTAAATTAATATCTTCTGGAGCGTTCTCAAATTTTTTAACATTGCAGCAATTTCTAAATTGCAATGGAAGCAGATTCCACAGTTAACTAGTTCTGTACAACTGCACATACCAAAATAGACCACATGTGGTGAGTCTGTAAGTTCATGCCTACACTTTTCTAAAATAATTCTACTCACTGTCACATTTAGATGTTGCATTTCTAGATCCTGTGAGAGGGTGCTGAAAAATTCCACTGATGGCGGCAAGTAATGAAGAATACGCCATGTCAAGCTAAAGCAGCGTTTTACTACGACAGCATTTCGTGATACTGACTGGGCCTCTTCTGAATCGCTTTTTACTTCCTGTAGAGATCCTGCCATCAAAAGCTTGATTATGGCAGAGTAAAAATCTCTGTAAGTTAGTTCTTCTTCAGACAAACTGACAAGTGTTGAGGAAGCCTGTGAAAAAACATGTAACAACAATAACGTCAGAACTGGCAGGCTAGACAAGGCTAGTTGTAAAGATAATTTTTACCAGTAATTAAGATTGTCCAACCAGATTGGTCTGTTCCTAAATAGCATACACAGCAGTGATAAGATTTGGCAAAAACTCTGCAGAACAACCTCTTATTTCATTTTCAATAAGACCGGTCACACCGCCAAGTTCTGACTTTTGGTTAGCACCACAAGACTGCACAGAGTCCTGTCCACTAGAAAAACAATTGTTTTTGTTTTTACATGTGTGATCTTGTTGCCATTGTAGTTGTGGTTGTTTAGGCTCCCTAGTATCAGTGTAACCATTCAGGAAGCTATGAAGTTTCCAGGTTTTTTCTTCAACCTTTCCTTCTTGATCAGTCCAAATGACATCGTTTGTTGATGGTGGAGGTCAAGAAAGAAAAATGTGCCAGGGAGGGAAACGCCAGTCTAGCCCTTGGGATATTTGAATTTCACTAAAGTTATTTTTAGACCAATTACATGCTTCAATTCATCAAAAGCTGGTTTTCCGGAGAGGTACGTGAACTTTTATTCAGTGTTGCCAAGCACGAATTCAATAGTTGCTATTACAAAATCCTTGACTTTTTTGCTTTGAGGCAGCCACACAAGGACTTCATGTCACTTCAAACAATCGATTTAAATTTGCAGACGTCCCAAACTTCTAAAAACAAATTAAAAGTGAAATTCACATATGCGGCACAACACCTGATTCCCCTCTGCCTCATTGCTCTCTCTTCTGGAGGAACATGTATAATAGTCAGCCAACACACTTCTGAAACACTACCAACAATAGACATGTACCTGACAATGCTAAAATAAGCCTCATGTGCCAAGCATAACAGTGGCTGTGAAAAAAAAATTTAAACGAGCATGACTCTCTTCATATTTAGTAATAACCCACCTCTTTGTCTAATTCTTCCTCTTGCTGAATTGATCTTATCTCATAAAACCTGGGTTTACCATTGACAGAGTTGGACGGGAAGGACTCCTCAGAAAGCAAATGGGCTTTTATGTCAGAATTTGACAGACACTCATCTTCTTGCTCAGCTGTTACATAATACAAAGGTTCAAATGGCTCTGAAGAGCTTTTAACGTCTGATACTTTGTCAGTGGCTGCAATACAACTCTGAAATAGATTATGCTGAACCTGAAAGAAAAGCAAAATCAAAAACTTGAATACAAAGGCTTACAGAGGTACCATCTGTGTAATACATGGAAATGCATAATTAATTATGCTTTGTTTATGGTGCTTATAGTGTAGTTTCGAGCACTCCACTCAAATAAGCAAAAACAAAACATACTACGAAAATCAAACATAACAAGATTAAAAAACCTAACGACAAGTACAAGTAGTTATCAAGTACAGTCAAACCTCGTAAATACGGACACTGAGGGGTTATAGAAAGTGTTCATGTTAATGGGGTGTCTATATTATTAACGGGTTGAATGTAGAGAAAAAGGTCTCCGTATTAACAAGGCGTCCTTAAAGCAGGGTTTGGCTGCAAACATAATTTTGGGTCAAACAGACCTGCTTGAAGAGATCTTGCGGTGGTTTTGACAAATGATGAAGGAAGAAGTCCAACAGCAACAAGAGATGGCAGAGTGGCAGGGGAGCAGTATGTGTTACAGAAGAAGAGTCAGAAACTGCTATGAGAACTCTTGCACAGTATGTCAACAGAGCTTTACGTTGAGCCATGGAGAAATTATGAAAAATAAACACCAACAGCTGAAGATGCTCCACATTTAGATCTGAAGGAAAACAACAAGATAACATTGTCTTTTATAATTACCTTAATCATACTCAAGGCAAAGAAATTATTTTAATTGGAGCTACAGCGGCAGTAACAGATAATTTCACCCAAAAACTAATTTGCCTGACATCTGTTTCCCCGGACATTAGTTGATTCCCCCAATGTTGGGTGCCAGAGGATGAGAGATGAGATTATGGTGTATTTCTTTGTCTGCCTGATAGCAACGAGCAGCAAACTGGAGACGCTAATGCTTTTGTAATACATTACCTTGAGGAGGACAAACTGGCCCCTCTTGAAGAGACAAATCTCGGAGTGTATTTATCAGCCTTTTCCACACTGTAACACATTCACCAATGTCCATTGCACTGTTTGCTTGAAGAGCCTTCTGTTGCCGTGCCAACAGTACCCTGGCAAGAATGCCCAGACATCGTCTGCTCACCTTCAGTGGCCATGGCCCTTCCACCAATGGAGCCAGGCCCAAATGGCCCAGAAACACATCCTAATAAAGAAATAAGATTAAAATTGGGTAAAGGATATTGTATTGCTACATGTATACTGTCTTATAAAATGGTCATGAATGGTCATAGCCCTGGTAGATGATAGTTACTCTCCTGTTGTAACAGTTTATTTTGTATCTAGCATCTGTCCACTATATGCGTACAAAAATTTTGAGGTCACCTGTAACCTACATCTACAATTGTGTACCCAAACAGATACAAAGCGAAGTGGAATTGATAAGTAGAGCAGGGTTGTTTAAGAGACAATGTGTTGCCATGAATATTTGAAAACAAGAGAAGAGTCCAGGGATAACTCCAGAATCTGACTGGTTTAGTGAAGAGCATAGCTCAAAATAATTTTTCTTTCTTGAAAGAACATAAAACTTATGTCCAGGTAAGTCACCATTATGGTGCGGTAGACAAAGCAAAAATGTGGGCTTAGACCCAATCTTACATCACTTATGATAACACTGTGCATGGTAAGGGCAAGATTTGCAGTATGCTGACACAAATTCACAGCAATAATGTTATTTGTTGGTACAACAATTCACTCTTGCTCAAGGTGGGAAAAAATATTAGATTAGTAAGTGGTACATGTATTTACTTTGTCCCAACACCACCAGCAACAGTTACAGTGTAAGGGGCACTTTGCATTCAATAAAAATTCCAGTTTGAAATTTCAGAAATTCCACATGCCCAGTGGAATTAGGCTGAATGGAAAGCACTCAAGATTTTATCACACACGGGCCAATTTTGGTCAGACAATATCTAATGACTGACTCTTACTGGTAGCTGTGGAAGAAAAAAATGTACTACAATCTAACCTGTTGATCACTTGACAGCAAGTGTGAAACAAGAAGCAAATGAACAGCCTGGTCAACAGCCACGCAGAGCTTGGCCAAGTCAACATCACTTGACATTCTGCTGACGGCAACTTGATCCAGATCTTGTACAACACTCACAAGCCCCAAGATATGTTCCTCAGTGAATGACTGCCTGATGTATTCAGTCATTTCTGGTATGGTACTGCTCAGAAGGTGTTTGGTTAAAAACTGTAGGGTGCAAGTTGCTAGGTAAATGTTCTGTAACAACAACAACAAAAAAAGAATTTACAAACTCTTGTTATTATAATTATATAA
The DNA here is from genome assembly GCA_942486035.1 of Porites lobata. NCBI lineage: Eukaryota > Metazoa > Cnidaria > Anthozoa > Scleractinia > Poritidae > Porites > Porites lobata. The sequence continues at coordinate 1,290,008 of CALNXK010000027.1, forward strand.
CTGCTTCAAGTGTAATCAAGAAATTCTGAAAATAACAATAATAATAATAATAAAATTTATTATTGAAGTTCCAATGATCGATGCCCTTCATTACCATTAAAACTGAAAATTCAAGCTGTCAGCATTAAATGGAATACTTAGGAATAAAAGAAAAATTTTCCAAGTTCAGCAATAATTAACATCAACTTTAGTAAAATGTGTGGAAAGAGTACGTCTCAGGGAAATATGTAAAATGCATTTGAAATTATTGCTCACATATCATACAACCTCAAAGAAGATTCTACAACGCCACTGGGGTTACATGTATGTGCACCAGTGACAAAAGTGCCTCTTTTCCACTGCCAAATTTAAATTGTGTTAAGAAGAGATTCCCTCCACCATAACACATGTAACAATGGCAATCAACAATACACTGGTAGTACTACACAATTCATTCAGGACTAAACAAGAGAACACCCCAATAAAGAAAATTCTGTGAAGAAGCACTTTTTAACATGCCATAGAAATGGCTATAAAGGTATAAAAATTCAAGACCACTGTAGATAGATAAACATTTTACGTTATCATGATGGTGGTTTTATCATCTAAAGCGCTGGTTTACATAAAAGCCATTAAAAAATTTATTTATCTATTGTGGATCAAATTTATCCTTGGTTTACATTTTGTTTCAAACTCATTATTATACATTACCATGTACCCCAAAACAAAGGAAAATAAAATTTAAACCAACGATAAACAAACACAACCTATAATTCCCTGCTCACCCGGACCCAAGTGCTTTCAGAAAACTCTCTCTCTAAATTATATAAAATCTTAACAGTCATACCCAATTAGTTGGACCATCACTCACCTCCTCTAGTGCCATTTGGAAAGAGCGTCCAGAGGGTGTGGTCTCTGTTCCACTATCCCCAGCCTCACCCCCCTCAGCCTTCTGTCTTGCTGGAGGTTGTGGACTGGGGGACGTTACAGGTGATGTTGATGATAAAGTGTCTTGAAACCACTGACCAAATAAAGACTCATCTTCTGAATAAAAAGAATAGAAAGAACAACACAGTTTCTATTACATTGGATTCATTTTTTTATCATAACAATAAATAAATAAGGACTGCCTGGAATTACGTCCCAAGCGACATCCAAAAATTACTAGATTCCCCTTACACTGCACAATTAATTTTGTGCCGGCTACCTTGATCTCCTTCCACCGTAACTGCTAACAAAAAGTAAGCACCATCGAATAAAATTGTAACTTTCCCAGTTTTGAATGACATTGAATGCATATTCCAACAAGTTGAGATCTGTAAAATGTTCAAACCGTGCGATTTCTTGGAACACCTGGGACAGTTCGATGGCATTGTTCCAGTCTTGCATGTATTCTAACGAAACAAAAATAACCTGGCGTCCACAGTGGAAAATACCTCTTGAAAACCTCTGGACACACCATTTCCGAGACTGTTATTCAAAATGTCCTTAGATGCCTGGGCCCTCAAGAGCTTGTGCCTTTAGTGCGAGTTCCAAAGCCGCCTACTATTCATTATCAGCCTACTACTTAAAAACTTTTTGACAGCCGTACATCCCGATCAACATCTTTCCCATACAGGATCAAGATGGGTTTTAAAGTCAGCAGCTAGTGAACTACATGTGCATTGTACAAAAAGCCAAACAAATTAGCACAGCTGCCTTGCTTTGGAGCTACAGTTTAACCCATCCAAAAGCCAACCAATATTGTTGTAAGCAATTAGAGACTTTTCATTTCAGAAGAAATTTGGAAACGAGTTTCATTATTGATGGTAAGGAAAGCCGTAGAAATAAAGGGAAACTTTGTAGCTAAAAGGGTACATTGTACCATGACATGGCAAAGTTTGTGCTGTACATATACATACCTTCACTGCTCCCATCTGAATAAGAAATGTATTCACTGTCACCCTCATCAGAAGATGATGCTGGTGACTTTGAACTGTCAGACTTGCCAGAACTTGGTCGAGATGGTTCTTGGCCAGCTGTCACAGTGGGTGTGATCATGGCTGTAGCCTGTAGACAAGAAAGGATGCAATGGGATATTCGTGAATGGATAGATTGTACAGTATTGTCACTAAAGCTGGAGTATGGACTGTTCACCACCTTCAACAAAGCTGAGTTCTTGTCATTGTTTTACCCAGTTCAGTAGATCTTAGTGACTGTGCACCATCCACAGGTAATGTAGTCATGTAAATGCATGCACATGTTATACAATGTAATTAATCGTCTAAGACAATGTTGTCTGAGGCCCTGCCAGGGTAATTCCAACAAGCAACATGACCCAAAAAGCATATAAACACTTGACCACAAATTTTTGTTTCCATTGTTAAATTTTGATGTGCTCCTTGAAAATTCAACTCCTGGAAAAGTCGCCTACATGTACATTTGACCAATTGAGCCACCTGAAATAACTGTTATAAATTCTAAAAAAAAATGACAGGTTTATTATTTAATGACGTCCCCATTGCTGTTGCTGTCCTGGTGGCTTAAACTTTCTATTGTTATATACAAAGCAAGCCTATACTCCAATTCAAGAACTTAAATGTGGTATGTTGAGTTATTTCAAAAGTAGAAACAGAAAATGTAATGCCCACCATTCTGTACAATGTAGAGAACTGTGCTAGCAAGTAGTTTAAAAGTGGCAGGTCATCCATCAACTTCTTGACTCTCCTCCAAGCAGAGCAAGGAGAATTGACACTGAAATCAGCTCCAATGGAGATTTGTTCATCCTCAGCTTCCGTGATCAGTCCTTCCACTTGAAGCTCTTCCAACAGAGAGGATAACAGGGTGATGCCGTGTGATGCAAGAGCAACGACTAATGTGTTGACACCTTGTAACCTGCAAATAACAATAAGCAAGAATCATTCTTGATAAGTTTTCAAAGCAAAGAACAAGGTAAAGTTCACGTATGACAAAACTAGAGTCAAACATCCATATACGCATGTGTGACCACCTATCTGAAACACCAAACGTTTCTTTGTCAAAGTCCCATACTTGGAGCCCCTTGTAAAGAATCACCGCTTTAAGTGACGTCGACCACTTTTGGGGTACCCTGTGAGCAGAGTCTCCTTTGATCTTCCTAGTTCCCGGCTTATCTAGGAAGATCGAAGGAGCCTCTGCCCGCAGGGTACTTTTGGGGGGTCACAGTATTAAAATTTCTCATTGTTTTTAACCACTTGTAAGTGACATTTGACCCATGACCCAATCTCTATACAATGTATTTCTATACTGTTATGCTTCTCAGAGCATACAAAATTAACAATAATTTCTAGTGACAACATATGGAACTACACAAATCACAAATTAGATATTGCATTCAATTAATTCTCAGCCAAACAGTAGATATGTCATGACCTCTACTTGGAAAGGACTGCCTGTGGTTCGATTCTCATACATGTGCCCAAAAACCTTCCGTACGCAACCACTATAAATTAATCTTTGCATTTCGGGAGGTCCCTTACAGGAGGTTGAGCTAGAGTAATTAAGTGCTGTTATACATTTTACCATTTGAATTTAGCACCAGCAGTTTCCTTGGCGCTACTATCTTCAGGAGTCAACCCAAGCACCGGTAACAATCCTTGAATTATTCTATGAGCTGCCAACATGTGAATGTTTTGCAAGACTTGTCCTCCTGCTCGTGATGATGATGATATAACTCCACAGATGACATCAAACACATTAATCTGCCACAACCAAAAGTAATAAAATCACATCTTTCTGGCAACATGATGTATACACTCTACAGTGTACTTATAGTAGTCCTTGTCTAAAGAAGAGTTCTGAAAATTAATGTCACATTATTTTGCTAAATTAACCAAAAAGACAGGTCAATTTTTGTCTCAAAATCCACATTACGTACTCCAAACAGGCTCTAATTTGGCTAACAGCGTTAAAACACCACTACAGCTAGTGCTGTTAAATTAACTTTAATGCCGTTAACAAGGAGCACTATCTTGTGTTGTCAGTCAGTGGCCTGTTTGGTGGTGTAGATGTAGTCAGTCTGCATAAGCACCATGTATTAAATACAGTGCTTCATAAAGGCCACTGGGCTTTGTTTAGCCTTTGCTTTTACACCAACCCCAACCAGCCCCTGTTACTTTTCCACTGATTAGTTACTGTGATAGTTGCCTGACATTGAAGGCACAGGGGCTTATGACTGAGAGGTGTGGATTTACAGGCCAAGAAGGCATAACTCTGTGCAGGGGCTGGTTGTGCCAAAAGTAAAAGCCCCAAGACATCCCTTGTAGCCACCCCCACCAAGCAACTTTCTGCTGGACAATATGGCTCAAGAGATTTATTTCCCTTCCCATCCCCTACCCTGAAAAAAAAATCATCATCATCTAAATTTCGTTCATTTGAACATTGTACATGCAGAGCACAACCGTAAATGCCTCTTACGCAGTTTTCCACAATGCTCTGAACACATCTTTCTAAGCTTTCTTCTTCACCAGTCATTTTGCTGGCAGATTTTGCTCCAGATGCCTTTGACAGTGATGACCTTCCCAGCAGTGTTTTGCCTGATAATGGTCTACTCAAACCTGTTGTTCCTGAAAAGTTTACGACAAATGTTGTTGTTATTATTTTCATTTTCAACAGATATAAATAAACCAGAAGAACTTCTTTGTTTATGCATTTTTGCTTTGGGAATCGAAATTGGGAAAGTTAAATTCTCAATTTTCCTCTGTCTCAGACAGGCTATGATTCAAACACTCGCATACAGAATGCAGACTCTACAATGTTTGTGCATTTATTAGCATGAAGAAAAAAGTATGTGCAAAGTGAAAAAGAACAAAAGTACATGTACACATGTACACTGTATGTGAATACTGACAGTCAAAATTAAAGTCAGGTTAAAATTTTTTAACTTAGGTTGATTCTCAATTTCCTTTGACTCCTAGTCACTATAATTATTCATGAATTAGGACTGGGAGACAAAGGAAATTGAGAATCAACCTACAATCAGGGACAAAAGTAGTTGACACACGTGTTTAAAATGGGTGCTTTTAACAAACATTTAATTCATTTATTATTTCATTCCTTTTAAATGCCCTAAATCCCCTCAACCCCTGAATCAATGTTGTCTGAAGTAAAAAAAAGACTTGAGGGTCCAAAATACAACATTGATCTTGGGGGGAAGGGGTTGGGGTAGACAGGGGAAGGGGATAAATATATCCACTATGCAAAATGGGACCATTTTACGGAAGTGTGTCAACACTTTTGTCCCTCATTGTTGGTTAAAAATTTTCATCCTGAATTGAATTTTGATCTGTAACATATGCAACAAAAAAGAACAAAAGTACATTGAAATGTATATCAGGAAAACGGCTTCACTATAAGTGAGTACAAGACCTGTACACAATAGTACTTTACTTAGTATGATGATTAAAAAAATGTCCTTTTGTTCATGCATGCAATTAAAGAAAGTTAGTGTACAGATCACATCAGAGTACAGACTTGAAGCCAATATACCTATAGTACAAGGAATCTGAGAAAATTTAATTCAAAAGATTTATGATTAAGTAGTAACTGTACAATAACTTTTTGTAACATACCAGCAGCACCAGCCAAGCTGAAATTTCCAGTGGCCACTGTAAGGGCAACATTTAGGCAGGCTAAAGCCAACTGACTAACTTTTTCCACTCGACTTGCTGAGAGTGGTTCCAGTATAGGGATTGATATGATGCCTGATATAACCATCAACTCAGAAGACAGTTCCTGGATACTGCAATAAGAAAAATTCATCCATTTTAAGTAATCTCCTACTGTGTTTCCTCAAATAACCATCCATATTCAAATGAGCAACCATATCCCCCTCATTCCTTGCTAGCAGAGGTTCCTCACGATAAGAGAAGACAAGACAGAGAAGAAAGATAGATACGTCTGAGAGGTACGTCTGCCGGCCCCTGGCAACCACTGTGGTTGAAACTTACTGTTTTTCAAATCTGGTTTCGTTTAATGTGGAATGTGCATGCCCTGTTAAGACTGCACTCTGGAAATTTCTGAGTGCACAGCTGTTATCCTGCAAGCTGATTCTGTAAGTTGTGTCGCAGGTGTCTAAAAAGTTACTGGTTGTTAAGGATACGCCAGTACATGTATGATACAAAACATCACATCAAAGCTGATATGCAGAAACAGTAATAATACATTATAAGTTTGTGGCTATTTTCCTTTTGCTTCCTCTGATAGTAGCTTCGGGTCAAGCTCATAGTACATTTTGTAGACTTTGGGTGAAATCCCCAGTCCCTGGCCATTACTTCACTGATTTAGCAACAGAACGGGAACATCAGCTAACAACCACACACCCAAATCAAACTACTGGCTTGACCAATGGCAGAGCGGCAAATTGAGCACCGGAAGTCACGTCGTGTGCTTTCCCATCATCAACTGAAGTCACGTTCTGTTGCTAAATCAGCCTACTGACAGCCCTGCACATCAACCCTTGGATTTAAGGGGTTGTGAGGTGGATGAGAGGGGGAGGGAGAAGTGGATGCCATCCTCCTCCAAAGGTAGCATAAACATGGCCTCCTACAGGCTTAATAAAATGTTGTAACTCTTCAGAACTATAAGAACCTACCTGGAGGATGTAAGATTCATCGGAGAGGAAGATCCCACAGGATTAAATGCAATCTTTGAGAATTCAGGCAGGGAAATGCACAGATCTAATAATACCCTGCCACCTCCTAACTGTCGCACTGAGGCTACATTGCAGTTGGAAAAGAAGCTCTTGATATCTGTGCTACTAGAACCTGGTGCTAAACTCTTTTCATTTTCAGTCCTAAGATATTAACAAATCCTATTTCAGAATATATAATCTGAAATTCAACTAAAATAAGCTTAAACTGAAATTTATTAAACCTTCAACATTAATGTATAATCAAAGTCCTAAGCCAGTACTTTTATTTCTGTTTGCCTTGTTTTATTCTCATTTTTCATCGTTATCATAAAGAAAGAGAAAGGACAATTGAATCACACATTTACATGTATATGTTACAGGTCAAATTTTATTTCTGGTTAATTTTGATTTGACCTGGGTTGATTCTCAATTTTCTTTGTCTCCTAACCCTAATTCATGAATAATTTATTAATCATCATAAGTTAAATAATTTTAACAAAATCACTGTTAATTTAATAATAATAAACATAGTCATCTGGGAGCAAAAGTTTGGCACCTGCAGGGGCCAGTTGGAGCTGCTAGTGCACAGCCTTGACTAAAGTAACCACTACAATACAGTACAATACTTTCCAAGAGCACCTGCTTTTGTCCTTTGTAAAACTTGAACTGGTATCTTCCCCATTCTCGGTAAATGCTGTCTGCAGACGCTGGAAGAAGTCATCTCCTTGGATGAGTGAAACACTTGTCTGTTTTTCAGATGAGCTGGCTGTTTCCTTGAAGCCATTGGCTGATTTTAGGATGGCTGTTAATGTGATTATCTCAGTTCTGTTCAAACAGCCATGTCCTTTACAAAGCCCTTCAATGATGGATATTAACTGCTTCTGTGGAAAAGTAACAATAATTAAATTTTGTTGTCAGTATGTTCAGGGTTCATACTCTTTTGAGCTTTTGAAATTTCAAGACTTTCCATGACTTTTCCCATAACCATTTCAAGTTTTCTATAACCTTAGCAGGGTGCAAAGGAAGTCATTTTTACAGCTTACCATTCCGGCAAGCTGAAGCTAACATTTACTAGTCCAAACGTCATTTCACCTAGCCCCAAAAATTTTTGGGAGATCAGAAATGATTTAACATTTCTTCTGTAAGTTGAATTCCTCAAACTACTCGCCAGTCGGGCAAGTGAAGAACAGAATTCACTAGCCCGATAGCAAAATTCACTAGCCCCGGGCTATCGGACTCTACTTTCGTCGCACGCTGCCTTAGGTTATGCTGTCACTTTTGAAATTTTTCAAAACTTTGGTTTTCACCAAAATGTGTGCCGTTTATGCTGTTTACTCATGTCCATCTTTTTTTATCGTCCTTGCTTTGACATCAGCAGTGACTAATCTGCCAAAGGTAACTTTAATTTTCCATGATTTTCTAAGTGCATGTAGAGTTAAATAATAACATTATAGTCCAGGATCAAATGTTGTCCACACTCAAAGGGTGCAATACATGTAATTATAAGGACAGTACATGTACCTTCAAAGGTTGTCGCAATTCCTTTTTATTTTCCAGCTCTAACAGAACAAACTTAAGGAGCACTTTGCATGCTTTCACTATTATTTGCAAACTAGCACCACCTGTAAAATTAACACATGTAAACAGTGAATGACATACAAAACCATTAAGTTTTGAAGCAGCCATAGCAAAATTAATGAAGATTCACCCATAACATCTCTCAAAAATTTATAGTGCCACCTCTAGATTTCCACTTTCGTCAACCGAAACATCAAGTGAGCTCAGCTGTAACAGGTGTTACAGGTTACGGTCCTTAGTGACAGCTCTCTTGTTACTCTGTTAATTGGGATGAATAATAACACAGGTATTGGATTTGGCTTTTGTAAGGATCGAGGAGCCTTTAGATAAAACCCTATTCAATCTTCATAATTCTTCACATCTTACTCAGCCTCATATAATAATTCCCCAATAAACTATGCTGATTACCTGTTGAGGTAAAAGGATGCATGTACACAACAACCTTGCAATGGAGCAAGAGAGTAAGAATATCTTCATACATGAACATTACACTGCCATAGTACTTTACTTACACTGAGTAACATTTAATCCAATGTAATGCGCAGACAACGCCACAAATGAATAAATCCCTTCACGTTCCTGTCCTTCAAGTATTTCATTTTCACTACAGAAAAGACAGTAAAGTTATTAGAAATTTTATGTTTCATTGGTAACCTGCTAGCATTTGCAGAATCGGATGTTGGGAAAGGAAATCTGGCATTGGGTTGGGGCGATTATCAAACAACAAAAAAAAAGAAAGTTTTTTCCTGCAGGCAGCTGTAAAATTCACTGGTTTTTAAAAGCAAATGATAAGCTTAATGATTATAAATAAATAGCAAAAATCGAGTAGCAGATGTCAATTAAAACAGTATGTTCAGTTTCGAAATACTCTCATGATTTCTGGATCAGCAACAAAAGTATCAGCTTGACATGACATGAAACTGCTTAACTCAGCTGATCCCATGACAGTAGTCCAAAGACTTTCGCTATCACCCTAACTTTGAACAGTCTTGCGAACATCATCATGTACGCGTACACACACAACGAGAACTAAACCAGTAATAAGTAATCTTCTTACCTTCTGGCTATGACTGAACATAGCGGAGGAACATGTAACTTAGAAAACGACGAAATTATTGCTAAAAGGTGTTCGACACCTTCCTGCAAGCCAGCCATTTTGGCTGTTATGGCTCCCACAATGCCTTGAAAGTAACTAGTCACCAGTCCACAGTTGGCATCGAGCGATTAGGCTTGGTTCGCAGGTAACCCAAGCTCGAAAAAAATAAGTATCGACAGGATTGTCGCGCAACATAAAAAATGTGAGGATTTGTATGGCGAAATATAAATTGTTTTTTGTATCCTATGGTTATTAAAGGATTCCAATAAAATCGGCTAACTTCGCTTTAGTTGCGTGTTTCTTCTTTCCGGCGATAAGGATTATAGAGACAACAAGCCGGTTCCAGTAAAGGATATAAAATGGCAATACATGGACCATCCCGCGGTTTTTTTTTTCAAGTTTTGATAAAAACCATTACTCGAATATCCACAGACACTGCTAGAGAGAAAGCCTTAAAATCTGTAAATTTACCAAGTTTAAAGGTCAAGCGTCCCAAGCGAGCATACCATAGAACCACAAAGTCGCGAAACTGTACAGACGTTTGTATGGTAGGGAGGCCGGGGGATCTAACTTGCTGCCCCCCAAAATAGAAACGTTTGAAACATTTCCCGAATTTGCCAAGCTACCGTATATCTGCGTTAGTTTTCAACAGATCAATTTCAAACTTGGCAACTTTACTGATTTTAAGGCGTTCTTTCCAGCCTAATTACGGATTTTTTCTGACTGGGTCTCACATGAAAAAACTATACACACAACTAAAGAATAGTTAGCCGATTTTTATTTCAATCCTTTCATATTCGTGGGTTTCGTAACCTGCGTTGCAGCCGGCCCACGCACTCGTCTAAACCATTTGCAAGGGCCTTCGTAGGCAAAAACACGAGTCCATACAAGTTCTTATATTTTGAAGGTTACGGGATAATATTGATGATCATCATATTTCGAGCTTGTGTTGTAACGACTTAGGTTGTTGATGTTCTTACGTTTTTCTTTTCATTATTATTTAAAGCAAGAGAACAGTGAACAGAACGGTGCACAGAACAGTTTGTAAGAATATGGCAATTTTAACTCAATTACTGAAATATTTTATTTGGATTTTATTTCTTACGTTTTTTGGCGTTTACTGGTTTAATTCATTGGCCTGATAAATGACAAATAAGTGGAGAGATAAGAACAGATTGTGCCTCTTTACCTGGGACAACGAAATTTTACAATACTGATACATGTCCATACATCATTCTTCCTCCTTCAATTTTGACATTGACATGGAAAATGTATAGAGGGAGCAATCCGCTAGAACTAGTGATTTCTCTCTGAATATCAACTGTTTTTTACATCATTTGTGGACTTTTTTCCTCGTTGACGAGGAGAGTGTTTTCAATCAGTCTTCTTTCATTCTATTATATCATCACCAATACATAGCCTTTATTTATTGATTTTATGTTTAGAATTTATAATTTATTACCGATATTTGATTACTTTATCATTGTAATTCGGTTTTTGAAAAGGAAATGAGGATCTTATTATTATTATTATTAAATTATCCGATGATAGTTTATTAATTGAACATTGCACAATTCTCTGAACGTCTTTTACCGCAGCCAGTGTAAATCATTTATGACAGTCTAGTCCTGTTAAGATGCGGTTCGATGAGTGTCGCGGGGACAGTTCCAGACCGATATCAGACATGGTACCAAAAAGCCGTCTTTTAACTTAGAAACGACTGGGACTTTTTTCTGTAAATTGACAATATGCATAAATAAATGCTCTTAGTGTTTGTCTCAGGGTTTTTGTTCTATCGATACAGCAGGTCTCTTTCCGTATTAAATTTCTTCAGTTGTAGGCTCGATACAGCCGATGAAGGTTACTGCGGTCGTTGTTCGAGGACACCCTGGTTCGAACATATCTGTCTTTCAAATCACATGAAATTGATCTTGCCAGGCTTGTTGGAATATTTGAATCTACCGTTGTTGGACAGTTACTGACCAACCAAGCTGACTTTGTTTGTTGACAAAATCGCACACCATCATCTTTTTTCTGGGTTTCTTGTGTTTTTCTTATTCTCAAAAGCTCCTTAATTGCCTTCCTAAAACGACGGTCTCTATAGCAGTAAAGGATAGGATTTAAGACCGAGTTTAGCCGAACTAGTGTCCTTGAGATATGGAAAACGAAACGAAGATGCAAGGCTGGAAATTGTAGTAATATTACTTTCGGGAGAATATTGCCTAAGGCAATTGTCAAAAGAAGGGCAGCTGTTATTAAACCAGTCGTTTTGGCAACGTTAGATTCTCGTTTTGCCTGAAGTTGAGCAGTAATCAATCTTATATCGCTCGTGCGACGTTTTCGTACTTCGTGGTAAACCATGGCATAGAAATATAGAATGAAGACAACGAGTATGACTCCACAGACATTTATAATCAGGATCCCGATGCGAACTAGGTCAACTTCCACGCTTGTCGTTAACATAATGAACAAAGGCAGCCATGTAAAAATCGCCGACAACCAAGCGAAGATTGCAATCTTGGTAAGAAACGATTTTGTCATAATTACCTTGTAGTCCATTGATCTCCGTATGGCTACGAACCTTTCCCAGGCAACCATGGTCAGATGGCACAGGGAACAGAAGCGTAAGAAATCCTCTAAGCTTAAAGCTACTCTGTTTATCGTACATACAAGCTTAAGGGAGCCTTCGTGGACCGTTACCAAGGAAGTAGTGACAGCGGGTATGGATGCAATGCCTGTTAGAAAATCTGCCAGCGCGATGCTTGATAATAGAATGTTGGAGTGTTTTTGTAGCTCTTTCCTTTGAGTCACAGCTATGATTACTAACGCGTTCAAAGTTATGGTAAAAGGTGAGACAGTCAATGAGATGGCGGCTAACAGCCAATGAACCATAGTCTCATGTTTCTGACTTAAGTCACTTGAGGAAACGTTGACAAGCGGTCCGTAGCAAGACATGCTTATTCTGGTCAGTCAATAAAAGCTAGCCTGAGTTCAGTTCTTGTTGGTGGTTATGCGTTAGTCCGATGGAAAAAGCTGAACCCTGAGAGCAAACAGATTGTTGCGTTAATAAATGTTTAGGGCTTTTAATGACAATCCATAAGAGAAGAAAAACCATAGTTTTTGCACAAACAAGAAGATCGCATAAAAGAAAGGCGGCAAGAGTCGGTAAATTTTAATTAAAACAGACTTAGTCTTAACGACAACAGACAAATTTTTTTTAATACTACTGAAGTTCGAAAAAGCTTTTATTTGTTCTTGTATGGTGCCGCAAAGCTATTTTCAATATTAATTATTTCGCAATTTTAATCTCAAAAAATATTAAAATTGTATCAGAACAAAAAGCAGAGCAGTGACTAGAGTTTCATAAAAGTATAGATTAGATACTAAGATATAAGATAAACACTTTACTTCAATAGTGTGCATAATTACATGTCGCACTGTAGTCTCCCTTATGGCCCTATGAAACTACTAAAATCCTAAAATCCTTAAAAACTAAAAACTATAAAGGTAATAAATAATTCAAATTTCAAGCTTAAGAAAGCTAAAAAATGTTCTGTCAATTCTATAACTCTCTAAGGCGACACTTTACTCGAATTTACACGTGAACAAAAACTTAAATAAGTACTTTAAGATAAATTGTTGAAATATTAAGTCATTTAAAAAGCTAAAAGATTCTGTCAATTTTAAAACTGCCAGGCGTGAATTTACACACTGGACTGAATCAAAGTAATTTCTTTTGAACTTCTGTACATCAGAAGAGCAGACTAAATCTTTGTCGCTGACATTATTTCACAGGTTAACTGCATTGTAAGAGAACATTCGCTTCACGCTATTGGTACGTAGAATAGGAAGGCAATGAGGCAACCTAGACCCTTATTGTATCATGAGACTTTCAAAGATAACAGTTTCTCAGAGAGGTAATCCGGTGCGCGTCCATCCAGTAAAAGAAGTAGTCTTCAGTCTTTCAATACAGGTTTGATTGATGGGTAGCCACCCAAGTTCCAGAAATAGCTGCAGGGTGCTCCTCAAACGGAGCATCTAGTACAGTGGAACCCCGCCTTACGACCACCCCGTTTATATAAGACCACCTCGTTATTACGGCCACATTCGTTCAAACCAAACGTAAAAACCATTGAGTCATTTTATTTTTTTGAGGACCCCGTTAATGGGACCACCTCGTTATTACGGCCAGGATTTTATGGCCCAACGGTGGTCGCATTAACCGGTATAATACGCGCACATCTTCTTTTTTGAACATTAAAAAATCTCATCCAAATTAATCTTGCATTACAACTTCCCGAAACGGAGACACAGTACTCAAGAATAGGTCTAACACTAACTTTAAATAAAATGATGTGATATTAAACAGGTAACAATTTTTTAATGCGAGCCAGAACAGTAACTCGCTTTAACACTTAACTTTAACAGATTAGCTACGTAGGATGACCAAGATAGGGAAGGGTTGATATCCAGTCCCAAGAGACGTTCCCCTTGAGTTTGCTCCAGCTGTCTATCATCCAAACACAGCAAAAGGGGACATTTTTCGCGGGGGAAAAGCCTTTGTCGAGTGCCAATTATCATGTACTTTGTCTTTTGCGGATGTGCAGCCATGCCATGATCTTTCGTCCATGTCGCCGTATTAGAAAGATCCCGCTGGAGTTGTACCTGAAAATCAGTCAGAGTTGAAGCTGCGCTAGCATAGAAAGTAGCATCATCAGCAAAAAGGCCATTTCTATTCTTCCAGGTTAAGGGCAGGGTATCAATAAAATAATAGGAGGAAGAGGACAGGGCCAAAACCCAGGCCCTGAGGAACTCCAGAACTCAATACTTCAATACTTACTGGTGCAAGGTTTGATGACTTTGACCCTTGAGCTTACAGTTGTTCTCAATGTCGCCCAGAGTTTTTGCGTTTGTTTGTATCTGTATCATTAAACCGTGCGTGGTCGAGTGTTATGTTCAAGCTCCTAATTTCTGTGTCTCCGCTAATTCAACAAGCACGATTGATCATGATGTTAGCATTAGCGAGTTTCGATACACTTTGAAAGTTCACAGCTCGCTTTAACCCCCTGCTGAATACCTTTTTATGTACACAACCCGTATTTTACCGAAAGTGTTCTGAATTAAACGCACACTGTAAATGTGAGGAGGTAAAGTAAAGGATATTAAGTATATATGTAGGTTTTTAACTTTAAACCGTGGAACAGTCTTCCGGCGGAGATCAGAAACATTCAGAGCCTCACATCTTTTAAGCGAGCTCTCAAAACGCACTTTTCTTTTATTCATTTAAATTCATTTTGTTTTATCATTTTTTAACATAGAATTTAATCGACTTACATTTTTATGATAGTTTTTAATTCGACTTATTTTTATCTGATCGTCTGTTATGCGCATACAATTTTCGAAGCTCATCTGATCTTGCTAATAAATTCCCTACGATTTTCTGAAGTTTAATTTTTCATATTTCACTCTCCGGGTTAGGCTATTTTTCGCAGCGAGTGAAAAGGAACCCAGAAAATTTTTGGATTCAAAAATGTGATGAAAGAAGGAATCTGAAAAATTATCTCCTTCGTAAGACGTTAAATTGCATCTAAAATTTTCGGGAAAATAATTCTGAATTCCTCGTAATTTCGAAAAGACTCAAGTTCCCCTAGAATGGCCGAACACTGAACAAATTTTATAACGCCACTTAGAATGCATTTCTATAGAGTTAAAAGTACTTTATGAATAGCTAAAAAATGTTTTCTTAATGTATTCGAGGAAACCGTCGTTGGGTGTCCCAGTCTCGTTGCCTTCTCCGCTTAGCACTACACGATTTTATGTTTAGTATGAGCAAACTATAAATATTATCAAGAGCTTAGCTTTTAGCCCTCCTGACTAAATTTATGTATTAGCGCCGCTTCCAATGCATTTGAAAGTACTCTGGGCAGCCTTAAATGTGTTTTCAATGCAGTTAGGGGGAAATCGTCGTTGGGTGCCCCTGAGTTTTGAAAATAATGGTAATAAAAAAAGATATCGCGCACATAAATTTTACTTTACCATATCTTCAACTGTATCTTCTATTCAGCTGCATAGCCGACGCCAGATTTTGCCTTTGTCCTGGCGGGAAAACCTCGTCCTCCCTCACCAGTTTGGACAACATACTGTAGAATAAAACGTAGTTCTGGAAAGAACTGTTTATTTAATTAATCTAAGCAAACAGGTCTAGTAGAGTCAAGAACCTATGCAAGCGGCTGGACGAACAATGTGACAGCAGCTGTGACAGCGAACGTTAGAAGAATTCGAGCTTGAAAACCAGGGCCACCCTGTTGAAAACTTACGGACGGTCGCGCGATCGCCTTTTGTTTTCTGGTCAAAACTAACGCAGCGGACCCTAGAAGCAATAGTACCATCCCTCCCATTGAAACTGTTGCATTGTCGCGCGGACGCGGTCGCTAAGCTTGAATATTCACGTCGCGTATTATACCTGGTAGTTCGCGGTCATATCGAAGCGTAAAGGTCAACAGAGTTTGTTGATGAGCGAGCGATTCTTGTGCAGTTGCGATGGGTTTTGTGGAGCAAGCGAGCAAGGAACCGGAGCACACGTTACCTGCAGATTAGCCGATGGCAATTAGGAGCGGATTCGTTGATTATTCTCCATTTTATAGCGCTTCGCGTGAAGGCGCGTGGAGATGGTCCGTTTGTTTTGTAGCCAGCCTTTAATTCTTCTTTAGTGGATAGCACCTACAATTGCAAAACTCAACAAAATGCCACTTTAACCGGCCAGGAAATACAAGGATACGTTCAGTTGAAGGTATCTTAGCTTTGTTTTGTTATATTTTGACTTTTGGACTATTTTAGTTCATTGGAGTTTCGACGACTCATCGCATTAATTTGTCCATGTGAATATTAATATATTCATTCAGTGACACATACTACGTCTAGGCCGCCTGTGGGATATTCAAGTTGTGTGTGCTTTTTTCCGTATTCTAGTGTGTAATACCTCTTAATATTAGCACATCTGACCTTCATCTTTCAGGAGATATAAGGTTGGCAAATGGCTTTCGGAGAGAAGAGGGAAGAGTTGAGATATTTCATAATGGTGAGTGGGGAACTGTTTGTGATGATTGGTGGAATATTCAAGCTGCTAACGTGGCATGTCGTCATCTTGGATTTTTTGGTGCCCGCCGCGCGATTAGGAAAGCTTACTTTGGTCCCGGGAGTGTTCCTATACTACTAGACAACGTACGTTGCCGTGGCAATGAAAGTTCTCTTGGAGATTGTTCTCACAATGGGTGGGGAAAGCATAATTGTGGACACTATGAGGATGCATCAGTTGTCTGCGAGAGTAAGTGCTACAATTCCGCTTTAGTTAATAATTTTTCCTCTTTTTCTTCTGATTTTTGGTATAACATGTTTCTTTCCGTGGCCTTAATGTTTTGGACTCTGTGGTTGGTCTTTATCCCACAATAGAGATATCTTTAAAAGGAGGCAACCAATGAAGTGGCTTTAACACTGTAGGTGGTCATTGCTCCAAATTGGTCCAAGTCGGAAGCCGCTATTCTTAAAGAATGCTAATTAATGAATGCGCACGTAGCTTGCGTGGCAGGCATTTATATGGGGGAAGAGAAATAGAAACTGATACAGAATAATTGGCCGGAATGTGACAGATATCCGTATAACTCCCGGCTGTAATGTAATATCCAATCCACACATTTAACTTTTTTCGCGGTAATAGGCAGTTTAAGCACCTACAACGACTTCAAAAAAACAATAGGTTTAATGATCAAAACAACAGCTCTGCACTTGCATCACGCTTTTCAGTACATTTCTGTGACGTCCATTGCACGACTACAACTTGAAACCTCCTAATTTGTCGTTTTTTGGAGGACGTGGACATACGACGACGAATTTTCCTTCCTCTTTTCGAACTTGAATAATTTCCTTAGAAATTTAACCCCAGGGAAAGTCGCCTGCATTTGACATATTGAGCGGGTCCAAATACACAAAGAACGCAAATTCATTTTTTTAACGACGTTTTCGCTGCCGTCGTCGTCGTTGCTGCTTAAGGTCCCTAATATGGAGCTTTAGCAAAGACGACGGCGACGGCAACCAGGACGTCAAAAAAGCAATAGGTTTATTACGCAAAACAACAACTTTGCACGTGCATCACGCTTTTTTGTACATTTCTTTACCGTCCTTGCACGACTACGACGTGAAAATCACTAATTGCAAGTTTTCTGGAGGACGTAAACAAGCGACGACGAATCTCTTTTTCTCTCTCTAAACTTGAGTGCGGCCCTCAAGAAATCAACTCCAGGGAAATTCGCCTACACTTGCCATTTTCAGAAAATTGGAATAAACGCGACAAGGATTGAAGAAACGGGAATTCATTTTAAAACTGACGTTTTCGCTGCCGTTGCCGTCGTCGATGCTAAAGCTCCCTAATATCACGGAAAGTGAACAACCTCTTGTATTATAGGCACGTTCTTGACATAAGAAGAAGAAGAAGAAAGGTCCCACGAGACTTTTTAAATTTAGGTGACTAATGTACTAACATATCTTATAATTGTATAGGTTGTGGTTCAATTTTATCCTTAGTTAAATCTTTATTTTCTTTTGTTTCAAACTCATTATCATACATTTTCATACCCCAAAACAAAAGAAAATAAAAATTCAACCAAGGATTTCAGCGCTGTCGCTTTGCTTCGTTTCGCGGACATTGAAAGAGGAAATTTGTTTTTTGGAACCATAAAGTAGAGCTTTTCACCATTAATAGGATTTCTTCTATATAATCAAAAGTTAGAAACACATTACGCGAGTCCATCATTCGCTATTGCGTAACTCAATGATTCACAAGATTTAACTGAGAAATCTCAAATTACATACATAAAGAGTGTTTAAGAAAGCCTTGCTTATAGGAATCTACATTTCAATTATGAATTTGTTCAATTGTTTTAGCCAGAGAATTTGGACCACCCCATCCAGGCAAATGTCCAGATTTTCCGCCTCCAGCTGAATGTCCATCCGTCAAAAAAGATTTGTGTTCCGCTGATGATTACTGTCCCACAGGCCAGAAGTGTTGTTATACAGGATGTGAATTAGATTGCGTTGGTAAGTTCGATCTCAAACGCATAAGTAGCCGAGACCTTTAGAATCTAAGGCGAGGACGACTACGAGAACAAAATTTCAGTCTAACTACTTACTACTACGCGCGCGTGAACCAGCAACATTTTGGCTGGAAAACGCGATAGCCGTCGTCGTTCTACTACTGGTTTTAGCGAAAATGTCGTAGTGATGGAAACAAGTTATCAAAATAATGTTAGAAGATTTATTATTTTGATATCGGGAGAGGGCTTTACCTCCTTCAATAAAAATAAACGTGTTAACCTGTTTTGTTGAAAAAAAGTAAAACGAAGTTTTCCGGGTGTCTATATTTTTTTAGAAAACGCGAAAAACAGTTAAATCTCGGGCTCGTAATCGTATTCATCCTCGAATCTAAAGACCACAAAAAAATTAACATCAAGTTTTTAGAATTTATAGGTTTAAACAGGACGCTCCTGGTTAAATTGAGAGAAAAAAGCATCGTGAAATGAACAGATATCGTAGATTACCATGATCGAACAACAACAACAAAAAGGCATAGCTATTGTATTCATATGGGAATAATTTGCGCACTCTACGCAAGTTCCAATTTCTCTCATTTCTCTGTCTTAATTGGTCATGAAGTGCAACTTTAATAAATGACATTGTAATTTTCTTTGGTAGGTTTTGAAAATTAAAGGAAATCGAATATTGACATTTTAACATAATTTACCTTTTTCAAGCTGAATTTTGGCTTCATTCGTGGCTTTTTTCATGTCTGTTAGTTCGACCTGCTCTTTCCACAGTTTTGCTGTTTGAAACAGATATCCCTTTAGCTTACTGGTAAATGTTGATCTCTGAAACCTTATTATGTTCATGATTTGTATCGTTTGATTTTTTTCGTTTTACTACCGAAAAACATCCAAGTGTCGAAAATAACTGAAGCTAATTTAATCGATTTAAATAGGACCAATTACAGCTACCAGTAACTGCGATATTGTCACTAAGTGCTATGGAGCATTCATAACTTTTTTAATAATAAATTTATGAATTTCATATAATTATCTATTTCATTTATTAATATATATTTCATATATTTTCATGGAATTCATATATTCATTTTTTATTGTTTGGCTTCCTTGTTTTTAACACCCCGGGCCAGCTGTCATCAAAAAGTGATCTCTTTCAAACTAGTTTTCTAATTATTAACCGTTTGAGCTGAGACTTTGCACAATAATAGAACTTTGCATTCCCAACAATCGTATGTTTTTGGATTTTTGATTTTAACGGTTTTTGGCGCGAAAATGACGTCATGAGATTGACAGCAAAAAGTAGTTTTCGACTTATGGCGTAAACAACTGGAACTTTTAAAAGAACTTACAGAGATGAGCTCAAATGTGAAAAAAGTATTAGTAAAGCTTAATTGGTTGAAAAGTTATTGAGCTGTGAATTTCGTGTTTTCCGCCATTTTGTTACTATTTTTAGAGATTTGGTGATCTTTAGAATGTCATATCTTCTTAACCAAATGAGGTTTTCAAAACCTTTTTTCACATTCAAGTTCTCCTCTGAGTACTCTTTCAAAATTGCTAACCTGTTATGGCTTAAGTTGAAACTTATATTTTGCTGTCAATCTTATGACGTCATTTTCGCGCCAAAAACCGTTAAAATCAAAAATCCAAAAACATACGATTGTTGGGAAAACAAAGTTCGATTACCGTGCAAAGTCTCAGCGCAAACGGTTAACAAATTGAAAAACTAGTTTGAAAGAGATCACTTTTTGATGACAGCTGACCCGGCGTGTAAAAATGTCCGGATTCGTGTGAATTTCCCGGGTAAATTTAATGACCAGCTCTCAGTTGGCTTGATAGCGCAGCTGTTTAGAACGCTGCACCGGTGTCGCAGAGGTCAGGGTTCCAATTCCGACAAGCCTGAATTTTTCAGGCTTTCGGAGTTTCCGCACACCGACGTAAATTACGTCTTTAATTTCGTGCATGGATCCTTTTTGCATTTATTTCTATAACTTTTGTGTTAACAATCCCATTTGTTAATTACTATGGTCTGGTTTCTTAAGGTTTTGAATAGATTATGAGGCAACTCAGTTGGGGAGAATCAGCAAGCGATGGTGGATATGACCGTAGTCTTCCTTTTGTCAAGAAAATAGTTTTGATAATTCAGTAGTCCATTAAGAACAAACAGGCTTTCTTTAGCGTTTCCAGAAAAAAAAAATAGCAGTTACTCACTGACAAGTGAAGTAGGCTATAAGCGTTAAGTACGTTTTTTTTTAAAGTTGAATTATTCTATTCTAGAAAAAATAGATTGCTCAATTATTAATTTCAAAAAAGTATTGACTTTTTTAGCCATAAGTCGTTGCTATAAATTAAAGTAACCGACAAAAAGGATTGTACTGCTTTTTATATTTTAATAAATTACTGTTTGATTAATGAAATATTGAATTGATCATGCTACAAGGATGGTAGGTTGGAGTAATAGCTAGAAATAGTTTGCTATCATTCTTTTCTTATTAATAAATAAAATGTTACTTGCAAAAAGTCTTTGACTGATTAAGCTATTTTAAAAATATTCTTCTTTCCTCTCGGCCACGTTGCTTGCTTCAATTATGTCTTCATCTGCCACATTCTTTTGATATTGGCTTCCAGACCTTTATACTAAATAATTTTTCGGAACCCTTGGCGGAAGTATTTTTGTCATAGGGTATAGTTAATATCAATCAAGATGCGTTTCTTATCCTGATTGTTCGTCATGATATTCTCAGGGGCAGCAGTTTGCAGAAATGTCTCCATCTATATGAATTAGCATATCACATGGTGATGTCGCCATTTTACTCCACCGTAATTCGGGTATGTTCGTACCACAATTCTACTGTGTGCTGTCAACGTCATCATCATCATCATCATCATCATCATCATTATCATCATCATCAGCATCAGCATCAGCATCAGCATCATCATTATCACCATTATTGGTATTCATTAATAACAAACTAATAATGATAAACCTCCCGTGACCGACTACCAAAATGCGAAGATTTAATGTTCTATACGAACTACAGTTGATCTCTTCCGAGAAGAGTTTCCGACAGGTCTATACCATCTACGTTTCGTACGTCAAGTGGTCGCTTGTAAGAAGTTAAAAACAATAGAAAACTATAAAACAGTCAGACCAAAAAAAAAAATGGGGACGGTGGAGGTGGTAGTCTATGAGATCAGTTCTAATTATAAAGTTTTGACTGAAAATTTCGATCTTTTAAAAAGATGTTCGAGACCACACGCTTAAGTGAGGTGGTCGCGCATTGACGGTTCTGTGTAATAGATTCAAAGAGTTTGTGGTACCTGTGTTGTGGATTCGAGGGAAGGAGTATGAAAAGAATAAAAACGGGCTGCAAACTCCATTTTTTTCTTAAGGGCTATTCACATGATAACTGGATGGCTTTCATTCTGAAACGAGTTCATGTCATCTCCACTTGATTTCCCTGTCATCTTTTACATGATACCAAATGGACCTTTTATTTTCGTACAAGTCATTCCGGTTTTCAATGCTGCTTGCACCTTTTTTCTTTATGCTTTCGTCTTTGCACGGCTTGTCAGAAATCTTCCGCTTTATAAAACAGCTTAGCAGCAGCGCTACATCTTTCACGATGTCAAATGGAGAACAACGAGTTTCAAGAATTTGTTTTGTTTTCAAAAAAGCGTCTTAAAAAAATTCTCTTACTACAGTTCTTTTTAACTATAACCCCAGCTCAAAACTATAAAAAAGGCTTATCCTCTTTCCTTACATAAATATGAATTCAATGTATAAAGGTCGGCCACTCATAATGATAAATTCACTAATTGATAGTTCCGAAATCTGTATTTCCATTTAAAATTTATTGCAGATTGTTTGTTTGTTTGTTTTGTTTTTTAACGAATTAAAAGTGAGATAGGCCAGTCATTTTAAAGAGTTTAAAAATGGTCATCTTAGTAGACAGCAAGGTCAGAAGCCTTGAAGCTATGCAAATCTCTCAATGACTTGTATAACCGTTAACAGTAAACAGTAACCGTTAACAGTAGATTAAGCTCGAAACAGCCAATTTTAAGGACGATTTATTACTAAGGAGATTTTAAGTAAGCATAGAGGCTTCGAGCGTTTCCAAAAACAACAAAAGCAAAAGCACAAACCAGCTTTAAAAGTTCAAATCGAAAACTGTCATTTACAGTTAGAGAGTTAAAACAATTTTCGTGCGATGAGAGTAAAAGAGGAGAATCACAACGGCATATCCTGTGATAGGCATGGACAGCTCTTAATCCAGTTCATAGTCTTCTCTTCTAGAAACGAGAGAAGCCGAAAAAAATGTTCATAAATTCTTGAACTTCTATTTCTTGTAAAGAAATAATACTACATGAGTGCTAGTGCTATCAAGCGTTAAGCGTAACTGATGTTGGTTCTGAAACAGCTTTTGGCTATGCAAATGCTATAAATACTCTCATATACGTTCATACACGTTACTTTATGTTCATTGGAGTCATGGTTTCTATTTGAAATAAATTACTTATTAAAAGACGTAGATTTGTTTTTATTTTTTATCACTATGTTTAAACTCCAAGACTGACTAAATAAACATTTTAATTATTTGGTTTTGTTACCATATGGCCTCTATTGGACTGTGAATCTCTAGGGTCGGGGACATTAAAGATCGCAATGTATGTTATTGATTATTTTTTCCTTTAATTTTGTTGTTTTTTAATTTACTGTTAGATATATTCATAAGTTATTAAGCCAGTGAATACTCTTTCGGTACCATCGAAAAGACTACAGAACTGAATTCTCTTCAAAGTTTTTTTTCGTTTTTTTTTTTTTAATTAAACTTTTTTTTCAGCGTATCTACTTTACAGGCTTTTAAGAAGTCTGCAATTGACTGAGGTACCTTCTTAATCACAGCCGTAGAACTTCTCTTATTAACTTTCCTCATTTTTAAACATACCAAAACTACAAAATAGCTTATCTTCTTTCCTACCAGTAATTCCTTTGCTTCACCCTGTAAAAGCCCTTCAGCTTTGTATGTACACAAATCGCGAGCAAGACTGATCACAGGCACTCCTCACAAAGGTAAATTAGTCATGTCTTATTGGCAGAAACCAGTTAACGTCTCCACAGATGGCCTAAGTGAAAATCATGAGAAAATAATTGTTTGGGTGCTAGATTCTATCTCGTGGACCGTCGCCCCCTTTGCCATACTAATGAACGCGTTAGTTGTTATAGTCGTGTCTCCAAGAAAAGAGCCACAAAAAACCTCCAATATTCTGTTATCAAGCATCGCACTGGCAGATTTTTTAACAGACATTGCATCTATACCCGCTATCACTACAACGATACTAATCGTTCACCAAGGCTCTCTTGAATTCTTACGCACGATAAACAAAGTAGCCGTTAACTTAGAGGGTTTCTTTTTTTTCTGTTCTCCGTACCACCTGACTATTGTTGCTTGGGAAAGGTTCGTAGCCGTACGGAAATGGATGCATTACAACGTAATTATGGCAAAACAACGTATTATCAAGTTCGCAATATTCGCTGGTTCTTGACGATTTTTACATGGCTGCCTCTATACGTTATGACTTTTGCTATCGAGGACAGTTAGGCGAGACGAATCTGGATTATGATTGTGAATTTCTTTGGAATCGTTAACGTGTTATCATCGCCTATTTCTAGCTATGCCATGATCTACAACGGAGTATTTATTTATTTTATTTTATTTTATTTTATTTTATTTGCCACACTAATTACAAAAAATATAGGAGAAGAAGAAGAAGAAGAAAAAAAAAAGAAGTGGCGAGGAGACCTAACAGAAACTATAGGAGCTTATGAGAGGTTAGGCCTCCTCGAACTATGAGCTAGAGCTCATACGAGTACGAAAACGTCGGACGAATAATATGAACAATTCGACCGCCTTAGCACAAGCAAAACTGCAATCTACCATATATTGCCAAAACGACTGGTTTGATAACAGCTGCTCTCCTATTCACAATCGCCTTGGGTGTTTTCTCCTGAACCTGAGACTGCGATTTCCGACTTCCCGTCGTGATTTTTTGGTCGAAATTTCACGGACAAAAAAAAGATCGGAACCATCATGTCCGACCACAGGCTTTGCTGAAGAAAATGCTTTGGAGATAACTCAATTTTTTTCAGCTCCATTTTTTCGACTGATTGAGACAGCATCGCCGCTAATCACTATTAAAAAAGGAAGAAAACGGTGGTAGCAATATAGTTAGGGAAGGAGTATGAAAAGAATAAAAACTTTCTGCTTGGAAAAGAATTTTTCGTAGGGGCTATTCACATGATACCTGAATGACTTTCATTCCGGAACGAGTTCATTTCATTTGCTTATATTTTCCTGTCATTTGTCTACATAATACCGAATTCACCTTTCGTTTCCGTACAAGGCATTCAGGTTTTCAATGCGAATAAAATTCTTGTTCCGATACCAATTTTAATTCTGGTTTCATGTGAACTGAAAACGATCTTTGTTTGGATTAAAAATGTTACCGTTTTAATTTCTTGGGATCTAGTTTTAAGTAAAATTTAGAAATTTTTAGTAGGATTTTATGTCGTAACTTTAATGTAATTCAGATCAGGTATTCTCTTTTTTATCGTTGTCGTAAGTTATTAATTCATCAGTTTTGTTTTCATGAACTCTGTAAAGCTCTAGAGTTAAGGCTGTTATTTTAATTAATTTGATTGTAAAAGATATATTAAATTCATTGCAATTAATGACTGTTTTTGATAGCTTAGACTAATTTAATGACCAAAAAAATTGAAATAATAAACTATTGCTTACTTTCCTTTCTGTTATACTGAATAAAAATCGTTTCCATATTCCTTTTATATTATTTGGTTTGTTACCATGCATGTCGTCTATATATTGTGGAAATCTTCTGACTCAAAATATGTTTTGCAATTAAACGTTTTCTTTTGTTTTTATTTAATTTACCGGAAGATGTGTTTAAAGATTTTAATCCTAGTGAATTTTGGCTGTACAGAGAAAAGTCTCTCCAATGTCCTTGTATAATATTTTGCAATTAAACTTTCTTTTCATTAAAAAATAGATTAAGTGAGAGACTTAAATGCTGTAATTAAAAATATAAATTAAAATCCCTGCGAGAGTGGGGGGACATATGTATGAGAGGTATAAGATGAGCGAGTGACACAGGACAAAGACCGCTCAAAACAAAAGGTCCACAATATAGGAACTTTCTGCTAGGTTCTGCTTCCCCTTAAGCTTTGTATGAAACGCTAGAGGAATTGGGTGATTGCAGGCACACCAAAAAAGATAAAAATAGGTATGTCTTCTTGCCAGACACCAGTCAACGTCTCCGCGAGTGGCCTGAGTGAAAACCATGAGGCTATAATTAATTGGGTGTTAGCTACAATCTCGTGGACTGTCGCTCCCCTTGCTATACTTTTGAATGCGTTGGTAATTATAGCCGTGACACAAAGGAAAGAGCTTCAGAAACACTCCAATATTCTGTTATCAAGCATTGCGCTGTCGGATATGTTAACAGGCATTGCATCTATACCCGCCGTGACTACCAAGACACTAATTGCCCACCAAAGCTCTTCTGAGCTTATGTGTGCAATAAACAGAGAAGCTATGAACTTAGAAGGTATCTTTGTTACCTGCTCCCTGTACAACCTAACCGTGGTTGCTTGGGAAAGGTTTGTGGCCGTGAGGAAATGGATGGACTACAAGGTAATTGTGACAAAACGTCGTCTTTTCAAGATATCAATAATCGCTTGGTTGTCGGCGATTCTCACTCGACTCCCTCTTTACATTACAGTTGTAACCAGTGGGGACACTAAGGTGAAATACATCTGGACTACAATTTTAAATGTCTGTGTAATCGCGAACGTTGTTACTATCGTTTATTTCTATGCCATGATTTACCACGGAGTGCGTAACCACCGGACAAGTGATTTAAAGAACGTTAACGCTTTAGCACAAGCAAGACTAGAATCCAGGGTGGCAAAGACGACTGCATTGATAACAGCTGCCCTTCTATTGACGATTGCTGTTAGTGGAATTCTTGTTATGACTATGAGATTGAAATTTCCGACCTCACGTCCCACTTTAGCTATCGAAATCTCACGGACGCTACTTCGACTAAACTCTGTCTTTAATCCTGTCCTTTACTGCTTTAAAGACCTTCGTTTCCGAAAGGCGGTTCTTGAGCTTCTAAAAATAAGAAAAACACAGGCAGCCCAGAAGACAGGTCCCAACGTGCAATTTCGTCAACAAAAAAATCAGCATTGCTTACCAGGAAATGTTTAACAAGAGCTGAAAAACGTAAAGACTCGAACCCGTAGGAGAGGATCAGAATCACTTTATTCGACCAAAGGATTTGCTGGAGAAAATGCATTGATGTTAAAGAGGTCACATTCAGTTCATGGAATTACGGATCAGTACAGACGATCTTGGACAGAATCTCTTCGAACGTGATTAGTCAGTATTACAGAGTTTATGCAACCACAAAAGCCACAGCAATAGAAACGTCAAATAAAAAAAGCAGTGGTGTTAATCAGAGCAAAACAACAACTCCTCAAGTGCATCACACTTTTTTTGTACAACTGTTCACCGACACTGTATAAAGAAAGAATCCATAAGACACGTCTTGTAGTAGAAGACGTGTATTGGATAAGACGCGAATTTCTTGCACAAATGGCAGAAAAAAAAATGTCTTAGGCTCGTTCTTAAGCTATTTCCGTAGCTTTAAAAGACGCGCGTTTCATGCTCACTTAAATGGTACAGTTGGTGTCTTATTTGAGAAGCGTTTTTCTTAAGAAGTTATTTCTGACTCTCTAACATAGTCAGATCTTCATTTAGCGTAGTTGCTGGCCAGGAAATGGTAAAAGATAAGATTGGTTATCCGCCGTTTTTATTGATCGATCCGTAAGTAAAGTTAAGTCGATTTGTAGTTTTGGAGGGAGGCACCTGAGTGTGTGTGTACTAGCAGCATGGCAGGTAATACGGCTGCACATGCGCTCTAGAAGAGAAGACGTGTTTTCCCAAAGAGTTCGAGTCATTCACTTGCGTTGGTTTTCTATAGCATCGTACACTCGTTTCCCTACGATTTTTTGCCGCCAAGATACGTTAATTATCTTTTCGTATCGTTTTTAATGTCTCAATTATTATTTTGGTTTACATATGCAGCTTTCTTTTCGTCTTCATGGCAACAATACGCCGTCGCATTGTAACATTGGTGTCTGATCTTCTGCCAGGTTTAATTTCTAGTTTTAGTCAGCAACACATAACATGTCTTTTTAAATAAAGATATTGCAGTCATTGCTTGGTAACGATCCTGTATCACACTTGTACACACCTTTTGCTAATAGACGGCCTATTAAGTGGTTTCTGTGAAATGCCATTCCTAAAAAAAAAACATTCGCAAAGAAACTTGCGTACATCTCAGTTTAAATACCATTATGTTTTTGCTTCGTTTTGTTTGGTAAAAGATTGCAGTTAGCTGTAAGCCTTTTATATTAACTTCTCGATGACAAGCAGCCGAAACGTTTCCATTACAAGAGATGTACATTTTTAAATTTATTTTTCCGCAATTTGTTTCTGAATCACTAATTTTTTTGGCGATTCTAAGTATTCTACATTAGTAAGCCTTTCATGGAGCAATTATAATAGAGGACCATTTCACTAGACGGCAAAGTTTGAAGTTAATGCTATGCAAATCTGTCTTGGATCACCGCCAACAGCAAATGAACAGATCATGAAGCACGAAACAACTAATTATTAACTCAGATTTTGTTTTTCAACTCATGATCAGTGAAATCTGTTTGTTGCGTTTTCAGAAAAATACAACTGTTAAAAAAATTCAACTAGAAAATGTTTGCTTCTAACTGGTGAGAATAAAATGTTTGTCACAGCACAGCACACCTGCTTTAATCCGTTTTCTTGTGTGCTCAAAGAGAGAATGAAGCCTGATGAGCACCATGTTCGTAGCACGTCCGTACTTGGATTTATCTAAAACGAGCGCTGAGAAAAGTTGAATGCGTTTTCTTTTGCAGAAGTTGTCCTACGTTTTATGTAAAAATCAGACTCGTGCGGTGGAGGGGGTGGAGGGGGTGGAGGGGGGGCGGGGGAAGGGGGAAATCGTCAATCGCTCCCATAGGGATCGAGAGGCGGATGAGCTTGCCCATTGTGACGTCACGAGCAGTTATCCCGGGAAGTTCTAAGGGTTTTTATAGGGGAAAATTGTTTTTATGCTGTGGACAGAGAAAATCCGTATCAGAACATGTATCTTGTCTCTGAAATTGGCAATATTCTCTAGCAAATAGCATTTTCACTTCCATAAAACAAGCATTTCTTGAGATAGATCGTTGAAAACGTGACGAAATATTGAAAGCCTGGGCATCTTCAGTGACGGATATCAAAAGAATGCAAAAAAGTTGGAAACTGAGAGAAACACACGAAATCTATATGCCTTGGGTCTTTCAATTAGTATCAGAAGTGAAACATTTAGCAAAGTAGCAAAAATGATCAGTTTCTCTAAAGTCATAGTCTGTGCAGTCTGCTACCACACAGCCGTTTTTAGTGTCGTCACGCAACGCTCCTCCCCACAAACGGCTGCGGAGAATCGAACCACATTCCTTTCCCGCGGTTAAGGTTTTCGCGCCAACGTGACGTCTCCAATCACAGCTTTGCTTTTATCGTTGTTCCATTTGTGACTGACAGAACAATAAAAATCGTCTCGTAAAAACAAGCCATTAACTGGAGTAGTGTTGTCGTAGTCCCATTCAAAATTTATGAGATAAGCAGCAGCAGCAAGCAAGTCCAGCAAATGTGATGCACAAAATGTGCTTACAAAGTTTCCGTGTATAGGTTTGGAAAATTGCTCGTCGATTATTTGTAAGATTGCTTTAAATTGAATCAGTACACTTGGGAGTTTATTCCTCACATGTACAGCAACCCCGGAGCAACACAATGACCTCATCCGGCACATGAAATTCATCATACATGTGCCCCCGGACATATACACGTTAAACTGAGAACCAACCGATCCTGGTAAGAGTCTTGTATGCCTATCAAACCTTTTCTTTTTAACTTGGAACTTTTCTACAAATTTTAATTAAAAGCCTTTTGCAGCTTGTAGACACAGAGCCCAGCCGTTCAATTATTCAGAGACGATTGGTTTGTCGAAAATTGAGAAGCGTGTTCGCATCTTAGCGTCCTGCTGCTCACGTATTGTCAAGTTTCTTATACATGATTGGTTTCTTCGTTAGACCATAAACACAAAGGGAAAGGAATGTGGTTCGATTCTCAGCAGCCGCTTGCGGGGAGGAGCGTTGCGTGACGACACTAAAAACGACTGTCTGTTCTGTCGCTCTTTGTAATTATCGTTGCACTTTGTTATACTTATCGCACTGTGTAACAAAATTGTCGCACTTTGTAATAAACTTTAAATTGATGGTCGGAGGACACGTAAACCCTAGAAGAAGTACTGTATTATTATCGACAACAACAATTTACAGTATTAATAACAATAACAATAACAATAATAATATTGTTTTTATCATTGAGGATGTTTTAAGATGATTATTATTTATATAAGAGCCACTCATAAAACGGCCACCACAACAACAACGACGAACTTTATTTGCATTTTCATGACCATAGTACATGCAGTATTATTGCAAAAGCTGTTTTAAGAACCAAAATTTAACATTATAGGGCAATTACGTTACTTTGGTAATCATGTCACGAAGATCAAAGCAAGCTGAAATATATTTCAAGAACTACAGTATATATTGATAAAGTATGATTAGAGGATTTCATCAGTTCATTGATCATTGGGTAATATCTGGTATCAGAAACTTGACTTTATTGTAAAAATTTTTCCCAATCATAAAGTATGTAGGACAGCGAAAAAGCGGAACTTCGTCTTCTATTAGACTGGATCCACAAAAAGGGCGCAGAACACACGATAATGTTCTACCTATTTCCAAAATTTGGCATAACTTGATTGAGACCAGAGGCTGGGCACAAGAAACAAAGTTAAAGGAGTGGACGTGACCTCAGGACCGTGCAAAATTTAAGAACACCCCTTATCTGATTGAGAAAGATCCGGGTGTGGCCAAAGCCCTGCTTGACCCCTATAGGATGTAAAAGATGAACCTTGATCAACTTTTAGGCTTGCGTGCCGCCTTTCATACATTGCCTCTAAATTATAAACGTACGTAAATTTACGTAATTTTTGTGTTCGCCGTGTTTTTACTTTAAAATGGTCGTGCTGCAAAATCCGTAACTGGTAAACCGGCCTTTTTTTAAAATGACATCTTGAAGAATTCAATACTATTAGGCACTGTTTGGTTTGCTTACAGAACTAGGACAGGAAGTAATTTTCCATACCCTGAACTACAATTTCTAATTCACGGCATGCTCTTTGACAAATGGCTATTGCTATAGGCCATTTCCTAGTTCCAAAAACCCTTACTCTGAAAACAAGTGTAAGTGCAAAACCTTAATTTCTTGTGATAATGAGTTTTATTTGCGGGACAATTAAAACAATAATTTTCATATCAATGGTTTCTCACGTACTCTCGCATTGAGGTAGAGGTTTCGGGCAACTCGGAAATATAATTTTTTGACGTGGTGATCTATAATGAGCACATTCGTTTCCTGTAAGGAACGACGTTTAACACGCATTTTGTCGCATTCATAACTATTCCCAATCCTTAAAAGACACGCACATTAGCGGGGAGCATTTATTAGCTCAGAGCCCTTAAACATGTCGTTGATAGTTTTAGCAGTCGCAGTTATTCTTGTTTTCGGTGGTTCCGCTCAGGGAAAACCTAACTTCAACATTAAATCATTGAGTACGGATCAGCAACCCCAGCAGCAGCCAATAGATCAAACTATTAACATTAACAACTGGGGCCTCAAAAACGATGACCGTCAAATGTTGCTGGAGATGAAATACAAGATCGACTATTTGTATAACAAATCGACATCTAGAGGTAACTCGAGAGTTATCTGTGTTTCTATCCTCGAGGGGTTACTCTTTATAAGGGCCTGGGGCCGGGATTTCGCGAATTGAAGTCATGATTTGAAAGCATGGGGAGATTTATCATTACATAAAGATGTCTCAAAGGGCGAGCTTTTAATCAAAATTACGTGCATAACGAGAAGGCTGCTCGATTTAGTGCCCTTCAGGTATTAGAACTGCTATAAAGTCAAATATAATCCTGCTTATAAAATCGCTTAATATTTGAAATGTACTCTTAACCTGAACTCAAATTCCAAAAATGAAGCTCTTTCGTAAAAGAAAAGCTGAGACTGACGACGAAGAAAACAGCGCAGCGCTACGAAAATTAAGGGCGAATTAAGGGCAATTTTGCGGTTGCATTGGACCGCTCAGAAAACAAATTGATGTAAAAATATGAGGATTTACAATGCCGCGCTGAAACTTGCCAGGTTTATTCACATAATGTTAAGGGAAAATGTATTAAACTCCCGGCAATTGCCAGAATATTTTGGAATTTTGGCGGCGGCCTGAAGTTATATTCCTTTACGGAAAAATTACACCTCTATATCTCAGGAAAGATATCGAGAGAAAGCCAGAAATATGAAATTATTGAATTTTTGAGCCCGTGATATAAATTGGAAATAACACCTTGGGTGTGAAAAATTGACACCTCGGATATCAATTTTCTGAAAACTGAGCTTTCGCATGATAGGTCTCTGTAACTTTTACTGTGCAAAATTTTTTATTATTTGAGAAATAATTTTTTTCAAATGGAATGGTACCTTCAGTAGCTAATTGCCAAGATGGTTACAATTTCTCACTGCAAGGTATTCGAAAAAAAGAGGTATCTATCCTGTAAAAGTGATAAAAGAAAGGGGGAATGAGGAGCCTCTCCGACTAAATGTTTTTGAGCACTCCCCCGGTCTTTTTCGATGGTAGCTATGTGTTTAATCAACGTTCCTCTTAAAACCTGACAAACCACACCTCATGCACGTGATGTACACTGAATGTGTCGATCCTGCTGTCATTTTTAACAGTTTGCCCTGAAGACGGTTGGGTTAGTTATGCCAGTTACTGCTATCTCATCATTGACATCCCAACCTTGAATTGGACCCATGCTCGAAGAATATGCCAGATGCTTGGAGGGGACCTCGCTATAATCAGATCTGCAGCTGAAAATACTTTCATATTCAAACTGCTAACAAAACAGTCAACAGTTCAGAATTGGGGGGTCTGGCTGGGATTCGTCCGCAAAGCCGACAATAAGTTATACTGGATTGATGACACTCTAATGGCAAATGGTTACACGGCTTGGGGAACCGGCGAACCGAACAAGGTCAACGAAAGGTGTGGAAACATGTTTGGTAAAGGACATAGCCTAGCCAAATGGAATGACTTAACGTGCAGTCTCGGGGAAAACTTTTTGCACGCCGCCCCGGTTACTCTTTGCAAGAAAAAAGCAAACTAACTGTATTACGTCCTTAAGACTTGTTAAATGAGCATTTTGTCTTATTAGAGCACTTAGCAGCCGATTTTGCAGAAATTCTAGAAAATTTTCGGACTGCCTGGCATTTATTTTTTTTTTCCTTCCCGGCTGTCGGGTATATATATAGCCATAGCGATATTCGTAAGATTTCTAGATCTTTACATAACTGATTTAAGTATGACTGAAATGTCTAGTTTTCTAAATCAGAATTACATGTCCGTGCAAGTAATCACATCCGAAACCGGAACATATGACTCAGACTCATCTTTTCTAGAATTTCCAATCATCTTTTAAGTCATACAGCCAATGATCGTGCAACATTTCGCGCAACCAGAAGATATGATCGATGTAGCTCGTCCAAACGAGTAACTTGTGATGTGGTGAAACACTTTTAGTTGTTTCTGATACAACACTGAAAGCTAATTGTTCTAATTTCTCCTATGTGTTGTTCCAACTCGTAAAAGCAATAATTAGTTCGTGAAGAGCTGCACAAATTTGTCGCCCGTATCACGACCGCATCTTAAATCGACCCGGAATTAATCATTTAGCTGCCGACTGCACCGCCCAAGGTAACTTTCTTTAATTTGCACATGAATGACGTATCTCATTATTGAACAATTTATACGTAACTGACTCAGAACAGAGTCCGACTTTTGGTCGAGGTGTATGGTCGAGGGTACCATGTCGAAGGTCGATGTTTTATGATTTTTTTTTTAAATTTTATTTTTCGAGTTTTTTAAGCGAGTGAGGACCGGAGCGCCAGGCACTCAAAAGTTCAGTTTTTATTACAGCGGCTGACTCAGAGAGTTGGCAGACGCATTAGTACGAGTATTAGTTACTGGTATCGTAATAATTAAAACTATGCTTGGCTTTTTTCTTCGTCGTGATTCGTGAAAATTAAGAGCAAATAATATGAGTGGCAATGACCCTCCAAAAATCCATAGAAGCCATGGGCTGGTAGAATATATTTTGTGCAACTTTCGTGGCCGAGAATAAATATAATTCCTGCAAAATTAGCGGCAATGCATCAGTGTCTGGCGCTCCTGCTCGCTTATAAAACGCGAATATTTTTTTTAATGAACATAAAAATAATGAACCCTGGCCTCGACGTAAAAAAATCGCCCTTCAACCCTCGATACCTCGACCAAAAGTCGGACTCCTCGGAACATTGTTACTTCGCTGTTCTTCTTATTATTTTTATTATTGCTGCCATTTTATTGACCTACATAACAAATAGAGTTTTTATGTATGTATCAGTATGTATGAAAATGTTGAAGGCGCCATTAAGGAATACGAGGTTTTATTTTTTTAACTTGCTTCGTTTTAATATCACAAACGGATTATTTTTATTATCTTTATTGTCATCACCTCATTAAAAAAAACTGAACTGTGTGCAAGCGATATTTTGCGATAAAAGTGATCCCATCTGGGCCGCAAGGAACGTGTCTGGGAACTGCGTTATGGACACTGAATTTTTATGATTTCATATAATTTTAGTGTTATATTTAAGAGTATTGTGGAAGGCGATAGTCCAGACCCTTAACCACACGCTGGCGCCGTCTTGGTGCTGTGGCTAAGGGTCTGGCCACAACAAACAGATTTTTTGCATTGTCGGAAACAGCATCTCGTTGTGCGATCATCTCTGGTTCGCTCGCGCAAGCGGACCCCTATACCTTATGGAAGCCTATCGATGCGAGAAAATTTGGTAATGACGTCACCGTACGTCCGTCCGTACGTTGATACGTTCTTTCCCTTATCCCCTAGAGAGTTTTGCCCCCAATTGCTTCAAACTGAGCAGGTAGTTGGTAGATTTTATATAGGGGCCGACCATTTGACTTTTGAGGGGGTTATGGGTGATTTAAGCAAAATATCCTGCAGACTGATTTGGAGGAGAAAAGCTTGCAAGGAAATACCTGGAAAAAATAATATCCTGCCCTGAATGAAAAAGATTTCGCTCATGAAGTATAATGCTGAAAAAAATTTTACACCGTTGTATGTCGGGGAAAAAAATTTCTAACTCACCAGATGTTTGGAAAAAAAGTAATACTCCGCCACAAATTCAATTGATCAACCCCTTAGGGGTGGGGGAGGACACGACACGGTATCGAACTGAATCGTTCCGGCGGAATCGAACATAATCTGGACACCAATGAAACCTCATTGATACAGAATCTGAACATTTCTCTCAAACCACTGGCTGGACGATATTTAAAACTTTGGCAAACAATAACTGAAAGTTACCCTTGTCAATAACTGAGCGACTTTATTTCTGTCATTCCTAGAATAAATGCAAAAACCCTCCTATCATACGTAAATAAGTCTATCCACAAAATAAAAATACAGTCATGTGAAGTTTACTTAAGGAGAGGATCTACAAATTGTAGACCTATATAAAAAAGTACAGTCTCGATCGAACCTCTCTATTGACAGTAATAATTTCAATGTTGGAGACTTCCAATTACTTCTCAAGTTAAGCAGTTGGGCATCTTCTTTATGAAGATCTTTCATTTTGACACATTTTTGCCTAGCTAACTTATTTTTCCAAACATTTGAGCCAAAAAGCGCCAAAACAATAGCTTAAAAGGCAGCTGTACTACGACGAACGGTACCAAAAACTATAAAAATATAAAATTTTAAAAAAACTACATTCTTCTGCGGTTCGCGTCGCGTTACAATTTAGGTCAAAGTTGTGACCTAAAACTACGGCACAAAAAGTATAATCTGGTATTGCAGTAGAGTGGGAAAACGGCAGACATTTCGCAACGACATACCACTAAGCTTGCCACCCTGCAAAATGACTTCTGAGGAACGAGCGCAGACTCCATACTGATGATGCGTCAGTAGGCAGATCTGCGTTTGTAAGAAGAAAATCTCAACCAGTCAAAGATACGTCATCAGTATTGAATTTTCAGACTTCATTGGTTGCGTGAGGAGTTGCACAGATTTTTCGTCCGTATTACGACCCGGAATTAATCATTTTTGCTGCCGAGTGCCCCGCCCAAGACAACTCCCTTTTATCCATGAATGAGGCATCTCATTAGTGAACAAGTTATACGTAACCGAATCAGAACATTGTCACTTCGCTGTTATTATTATTATTATTATTATTATTATTAGCTGGCATTTTATTGACGTAAAATAACAAATATCATAATTATTGTTATATGCATGCATGTACGAAAATGTAGACTGCGCCATTTAGGAATACGAGGTTCTATTCTTTTTATCTTGCATATTTTTAATATCACAAACGGATCTTATTATTTTTTTCCCATGACTTAATTTAAAACACTGAAGTGCGTGTAAGTGATATTTTGCGACCAAAAGTGATCGCATCTGAGCCGCAAGGAATGTATTTGGGAATTTCAAATCGTTAATGACACGTAATTTTTATGATTTTTATATAATTTTTAGTATAATATTATAGTTGCTTTTAAGTACTTCAAAAGTTATTATTTGAAATACTTCTCTAAATTGTGTACTCATTCTGTATTTATTGTTAAGAATTACAGTTATAGCATGTCGAAGTTGAATACAGTATATACTAAAGGTTGAATGTCCAAGCTTTAACAAAAGAGACGTCCCGATGTAACAACCTGGCTACTCTGTCTGTCTCGAAAATCGACAAATTGTTTAATGTGAGAGTACTGCCTAACAGGCATCTTTTGGATAGTCACACTATAGGATTTCCTCCGCCCCTAATGGAACCTTATAGGCTTAAAAAGTAGATGTAATTGACACGCATAATAAAATGATAATTACCCTTTAAAAGGTAGACGGCCTGCCTCTAACACTAATTCGTAGTTCAGTATTATAACTTTATAGAAGCAATTGAGCCTTCTTCAAATCAGAGCTATTGCTTTAATTTAAGAGAAAAAATCCGAGTTCACAAATGTTAAGCCCCTTTATAAAAACATTGAAATCATGTGGAGGGAAACAGCGACTTATCTTGAAGCCAACCAATGAGAAAATCGTTTTAAGCAGTCCGGCCACTTGCATAATTATAAAGTGACGTTATAATATTCATAATATTTAGTTGTGCTTTCTCCGTTATTGGAGGTATCTGCAGTTACTAACCTGTAGTTTGGTGAGAGATTTATTCTTATTTCTTGACCTTCGCCTTTGCTAAAGCGATTTTGACGTCAGCTAACAATTGTGTGTCAAGGCACGGTTTCATCTTCCGTCTGTAGGGTGTCTTCGTGTACTTCGTGTCTTTTCACACGGTTCCAAACGTTCACTTTCTGAACACCGAGAACAGTATGCAATAACTGTCAAATTTTGGTGAAACACTTTTCGACAACTGAGGATTTCACGTCACACCATCTCAACCTTTTCTCTTCTGTCTTTCAAACTACCTACTCAAGCACCAGTTTCGCATTTTTAACAAATGATTTGTTTTTGGAGGGCGTGACGTGACAACGCATTATATCGTCCATACTAGCAACATTATAAAGAAGAAACCGTTGTCGAGCTAATTTTTGATTCTTCTTTTCTTCTTTCTTTCTTTCCTTTTTCAATCTTAGTTGTAGGTTTGCTTGTGTTAATTTTTTGGCGATGGTAGTTTACTTTTTGAGGACGCTCTGGCTATATGGCCAGTAACCAGTTGGTAACCGGTCAAGATTTACAAAATACTAAATTCAGGCCGGCAGTCCGCTATTTTGACCATAGTGATTTAAGGGTTAAACACTGACGATACAGATTAGGGTTAAGCACTAAAACTACTAATCAGGGTATAAGCACTAGCCATACTTATTAGGGTTAAGCCCTGAGAATAGTGATTAGGGTTAACAGTTAGCTTCTATTTTTGGTTGGGGGTTTCGGCATAATTTTTGAATGAAATCATCATCTTGCAGTGAAACCACTGTGGTCTAGTTGTTAGAGTGTAGTAGTATGCAGTCCCTATGCGCCGTGATCGAATCCGCTCATATTCACGTGACTTTTTTTTTCTTTTAAAATTGAAGAGACTTATACTTTGACAACATTTGTTGATCACAAACTAAGTTTCTCAGTCGATTCTAAATCGACGTATGATAGTTTGGTCTGGCTGGGATTCTTCAATTTGGCAAAATTATTTAAAAAAATATCGGACTTGCCGGTAATTTAGCCTGACCGGTTACCGGCCATATAGCCACAGCCTTTTGAGAAAGTCTTTTGCCAATTTCAAACCATAAATAAATACATAAACTTTTTTTGAAGCCGAGTAATGGTTGGATTTCTAGAAGGAGCGAAATCATATCGTAATCAATGCACAGTCACACGTAACAAAGTTGCCCCAGAAACTGAGTGATGTCCATTGAAGAATTCGAAGCGACAAAAATTCCAGCAGAAGAAAGGTATAAGTCGCTCAGAAATATTACATGGAATAAATTCTCTCAAAGCCTACTGACTCCCTACTTGCTGAGAAAACGTTAGCGTGGTACTTTCATCCAGACTACAGCTGTACCAGGTAACTCAAGTAACTCGCTCTGTTTGAACTACCCACCAAAATTGAAACAAAAGGTTAATCATCTTCACGTTTCAAGCAATTTTATGCAAGCTAATTGTCTTATTGCAATGAGCGATTTCAGTTGTCATTAAACAAGTTTGTTTTTACTTATTTCAAGCAGAACCTGAAATTGCTCTTTATAAATAGTCGTTCCAGAAAAACACACTTCCCGATCTTGACATCTGTAAAGAGGAAAAAAGCCAAAAGAAAAAGAGAAGGGCAAATTATCTGCTTGACCGATCAACAGCATGCGTGTGTTTAAAATTTATCCTGCATAGCAACTGGGTAACCTAGAAACAATCAGAGATGATTTAAGGTTTAACCTGGTGTTATACCCCATTGGAATCAGTGATCGGCGCCATTTTTCCTCACTTGCAGCAAATGGTTGACTTGCACGGCCTTGCGCTCAGTAGATAAGCACTCTTCCAACTTGGCTCAACCGGGCAGCGATAATTGTCGTCTGACTGCTATGTATTTCTGCATATATGAGCAAAAACGTACCAGCCTTTGTGATTAAAACAAAGTCATTGTTACTGGTCAGGGTTCAGTTGTGGCCGAACGTATTTGAACAAACGATTAAACTGACACGTCCTGCATTGATCCCAAGTGGCATATGAACACGTCCTCTTCTTCGTGGGACGGAAGTTGAAACCAAAATGCTCGCCAAAAAATAACTTCCTGACCTTGCAGGTGATATTGTAGAACCAGGTTTACTGACTGGCAGCGGGCAAAATTTGATCGCTTCAGCACTGGCGATAGTCAGGACAAAAGCATTTGTCTCTCAATAGACAACATAGTAGTTCATGTTCGTTGAGTTGGTTTTAAGGTATTACTAAGTTGTTGTGCACCAAGACCTGATGTCCAAAATTGTTGTTCTTAAAAGACAGCTATGATATGGAATAGGTTCTAATCCGTTTTAGGGCATCGAAGTTGGGGTTAGGGGGTTGGGCTAAATTTGCATGTGGTAGAGCGACATACTTCCTGTTCCGCCTTTAAAAACTGTATTTCAGATGTGATTTTCCTATACCGATCGCTGGCCCTACTAAGAGATGGATGATGAGATGGGGAGAAGAGGGAAGAGGGAAGTCAAAGGAAAGAGGGAGAGAGAATTCTCCCCAAAACCCCTCACCATGATCCATAATACAACCCAAGAGCACTAGTGCAGCTAATTTAGATCAGGCAAAATTGTGGATATTAGATGGATAATATGCTGGCATAACCAATTACAATAACTCACACTTTTGTGTGTGTGTGTGTGTGTGTGTGTGTGTGTGTGTGTGTGTGTGTGTTTTCGCCTTTTCATCAGGTATCTTCCGTAAAGAAAACGGGAAACCCTCGATGGTTGTCCCCAAAATGAAAGTGTAGAATAATAGTTCACTTAAAAATTGCCATTTCACCGCCTTAGCATAGACCGTCACTTAAATAGCAAAGTCTGCTAAGAACTACTAAGTGAAAAGATGGTAGAGTGAAGAAAAGCAACGGAATTTTATTTTCTTGTTTGTATCAATAAAGGGAAACCAGGAAAAGAATGGGACATCATACTGGCAATGATTAGTTTAGTTTGTTTGTTTGTTTGATTTTTTAGTTGAGATGCGGGATCCTTACCAAACATTCCAACTTCTATCTGTAATGTACACTTATTTCAGTGTCAATACTAGGCCAGCGGTAAACGTCGGATTCAGACAAGAGAAGACAAGACAAGACAAGACAGTGCTTTATTTGGAGTCTTACACAGTCCTATGTACATCAACTTTATCCAAATAATTTAAAATCTTAACACAAATTCACACTAGTGGAACTATATGTTAACCTAAAGTACTAATGATCTTCTTTTCTCATAGCAGTCGAATACGCATTTTGCAATTAACTTTTGCACTGGTTTGTTCTTGCTCGGAGGGTTTATTAACAACAGAAAAACATCATCTGGCGCCATTCTGTTTACTGATATTCTGTTTTATTTGTTTAAGTATTCAAATAAAGCACTTCTTTTTTCTTTTCTTTTCTTTTTTCTTTATTTCATTTGCTATTCCAAAGTACAACAATGACAATTATTATCACAAAGCATACATGCACAAACGGACTACACACCTAAGCACACGTGCAATTCCACAATCACCACACAAGGTATGCCTACTGTTATTTTACAAGTGCTATTTCAAAAAGAAGAAACCA
This sequence comes from Porites lobata, assembly GCA_942486035.1. Lineage (NCBI taxonomy): Eukaryota > Metazoa > Cnidaria > Anthozoa > Scleractinia > Poritidae > Porites > Porites lobata. Next base: position 1,330,535 of record CALNXK010000027.1, read on the forward strand.
GAAAGAAACTGATCATTTTTGTAAAAGAAGGAAAACTAACTAGATTACAAAGTCCATTTGTCCATTAATTTTTGTAAATTCTTATTCTTAAGGCAAGTATATTTTTCTATTTCATATTTAGCGTTTATTCTAACTATAAAACTGTTTATGGTTGGGAGCAGTTCATTCCTTCTGCAACGCCATAAATATATTTTCCCTATAAGTATAAGATAATTAAGCAAGGGGCATTCAGAAGATAAAAAGCCGATCCAAATTTCCTTTAATGTTAGGTGAACTAGTTGTTTTCGCAACCCAAAATAGTATGATTCAATACATTTCCAGAACGAATTCGAATAAGGGCAGTCCCAAAAGAAATGTCTAATAGTTTCTGATTCCCTTTTGCAAAAAGAGCACAAGCTGTCTGTCCTGTACCCAATCTTGAACAACTTTGAGTTGGTAAAAAGTATAGAATTAAGTATTTTAAATTGAAAGGCTTTGACATATTTCGGGATCCATTTCTTTCCTCTCCCTGCCAGAAAAAAAAAAAAAAAACGACACGGTATTCATTACTCCAGGAGCTGCTGAGGAAAACATTTGATAGGTGATATTGCCATGGTCATGCATAGTTAAGTTTCGTCCTCGTTGGCGGACACTTAGCGGTACGCCCTCCACTCCCTGTCACGCCCCACCATGACTTCTGGCCGTCTACGGTAAATGTATAGCCGCAGCCGTCGACGAACACGCAGTGAAGAAGTACGGCGTGAGTCTTTAAACAAATTCAGGCCAATTTTTGGGGGGGGGGGGGAATTGGCATTGTTTAATTGAAAAAAGATTTTTGTATATTAAATGTAAAGAACGCTCAGTTGATTGTACGAGCGCATTAATGTTTGTCTTATCCATTCTAAAGCTGTCCAGGAATGCTGTTGAACTGCAAACAGTGTCATAAAAATGTTAATGATAGCGTTTGCACTTAAATGCTTGTCTATTGTCCTTAATGATTCTCAAGATAATGTTAATGACTCGAATGTTGGCGTTAATCAAAGTATATTTTTCTCTTTTGTATGTCGAATGACGGAAATGAATGCCTAAAAATGTTATTGAATGTTGATTAAAATGCAAAAAATCGTAATTGAATCTGATTTATGCGCAAATGTTTGCTTTTTCGCGCTAATGAATGTATCTTCGCGCTGTTGGGCGCCTTTTCACGCAAATGAATGCGTATTTTCTCGTAATGAACAGCAAAAGGTGTAGTACTCCTTTCACCATACTCATGCCAACGTGCTCTTGCCCGTATGACGATTCCTTTTACTTTTTCCTCAAATAAAAGTTCTAATTTTTCTTTGATTTCATCTAATCGCAATCTATTTGAGGCACCAGGGTCATTTTCAAACAGCCTGTTAGCATCTTTTTCAACAAGAACTTAAAAGTTCTTGTTGAATCCGCTGCTCTTTCTCATATTTAAGTTTGGCTTTTTTTTTGGAGTAGCTAATGGCGTGCAATCTAATATTGTATTTGATCCAGTCCCAAACGCAGCGTTTGTCAGACAGATCAATTTCACCTTCTTGTTTCCATTTGGGTATATTAATTCGTAACTGTTCTAGGTAGTTTTCATCCTCTAAGAGCGAAACATTCATTTTCCATATACCAGGACCTTTTATCTCTCCAATGTCTCCTAGAACTAAGGTTATTGCAGCATGATCTGTGCGTATTGCAGGCTGTATTTCAGTAGCGTTTATAAAATCACAGAGATTGTTAGAGATAAGCCAAAAATCTAGTCGACATAGAACTGTTGGGGATTTTTGACTCCAAGTGTAACTTCTTGTTTGGGGGTTCTTAATTCTCCAAATATCAACTAAGTCCAGTTCGCTTTGTAAAGATTCAATACTATCAATTGCTGCTCTTCTGGGAATCATGACACCAACGTGTTTATCAAGAGCTAAATTTAATGGACAATTAAAATCACCCCCTAATATAATGTTTTCCTCTGAGTCTAAGTCTTCTATTTGAAGCAGGCCATGTAATTTTCTAAAAACTGAATTAGATCCTTATCTTTGTTCGGTGCATAGATATTTACAAGAACATATACTTTGTCATCGATTTGGATTTTTAGTATAATAAAACGACCCTGGGGATCTCGAGTTGTCGATAGAACTGTATAATTGGTATTGTTTCTGATCAATATTGCAGTACCGCATGAATTAGGGCTTCCATGTGAGAAAAGTATTTCGCCACCCCATTCATTTTTCCACTGCACCTCTGTCTCCTTCTTTGAATGCGTTCTTGCAAAAATACAAAATCAGCCTTCTGTTTACGACACCATGTATAAATTGCACGTCGTTCAGTAAATTTGCTAATGCCTGCTACGTTTAAAGAAACTAATTTCAAATTAACAGTTAAAGCGAAGTTTTAACCTTAAATGTGTAGTGCTTGGAGTGCAGAAGGAACCACGGACAATCCAGTGTTGTGTAGTTCTAACGCTATTAATTAAGAAAGGACGAGAACTCTTATGTATAAAGCATAATGGTATATTAACTACAAATAGGCATTGACACAAAAGACAAACAAACAAACATAAGCAAACAGATACAAGTACAAAATACAGATGCAAAGACATAATCCTCCTCCAGGGATGTGTGGTTAACGACTGCCGATTCCTTTTCCGTTTTGGATCAATTATCTTTTAGGGCGACCGCCATTTATCTGAGTACTGAATACAGCTGTTTTGGCTTTAGCTTTGCTTTTTCATTTACTAAAACGGATGTCTTTATGCTGATTACAAAATTAAATAGGAGGTGAGAGAAAAATAGAAAAGACGAAATAATAATATAGAACGTATCGTAATTTGGCATATTGGCATATTAGGGAAAGTAAAAGTTATTTTAACGGGATGAATTTACCGTTTATGAAAAGCTTATCTGGATATTTTTTACTAAAGTACTTTGTGTCACCTCTCTCTTTCGCATTCTGCAGTTTTTTTAGTTGTGCTTTTCTTAATTCATAAAGTTCTTTTGGCATGTCTTCGAAAACACTGAAAGTCTTGTCTTTTAACAACTTCCTCGCCTTGAATAGGACTTCTTCGCGGTAACTGCCGAACTCTTTTGGTAAGTTATCTTTTCAGTTCCAAGAAAATAAGGCAATTTGATGATGTGCCAAAACCAACAATGGGTATTTATGGCTGTGGATCAATTTGGTAAGTTATCATTTCAGTTCCAAGAAAATCAGGTGATTTGACGATATAGCAAACTCAACAATGCATGGTTATTTGAATAGCTGCGGGACTCTTTTGGCAAGTTTAATATCTTTTTAGTTCTAAGAAAATCAGGTGATCTAAAGGCGTGCCAAAATCAACAATGGCTCACGCTCTAAACAGTTTTGGATTGAATTTGAACTATATTGGTGCCTTATTTCGAATCAACGAGTACGTCTCTGCTTGGAAAATGTGCTCTTTGGAATTTTGGCGGAAAATGCTTGCCCTTTACTTCAATTGCTGAACTATTTTATTATTAATGGAAAACTCTATTTGTGGAACTTTAGGAGCAAACAAATCCTTCCAAACATTTATGGATTTAGAGCCAAGACCATCGCTAAATATGAAAAAGAAGAAAAAATCAGCAACAAAGAATTCTTTAAAAGAAAGTGGATTCTGACGCCTTATTTAAGTTAACTGTATTAACTCCGTATTATTTCATTGCCCTGTTGTACTTTTTTATAATTTCTTTTAGCCCTGTAATAATTTAACAATTAATTTTGCTTTACTCTGTTAATGTCTATTGTTAAAGTATTTTTTTTTGTAGTATTGTAAATGTAATTATTTAATATGATTATCAATAAATATATTAAGAAACAAACAACCAAAAAAAACAACAAAAAAAATTTTCTTAAAAAAAAATCGTTCAAATAGAAATTTCGGTGTTAATTTTAAAAGACGTAATTTTGTATGCGAAATGAAATGAGCAAGAATTATGAAAAATGGTTTCTTGACATACATGTATACAGGGTAGCGAAATAAATGATTCTTCTCTGAGGGCCTCAGCGGCACACCCCTACAAAAAAAAAATCAACAATGGCAGAGATTCCAAACTAAAATTAAGGCTGAAATCCGGGAGGTCGCCCATTTCGCCTCTTGAAACCCTCAAAAGGTAGTGTAAATCATTGAGTTCTGCAGATTCAACCACAAAAACGCGTCAATTATCCCCTTTACATTGCCCAAAATTGGCCAAAATGAGTGTGGGAATATGCACTTTACACACTTTTCTTCGTCTCTGGGAGGATTAGTGAGTCGCAAAACACCGTGAGCCGATGTCTTTTCAATTCCAAGAAAATCAGGTGATTTGGCGATGTCGTAATATTAAGTGGCTTTGGAACCCTTTTGGCAAGCTATCTATTTTTTTGTCTCAAGAAATCAGGTGATTTGACGAAGTGCCAAAATCAAGAATGGGTGTTGATTGAGTGCGGGCACGAGGAGACCTCGTGATTTCGGAATTTATAATCCTATATAGGTTCAGGAAACCAGAGGCATACTTCACTCTTTTCCTTCGCAATAAAGTGCCAAGTGTGAAGCTGAACGGTTTGGTAAGTAGACTGTCTATTACAATTGGGAATTATGGTGGTCTGATCACGATGCTTTCCAATATGGCGATAGTCACTTGATGACTTCCGCCTTTTTACTCGAAAAGTAATGGACGAGTTGCAGAATCTAATTGCACGAGATGTGAAAGAAGTGAAATTTTGTTTCTCCTAGACATACCAAAAATAAGCCGATAAATGAATCGAAAATGTATTGCTCAGTATAAAGTAGGTTTAGGTAGGTTGTCCGGAATGAATTTGATTGAATCAAAAAATACGGATACATACTGTTTAGGAGAAGAGTGTAATATAGACCTAAGCTCTCGGATCTGCCCAAGCAAAAACATTCTTTTCCAGCTTTGTTCCTTCAGGTACAGTATTTTCGTTTAGTTAAATATATTGTATAGCGAATTAACCAAAAGAGCCAAAATATGGGTAACGCAATGCGAAACGTTGACCCGAAGTTACACGATGTTTCTCTGCTTCCTTAGTTACAGGTAATCTTAGAAATGGCGGATGAAAACGAAACCGTTTCAAAAGCAGTTAAAGGGGCCTTGGAGCAAATCCAGAAGAACGCTCCCGAAGAGTTTTCTAAGATGGACGCCGATCCGAAAGTGAGAGATGCTGTTACTGAAGCAGCCAGAGCAGCAGCCACCGAGGAAGTTAAACTCGCCCATGAGTTCAGTTCTCGACCTGCCCAAGACATCCGCGAAAGGCTTGCCAAGTACTTACCTGAGGACCGGATCAAGTTAATAGAAAAAGCGCTCAGCATCCCAACATTTCGCATGGAAATAACCCAGAAGAGCGACGGCGAATATTTGGTGCAGACGACAAGGGGAGGCAAGGAATTCCTGCCTGGAAAAGAGCTTAAAACAGTTGCAAACATCGAGTCGGCAAGCATCCTACAGGAAGCCAGTATTCTAGTTGAGGCTATACTTCTCGTCATGAGCGCAGTAGGGTTAGAGGTGTCTCCGAGCGAGAGTACCATGCAGGCCACAGTTGAAGACACTGTAAACGCAATTGAGAGGTCTTCAGCGTTACAGAGGGCGATTGCGAAGTTCATATCTTCATGGGACGCAGCTGGAGGCAATGCATTAAATAAGGCTAAGGCCATCTTCGTCCTCCTTAAGGAAAGCTACGCAGCTGGAATCCTGTGGACCATCATCAAGAGCTTGTGCAAAGAGATGAAATGGTACGACTGGCTTGAGACTTCTGCTAAGGTGACCGCCATGATCATTGCCGCTTTGGCTACTGATGGTGCAGCGCTGATAGCAAAGATTGCCTTGATTGTCTTGTCGGCCGTTGATTTTGCAAGGAAAATCGCCAATCTGGTGAATCTCGAGCAAATAAAGCAAACTCTGTAGGAAGCACTTAACCATAATAGTACCAGTGTGCTTATTGAAAAAGGTTTTACCCTGCCTGAAACAGTTTAATTTGTCACGTAAATCAGTAGCGATTCGCGCTAGACACTGAAAGACCTGATTGCTTAGTTATGACTTGGATTAGACTGCAGACAGCTTATAAAGTTGTTGCTAGGGACAATTATGGTTAGCGTTTTTACTATTAATACTGTGAAGGTTTTTCTTAAATCTTCTGCTCAACCAGTGACTTCACTTAAGGTTTAAAGTTACCATTATCATCGTAACGTGCAACTTTTTAAGTCTTGTTTACTTCAATGAATTAAATTGTGGAAATGAATATCTGCTTGTCGGCTGGGCAATTCACAGAGATTTGTTTGATCTTACCCACCCGTTCATGTCCCTCGTAGCAAGCGGTCACAGAGGAAAAATACCGAGAAAAGCTACAACTCTTGGATTGGGTGTTGTAAAATATCCAACATGTAAGATTGAAAACAAACATCAACATGCAAAACAAATTTTGTTTCCACTGGCATAAAACGATGTTATAAGAGGCACAACAGTCTATGTAAGCATGAATTCTGACATTTCTTTCGAAATCATCATTTTGAAAATAGTTATTATGTTTTGAATACGCCTAGCGTTGACGTCAAAGTTTCTATTCGATCGAAACGCTTCTATGCGCGGCAATACAATGTATGACATATTTAAAGTTTAGTTCAAAATTTAAAACTTTGAAAACTGGCTCTTAATCTTGAATGGCAATAAGTAAACTAATATATTGTATAGGGATATAATATTAAAATTAGTTGGGGGCGGGGTGGGGGGGAAGAACACTCAAAAAGTATACGTGCAAAGGAAAGTTGCGCTAAAAGTCGTGCACAGCGAGCAACCCAGAAAACATTTCCTGCATTACAGGACAGACAAAATCTTTTAAAACCAAGAGAAACGAATTTATGCAGCCGTGAGATCTTACCGTAAAAAAATTCCTGCATAGGAAATATGACTAAATCATTTCTAATGACCTGTAACGTAGGAACGATTCGCATGAATTTGTTTCCCTGTTTACGTATTAGTTTTAGTTTTGACTGAGGGGATATATCAAATGCTCGAGACTGCGTTTCACCACATTTCTAAGCGCCTCGAGTTTTGTCAAAAATACTCTGCCACGCCACGCGGCGTATTTTCAGTTCAGTTCTTGGCTTATTAAATACCACAGTCGTGACCAAGTACATGGAAAGAAAATGATAATCCGGAGATCAATGGCTAGACAAATTATTAGGTCAAAGGTGTAATTCTACGAATTCGTGGAAACTGGTTGGTTATTTTGTATGCGCTTATCAGGTTCAGAAATAATAATTCAGCTAACAACAGAAAAGAAAAAATCTGGATCAATTTTTGTTTGAGAGTTTGAATGGGGCTGCTGGAATCTGAGTTGGCAGTTAGAATTTCCGCTAATTTCTCAGCTGTTAGTAAATTTTGCAGACCTCAGATCTGAGCTATTAGTAACAAAAAAAACCGTGTCATTTCTCAGCTGACAGTTAAAATTTTAACCCATTCTCAGCTATCAGTAAAACCCCATTAGACCCTCTTAATTGACAATGTCGCTATAGTTTTATTCAGTCCTGCTTTCTTTCTTTTTTTTTTAATCTCTTAAACCGTCTGAACCGTCTTTGCATTGTACTGTCGCTCAGTATATTCACTTTTCCAGAACAAATTGGGATAAAGTCACACGTTAGGCGATATTAATTACAGAACTAATGGTAATCTTTGAAAGCAGCAAGTATAGTCTTTAGAACTAATGGTAATCTTTGAAAGCAGCAAGTGTAGACAGCTACATTCCAACAAAAACAAAGGTCACCCCAAAAGAGAAAATACTCATTAATATGCAAATTGTTGTCTGTAGAAGCGGTCAGCTCGCTCTGGCTTGAAAACAGGTTTCGCTTATTTCCTGTGTTTTGCAAAACATTGATCTACTTATAATAAAACAACAATCCGACTTTTCGTGTTTTAGTGGTTTGTCGGTTCTCAATCGAGTGAAGGCCCATGACGGCGATTGCCAAGAGTTACATTTAACACAACTTTGAAGATCAATTCAACAATAGCTAACAATCCAGTCTTCACAAAACAAAGACCACTGTTACGTATAAAATGTCTTCATAATGTATCAAACCGACATTTATAAATATTTGAGTTCGAAACAAGCCATCAGCGAGACTTTAACGACACCCATATCGTACAATTTGATTAGATACGCGAAAAAGGGTCAAATTCAGACTAATTTTGAATAAGTGGAGATCTTACCATGAGAAATCCCTGAGGGAAAATCTGACCGAAATAAATGCGTGAAGCTTGAGAATATATACCGATGTGTACACTGAATTTGTTTCCCATTTACATCTTAGTTTGACTGAGAAGATATGTTAAATACTCGAGACAGTGTTTCATAACGTTTCTAAGCGCCTCGAATTTTTTCAAAAATACTCAGCCAACCCGCGCAGCGTATTTAATTTTCAATTCTGCTCTCGGTGGTCATTATGCAGCATATTTAGTCAACAGTGTAGAGAAAGGTCGCGAATTTATTGACTATATATCACAGCCGTGACCAAGTATGTGGAAAGAAAGGGATAATCCGGTGTGGCGGAGGTTATCCAAACAAAATAAAACTTGGGCAACGAGCGAGAACGACAAAGATTTTAACTAGATTTTAACTACACAATAACACAACAAGATGGCGGATCTCGCGAGCACATGCTCGAGTCTCTAGTCCCTGGGGGACTAAGTCCTGTTTTGGCAGAGTCCGCTGGCTAAAGCGCAGTCGGCAACATAGCCATAGTCATAGTCTCGAGTGAGTGTGCAATTTCTAGGTGTACTGCTCTTGTCACAAGGCAGGTGAACAGGCAACCATAGCGCTTTACAGTTGATCTTCTCTCTGACTAACAGCGGGCCAAAATAATCCACACCAGTGTTGTAAAAGGGTGGGGTGAAAGCTTGAAGTCTGCTTTGGGGCAGGCTTGCCATCAGTGGTGGATCTGGTTTGGCGTTGTGTTTTATGCAAACATGGCACGACTTGGAGATTTTCTTGAGGGCAGATCTCACTTTGATCCCAAACCGTTGCCGCAACTCAGGAAGGATGTGCTCTACTCCAGAGTGATTCTGCCTTTGATGCAAGTGTAACAAGATCAAGGGAACAATATCATTTTTTTTTTTTTTTTTTTTTGCTAAATTTTTTATTGAATTAAAAACGAGTTTTACAATGTTAGTTAAGAATAAACATTAATTAAATAAATATACAATTCTACTTAAAAAAAAAAAAAAAAAAAAAAAAAAAAAAAAGAAAAAGAAAAGGATAACAATAACAACGAAATTATATATATATATTACAACAACCACGATAACAATAAAGATGCCTACTAATTTTAACGAACCTACGTGTATCAACTAATACAAAGTACATAAGTTAGCTTCTCCCACTTTTGATAATGAAAAAGAAGTTTATTTTTCTCCCTGGCGATATGGAGCTCAATATTGAAGACACGTCTTGCCCTAGCAATAAAACCTCTAATTGAAGGTACGCTATTATGACATCTCCTACAGTAGACGTAATATTTAGCTAATAACAAAACATGATTAATTAGAATATAGTCGTCTACAATATCAAATTTTCCAAATATCACATCAGACTCATTAATTGTCTCAACATGAACATCATTATCTCTAAGCCAGGACAAGACATGCTTCCAAAACTCAGAAGATATCCTGCAGGAGAAGAGTAAATGCTCGACAGATTCCGCTGCTTCTTGACAGAAAGTGCAGTTTGGCGATTCCACTACACCAATTAAATTAAGTTTCACGTTTGTAAAGAGTATACAATTCAAAATTTTGTAATGAAATTCCCTGATCTTTGTGTCCAAAGTGCAATGAAAGGCCAAAGTGTAAGCCTTTTCCCAATCAATATCTATATTTGAGTACTTGTTCGATAATTTCTGTTTTGCGGTGGGCGCAATTTGCTTTTGCTGCAGAAAGGTTTGATAAATCTGTTTAGGAGAGATATCAAGGATTGGCACTACATTACCACTCGGCAACTTAATAGTTGGGGTAATCGGTATGGGATTAGCTGATGTTACGTTTGTAGATGCTTTAATAAGTGAGCGCCATTCTGCGGGAATCGAATTGATAATACTCATAAGAAAAAATCTTTGTTCAGGATTTGTAAGTGAAGAGAAGTCGCACGAGAAGGAGTTGTTCGCAGAAATTAAATCCTTAATCTTTATGACGCCTAAATTTACTATATCTCTTCTGTACATCGATTTTTTGTCATAACAAAGAAATTTGTTGTTCCAGATAATTTCGTTAATGATTTCCTCGTAACAACTTGGAGTCTTCCCATTAACCTCCGACCACGCATCGAAACATTCCTTATAATATGCTGGTAGATTGATTTTCAATTTAGAAGTTTGAAAGTTGCAGTGCAATACAAAACATCCTCCGACTGGTAACAGAAGTTTGTCTAGGATTACTTTCCAAGGACTTGAGTAATCCTCTAATATCTTCTTTAAACATGTTATTCGTTTAGCGCAAATCATAGATTGAATGTCCAACATTTTGAGTCCACCCATTTCTATATCAGATATCAATGCAAGGCGCTTCACTTTGTCTTTCCCATTCCAAATAAAGTTGTAGAGAACTGAGTTTGCCTCTTTAATTAGTTCTTTAGAGACTGGTATAACCGAAGCTCTGAACATAAGCTTTGGGATAGCGAAAGTTTTGACTATCTGTATTCTTCCTAAAAGGGAGAGCTCTCTCCATTTCCATACGTTGATTGATTCCTTTATACTTTTTAAAGTTTGACTAAAGTTAAGGTTGTTCCTTTGTCTATCATCATAACCAAAATATATCCCCAAGATTTTTATGATTTCACAAATACTATGAATTGGGAAGTCTTTCTCCTGTAGGATATTATCTCCTAGAGGCATGATTTCTGTTTTTTCATCATTCACCTTTAGGCCGGAACACTCTCCAAAAGAGTTGAGAATACGAAACAGATTTGTATAAGATGTTTTGTCTTTTAATATACAGGTCATATCATCTGCAAATAGAGACAGTTTAATCATTTCTTCTCCAATTTTAAGCCCTTGTACATTGCAGTCCTCTCTTATTTTTATAGCTAGGGTCTCAAGCGCTAGTATGAAGAGGTAAGGGGAGAGTGGATCCCCCTGTCTGACACCTCTACCTAGTAGAAAAGGACCAGTCGTAAATCCATTATTTAATACACAGCTGGATGCATTTTTGTACAGAACACGCATCCACTGAATAAAAGATGGGCCAAAATTAAATTTGTGTAATGTTCTGATTAGAAATCGAAAGTCTAGTGTATCGAAGGCTTTTTCAAAGTCAATTGCGATCAAAAATCCCGACCAACTGTTCCGTTTGGTGTAATCCACAATATCATCAATCGTTCTAATTGCGTCAAATATGGACCTACCTTTAACAAATGCATTCTGACTGGGATGTATTAAATTTGGCAAGACCTTTTCCAGGCGCTTCGCTAAAACTTTAGAAATAATTTTCGCATCAACGTTGATTAGCGATATAGGTCGCCAATTTTTAATTACCCGTTTATCCTTTCCTTTTTTTTCAATTAATGTGATTATAGCCTGTTTTTGCGAGTTTGAAAGTTCTCCAAACTCATAAGAGTAATTGATGCAGTCTACTAGAGGTTTCCCAATCAAAGACCAAAAAGCCACATAGAATTCTATTGTTAGTCCATCGTTCCCAGGCGTTTTATTTTTTGGAAAGGATTGTAAAACATTAAAACATTCATTATATTCTATCTTTCCTTCACATACCATTCGCAACTCTTCAGTCAAGGTAGGAACTTCCTTTAAGTCTTCTAGAAATGATGATGAATGACCATTATTCTCTTTGTAAAGATTAGAGTAGAAGCATTCTAATTCACTCATAATTGTTTTAGGGTCAACTGCTATTGTTCCGTCGCTTTTTAAAATTTTCCGCAAACAACTTTTATTTTTATTTGATTTTTCCAAATTCAAAAAATATTTGTTGTTCTTTTCACCTTTTTCGTACCACGTTGCACGGGAACGAACAATAGCTCCTTGAGTAATGTAATCATACAGTTGGTCGTATTCTGCTTGTAAGCATTCTAAATCTTCAACATTTTGTCTTGATGGATCATTGTCACACTTTTTGGTACAGTTCTGCAATTTTTCTTCCAGTTCGTTAAGTTTAGCTCTCCGGTTCCGAGCTTTTGTTTTGCTATAACTTGTAGTGAGCTGTCGAATTTTGTATTTTAGCAAGTCCCATAAGACACGCTTGTCAACAACATCCTTAAATTCTTCGAGCCAACTTTTGATGTTTGTGTCAAGGAGATCGCAATAATTATTATCATTCACTAAAGAACAATTAAAGTTCCAAAAGCTTGGACCGCGTTTACTGTCATCTATACCGTTAATCGACAATGTAATTGCAGAGTGATCTGATTTAATAGATGGTATTATGTCTACTGAAACAATGTCGTCCTGCAAAGAATCATTTTCCAACCAATAGTCCAAACGTCTCTGAATAATTGGGGTCTTCTGTCTCCACGTAAAGCGTTTCTCCGTGGGATTTCTAACACGCCATATATCTATCAAATCCTGCTCCAAACAAATGTCCTCAAGAATTTTGACTGATTCCTTCGTTTTCTTAATACCCCCGCTTCCATCAAGATCATGGTCAAAAATTACATTAAAGTCTCCACCGATAACAACAGAAGAATCCGCGAGTGAGAGCGAGCTTTTAAGCTCCTCTGAAATTTTGTTGAAAAAATCGCACTGCTCGGCACATTTGTTTGGTGCATAGATGTTTAGAAGTGCAAATGGAGAATCCTGAATAAGAGCCTCAAGGAGAATGTATCGACCTTGCGAGTCAACCTTTAAGGATTGCAGTCTAAAATCTAGCTGATCTTTAACAAGAATAAGAACGCCTCTACTATGATTAGTTCCATGAGAAAAGAACGTTTTGCCTTTCCACTGTTTTTTCCATTCATTCTCCACTTCTGGGGTGCTATACGTTTCCTGAAGGAAACATATATCGGCAGAAGATTTAAACAGCCAATTAAAAATAGACTTCCTTCTATCAAAAGAGCGAATTCCACGAGCATTTAATGATAAAAGTTTAAAGTTTATGTTTTGGTGCCCCATGACCGACGAGATAATCTGTAAACTTCAAATGAGAGAAGCCAACGCTAACGGTTCTTTTGAAAAACAGGCAATCAGTAGCCTTAGCCGAGTATATCATGCAAATAACCAAAGAAAACAGAACAATAAGAAAATAACAAAAGAAAGCAATCGAACGTAAAACAAAAAGTAAACCTAGATCTAAATAAAGCAAGACAAATATTAAAATAACAACTAGAGAACAATACAATACGAAAATAACACGAAAAACAATGACAAAAACTAACAATGGCCACAAAGAACAAACACAATACATACAAATAGAAATAAAATAGCGGCCAGCCAAAGCTGTTAGTGCCACCTCTGACTGGCACCTTGCAGTCTTGATCTTAATTAATAGCATTCTGGGGAACAATATCATGCTTCTTAGGAAGAATAGCAGGATGTTTGGCTTGATACGGAATTGGAGCATGTTTCAGTCGACCTCCGACGCGCAAGATGCCCTTCTCGTCTGTGTAAGGGTACAGGGATCTAAGGTCACTGCTGCAATGTGCCTCCTTTCCTGCGGCTAACCGGGTCAGCTCATGGGAGTAAGCTTGGGCTTAGGCCTTCTTAATCCAGAATTCTTCAGCACTCATAAGCTCTTCCACAGATAAGGGGCCTTTAGTAACTTTCACATGTTCATTCTTGTGACGACAGCTTGTCACAAACCGAAGTACCCAGGAGGTAACTCGCACTAAATGGGTCCACAAAGAGGTCTTCTTCGGATCCCGAAACTCGTGGTGGACTTCAGAACTGAGACCCAGCCAGGCTTCACTTTTAACTTCAGGATCATTGTCAGTTGGCGGTTGGCAAATAGACTGGTTTGGCCAAAAGTCCTCACCTTGCGAGAGGAAGTTTGGACCGTTAATCCACCGGCAGTCTTGAAGAAGGTCTTGAGGTGAAAGACCTCTTGAACAATCGTCCGCAACGTTAAGGCGTCCAGGGACATGTCGCCAGGTTTCAGACACTTCAGACACTTCAGATCAGACACTTCCTTTATTTCAGCAGCTCGGTTGGAGACGAAGGTATGGAACCTGGTCCCTTGACTCTTGATGTAGGACAGGACTGTGGTGGAATCTGTCCAGTAAGTAATTTGGCTGGGTATTACATCTAGCTCTTTCTGGATGGTCTGACTCATTCTCACCGCCATTACAGCAGCTTGAAGTTCCAATCGTGGGATCGTCAGGGGCTTAATCGGAGCGAGCCTTGTCTTTCCGAAGATGAAGGAGCAATGATGGGAATGATCCTGTGTTTCAAATCTCCAATAGGCTGCGGCACCAAAGGCAACCTCTGAAGCATCAGCAAAGACGTGGATTTGTGCGCTGACATACCGGGCACTTGGTTGGTTGATAAGGTAACATCCGGGAACTGACAAGGTCACAAGGAGAGGTAGTTCTGTTTTCCAGGCCTCCCAGGCATCTAGTAGTGAGCCTGATATGGGTTTGTCTCAATCAAACCCGAGTCTCCACAGCTTTTGCAGAATCAACTTAGCCCGCAGTACAAATGGTGCTACCAGTCCAAGGGGATCGAAGATGGTTGATATCTGCTTTTGAATGCCTCGCTGGGTTAGGGCTAACTGCTTAGGGACTACTTTAATTTCTAGAGTGTCCTGCTCCACATTCCACAGCACTCCCAAGGCTCTCTCAACTGGAAGGCTGTCCAGATCCAAATCAAATGGCTGTGAGATCCCAGGGCTGCTGAGGATGTCTTTGGGAGGTAGCTGAGCTAGTACATATCGGCTATTGCTCATTAACTGCAATCGAAAGCCACCCCTTCACAAAAGCTCAATAAGCTGGAGGGCGAGCTGAGCTGTCTCGTCCTCAGAGGGCAAGGACTTCAAGAGGTCATCCATGTAGAAGTCTCTTAGGACTGTACTGGTAGTTTCCTCACTGCTAGTGTTTTGCTTATCAATGGCGGTTCTCTTGGACAATAATTTGCAGAGGTGGGACTCGACTTTGCACCAAAGATTATGGCCTGCATCTGGTAGACATGGGGGGGGTGATGGCTGATCTTTCTCGATAACTAGTACCTGAAAGAACATTGTTTCAATGCCCGCAATCATGGCAACAACATGTAGTCGGAATCTCATGATAACACCCACGAGAGAGCTCAGCAGGTCGGGACCTGTCACCAGTTGATCATTCAACGAGGTTCCCTTGTATGAGGCTGCGGCTTCAAACACTAGGCGAACCTTTTTCGGCTTATTGGGATTTGTCACAGCATGGTGCGGCAGGTGGCAAGTATTCTTTGGTTCCTTAGCAGCAATCTCTTTGGGAGATAACTTTCTGGCATAGCCCTTGGCAATGTAGGTATCAACTGTGTCATAGTAGGCTTTGGCTCTTTCACTGTCTTTATCTAAGCTTCGCTTCAGATTTGTAAGCCTTTTCTCTGCTAGGGGACGATTGTTCCGGAGCATGACTTCTTCATCCTTCCACAGGAGACCAGTTTCATAACGGCCAAGGTCAGCTCGAAAGTTTGTAGTTTCTTCTAAATGCTTGAGAGCTCTTTCGTCCTCTGTAGATCTTGGAACGTCTCGATTGAACTTGGTGCCAAATGACTCTGTCTTCCAACAGTTTTCAACTTCTTCATTCAAGGTGGTATCTGGAGTAACACAGTATCCTACACTTGTTCTGGGGGAAGGAACTCCTCCCGCTAAACCAGCAATCGCCCATCCAAAGTCAGTTCGCACAGCATATGGTTGGCCCTTTGGTCCACGTCTGTGTTCATATTGAATCATGGCTTCTGTAACTTGCACTCTAATAAGTAGGCCTATCTGATCAGAAGACACAGCAGGGATGTCTAAATCTTCAAAGTGCTTCCACGTTCTTCTAACGTTTTCCTTGACAAGTCTCTGTGGAGGGACATTTAATTTGGGAACTGTCCACACAGGATGGATGTGAACAGGCATGTTTACAGCTTGTTTCCCCGTCGGTGTCATAAGAAGATTCACTGATCTAGAGCACTGCGGAGTTCCATTATTTTCAATGTTTCCCAGGCAATGTAGTCGCTCCGGTCCTTCGTGATTCAGCTTGTCGGCAATGTCTCTTCTTATCAAGGTGTCTGAGCTGCCGTCATCCAGAATAGCAAACGTTTCGATCGTGGCCACCCTGTTTTCACCTCGTATTTGGACCGGGCCAACTTGGAAATAAACCACTCTCTCATTGGCTGCGAGGGATTTTGGTGGTTGCCATATACGGCAGGGCGTTCCCCGGCGTCAGCGGGGCTTAGTTTGTGGGTCCTTACTAGGCGGTAGCTGAGGTGTTGCACGTTCATAGTGTAACAGACTGTGATGATGTCTCTTACAGTTAGTGACTTGGCAATGAGTTTTGTTCGAGCATTCATTAACTTGATGTCCCTGCTTGAGACGATTGAAGCACACCTTGAAACTCTTGGCTACCTCATAGCGCTCAGGTACATACTCTCTTTTATGCTTGATTACAGCATAGGCAGGCTAGTGACTTTGGTTCTTTATTTGTGGGTTCTGCTCCTTTTGGCTGTGGGTCGCCCTTGATGTGCAGTGTAGAAGAATTCAAGGGTGGATCCTGTTTTGGTGGTTTACGCCTGTTAGGTGGCGGACATTTTGCTGGTTCCTAATACACCAGGTGTTGTCTTGCTCTGACATGTTCTGAGAGCCATCGGTCCAGGTCAAACAAGTTAGGCCTTCCCTGACTTCCATGTTTACGAACGTCTATCGCCCACTTGGATTGCAAAGGCCCAGGGAGCTTTTGAACAGCAGCAGGGTGACGACAGTTGACCTCAGTGCTTGGTACAGCTTCGTAAGACCAGTATGATCTTGAGGGCGTGGTGATGGTGTGTCCTTAAGAGCAGTAATGGCTGCACGCACAATCTTTCCAGAGTCAGCGAATCTTGCTTTGAGCATTCTAAGAGGCAGTATGTAATTTGCACAAAATAAAACTTGGGCAACGAGCGAGAACAACAAACATTTTAACTAGCGATCGATCCGAGAACTACACAATAATACTACAAGATGGCAGATCTCGCTAGCACATGCTCAAGTCTTTAGTCCGTAGGGGGACTAAGTCCTATTTTGGTAGAGTCCGCTGGCTAAAGGGCAGTCGGCAACATCCGGATATCAATAGCTAGACAAATTATAAGGTCAATTAAAAGGTGCAGTTCTACGAAATCTTGGAGACTGGTTGGTTACTTTGAATGCATCATTTCTCCGCTGGCAGTTAAAACTTTGACCAATTCTCAGTTATCAGTTAAGGTAGTAGAACTGACTTAAGCTCAAAAATTAGGAACATAGGAGCAAAGGAAAACATAAGAAAAAGTTCAACAATTTGAAAGATAACGTGGCTGCGCGTGGAATTATTGAAGTCCAAAGTCGGTCGCTAAGGCGGCATTTTAAGACGCTATATTGAATTTTTTGTGCCGGGATGCCAGGACGCAACGAAGGTCCTTTTTGTGACTCCTTTCGCCGTTAAAAAGCTTTGCTACACCTTTTAAATTCAAATGGGACATAAATTACAAATAAAATGTGGTAATTATCTGTGAATGGAGCCATAATTCAATGCTCCTCTTTTGGAGGCATCCGCTTGCAGGAGGTTACAAATGCAATATTTGTCTGTGGCCTTCTTGAGGTTACAAATGCAGTATTTGTCTGCGATTAGACTAATGACACTGCGTTTCCTTATGGGAGGCAACTCCTCCTCCCTAATGGACGCAAATGTAGTGTTGGTCCGTCACCAGAGCAATGACTGAGGAGTCAACACGAATAAAGACATCGTGGTTGCTCTGTTAACGACGAAAACGTCCAACAGCAAACGAGACTGTAACTGCAAATGATGTAAAGGCCAGATCTTTACTGGTTTATTCACAGTGTACGAGTAGACTATCCCTGCCATGCTTTTACCGAATAAAAATCACCAAGACATCTGCAATGCCAACGTTTTCTTTATCGGAGAGAATATAACAAACGTATTGTTATCGCATATATTAGCTTAGGATAACTGTGGTACGAATATATACTGACAAGCCAACTTGACACTCACATCTGGTCTAAAATATATCATGCCAAACTTAATGGAAATTTTGGATGTCTTTAGGTATATAAAAAGTAGCCTTTGTTTCTTTCTTTAAGTCTGCATACGAGCCAAGTGGCCCATCAGGCCGGTGCTTATCTCCGGTTTCCGTAGCATGAAGCGACTAGGAGTATTTCTACTCCCCCCTGGATGGGATGTTAGTCCATCGTAGGGTTAACCACCGCATTAAATTCGCCGGTACCCATTTATACACCCAAGAACACAACGCAACGTCCCAGACCAGGGTTCGAACTCGGACCGCTCGATCCGGAGTCGAGCGCACTAACCATGAGGTCTCCGCCCCTCCCATTTTTTTCTTTCTTGATTTTTGATTATTGTTGTTGTTTTTCTTCTAAGAAAATTGATATGGTATTTGAAACGTTTCCGCTCCAAACGTAATTTAAAACCCAGATCCAAACAGAGCCAGAGAGAGTGAGTGAGACCTAGCCCCCTGTAATCCCTCTTAACCCCTTAACTTGCCTCGTTCGCTATCTATCATCTCATATCCAAACAAGCCCTGTTTTCAAATTGAAAACTTTGACTTTTCTTGCAAAACTACAGACATTGTCTTATTCGACTTATACCTCTCTAACTACTTCTTACCGTAATCATTCCAGTTGACGCTTGTATCAAGTTTGCTGTACATAAAGACTGTCACGGAATGGCGGGACTCGTAGCCACAGACTTTCCTAGATGACGCCATGAGCCATCCAACATCTCCGACACAGCTGTTGTTAACCTTGTTGATGTAGAAGCTTCTATTTATTTATTTATTTATTTATTTTATTTTATTTGCCACACAATAATTACAAAAAATATAGGAAAAGAAGAAAAAAAGAAGTGGCGAGGAGACCTAACGGAAACTATAGGAGCTTATGAGAGGTTAGGCCTCATCGAACTATGAGCTACAGCTGTTTCACATCAATTGAAGAAAAGAAGGCGAAAAGTCGAAGATGGAAAGACTTACGAACTGTTTTCATACTTACTCAATAATTTAATCTTCAGAATTTCTTAAACGAGGAGAGTGAGTGAGAGTTGATGACCTTGTTGACAAGTGAATTAAAAAACTTAGGCCCTTGAAAAAAGGGCGAGAACTTTTTCGTGTTTGTACGACAATACGGTAGACGGTTGGACTGGGAATTTCTTGTATTGTAAAAGTGGAATTGATTGCTTTGAGAGAAATAGTTGTTAAACTTTGGAGGTAAGAATGAATTTTTGCAAGAATACATAAATTGGCCCAGTTGAAGCAAATGGATATCATTAAATTTTAGTATACCGAGGTCCTTAAAGATGGGTTTAGTATGAGCATTGAAGTGTGATTTATTAATACTTGTAATAATGCGCTTTTGCAGGATAACAAGGCGGCGGATATTGGTTTTATAGGTCGAAGCCCAAACGATATTGCAGTAGTAAAAATAAGGATAAATTAAGGAATAGTAGAGCATACGTAAAGACGATTTAGGAAGAAAGAAGCTACATCAAGATATTTTACCGATTGACTTCGCAACTTTACTTGCAACGTGTGATATTTCCGACTTCCAATTTAGGTTTTCATCCACAATTGCGCCTAGAAAATTTGTCTCCTTAGCTTTACTTCAACAACATTTTGATTATCTATACTTATTTGACTATTAAAAATTGAACGCTTTTGTCTTGGTTTAAAGACCATAAATTTAGTCTTTTTACGATTTAGAGAAAGCTTGTTTTCTTTAAACCAGATTGATAGTTTGTCCATCTGCAAGTTTAACATATCTGAGAGATAGTTCAGATCTTTATGTGACATGAATACATTGGCATCGTCAGCGAGCAATATCAGATTTAAAAGATTAGAAGCATTGTTGATGTCGTTAATGTACAGTAAGAAAAATAGAGGTCCGAGGATAGAGCCCTGAAGGACCCCACAAGAGATTTCACTTCTTAACGAACGGTGGCCATTATATTCAACATACTGCTTTCTGTTTGAGAAGTAACTTCTTATCCAGTCCAGCGCTAAGCCACGAATACCGTAATGTTCGAGTTTATCAAAAAGAATGATATGATTTACAGTGTCAAAGGCTTTTGAGAGGTCAAGTAAAATACCTACGGAAAATTCACCTCGGTCAAAGGCCGTGGAGATCTTTTCATGCAAGTCGATTAGCGCGAGTGCAGTGGAATGATTTCTCCTGAAGCCGTATTGGTTACTACAGAGGATGTTGAAATTCATCAGATATTGAATTAAACGATTGTAGATAACTCTTTCAACGAATTTTGAAAAGCTGGGAAGCACCGAGATAGGTCGGTACTTGGTGAAAAGCGACTGATCATCAGATTTAAAAATAGGTATCACGAGAGCGATTTTCATTTCATCGGGAACAATACCATGCTGGATTGACAAGTTTATGGTATGGGTGAATGGTTCAGAAACAAGTAGAATGGGCTCCTTAATGACTGTCATTGGAACCTGGTCGTACCCAGCTGCTTTGCCTGGAAGAAAAGTTTTCGCAATCTCAGCGATCTCATCTTGAGTTGTAGGGTGGAAGAATGTTGACTGTGTAGAGGAACCATTAAGAAAACTAGGGTGTGAAGCTGACGACTGTATACCCCTTGCTAAATTAGGACCGATGCTTGAAAATTAACTACAAAACTTGTTGGCAATTTCGACAGGATCAGTAATTTCACAATCATCAGCTTTAAATGTTGAGCATCTATTGGAATTTCTTTTCCTTCTGTTTAGAATTTTATTTAAAACTTTCCAAGTAGCACGAGTATTAGCTTGAACGTTACTCAATTTCTTCTCGTAGTATAGACGTTTTGCTGTCCGCAGAGAATGATTTAATTTTGTTTTTATAACTTTTTTAAATTGATTGACGATCCATTCAGTGGATTTCGCAGATATTTTTTATAAAGCCTATTTTTCTTCTTAATACACCTAATAAGCGCATTGGATAGCCACGGCTTATTTAAACGGGACTGTTTTCTAGTTAATTTTTTCTACCTGATGACAAGTCTCCAAGAATGCAAAAGTAGTCTTGTTGCTCAGTGATCAAGTCGCTCGAGGGTGACTGAATCAAGCGACTTTTGGAAAACTAGCTCTGTCGCTATCAGCAGCGTTAAACACGATGGAAAGAGCTTCACATTGATTGTTATACAGGCAAACGCTTCGCAGAGACCTCCATCATAAATTTCTTCAAAGAAGATGTTTTCCGCTATGTCTAACAAAAATGCTGACAAGGGGTGTTGTGGCGAAAAACAATAAAACACGCTTTTTCTATGTTTTATACTCTGATAAAACATGGGTTTTTGACCAATCATAGCGAGCACAGGGTCCTATCAATATTATAATGTGCTATAAAGGAAAAGAAAGAAAGGAAAGAGAGGGAAAGAAAAGGAAACTGAAGAACAAGAGTTAAAGGTAGGAAATGGTCTTAGTAGATACTAGTTTTTTATTACTGTAAGAAGAAAGAATAATTGCTAGCAACTCAAATGGTGTTTATCTACATCTTTTGGTTTAATACTTGTCCATCGCTTAACGTAGCGGCTCTTGTACGAAATTTTGACTGGAGAGCCGACATTCAAGGGTTTTACATCCTGTAGATTAAGCCCGTTGTCCGATGTCCAAAACTCCTGAATGTTTGTAGAGACTAAGGTCCCGGTCACCACCTTCAACACCAGTGTCCAACCTGTACCAAATAAAGAACTTGACATTTTATACTTATTGTATTTTTCACCATTTTTAATAACTCTATTGATTGACTGACCGACTGACTGACTGGCTGGCTGGCTGACTGGCTGACTGCATTACTGACTCCATGGCTGACTGGCTGACTGGCCGATCTATTGACTGGACATGTTTATTCAATGAAAACCCGAATGTATACCACATAACACCGCATAAATTATGTCGATTATCTCGCGTTGATGGCCACTCAGAGTAGACTTTTTTATATTGTCAAGGAACCAATAACATAGAGCGCGGCCCCGAATTCTAGAGAAACAGCAGGATACTAGAATACGAATAATGGAGCAAACATTTACGGTCAAAGCTTAATACATTAAGAGACATTTACATGGCTATGTGGTGACCCCACAAATGTCATTGTGGAATGTTCAACTAATTCATGTTATACTTGGCAATTACTAAATTTCTTAACCTCATTTTAAAGCATTACCTCCTTCCATGTAATCTTGATCGCAGTAAAAAGGTAGCAGCCAGTTTCTGTCTGATATTATGTGCACTCCGCTCTTACGAATTCCGGCGTTCAGCAATTGGGCACAGTCCCTGTAAGGCGCTGAAACAAGATTAAACAAAATACAGCAGATCTATGCATAAGAAAGGGGAAGGGTTGGAGAGCGACAAATTTCCTTACGATACTACTTAGATGTCTTTCAAATTTGAATATGTAATAGGACTACATGTTTTCCAACTTGGAAATAATTGGATGAAAGATATTCCAAGGACTGTCAAAATTGGCCAACTGGTTTCGCGTTACCTATATATAAAACAGGTTCCGCGCGACATTGGTACCTTTTTCAAGGCTGAGGTACCGTAAACTGCCGCTTATAAGCCCTTGGCTTATACAACTTCGTAAGGGGTTTTTGGATGGCTTATAAACGGGGGAGCTTACAACCGAGGGGGCATATAAGCGGAATAAAAAAAAAACGTTTCGAAATGAGCCACAGCAGTGTTGTTCGAAAAACGTTTTTCATTTACTGGTTTTTAATAAAGCTTTAAAACGTCTTCCATTTCATTTTCAACTAGAGGGGAGCGGGGCTCATACCCGAGGGGGGCTTATAATCCGAAGTAATATTTCGTTTACAGGTAGATGGGCCTATTACCGCGGGAGCTTACAGGCGGGAGGGCTTATAAGCGGCAGTTTACTATATATAAAGGGGTAGGAATTTCGCGAGCTGAATTATAGAAAAGGGTACAAAAACTGTCATTTAGGTATGTAAAAGGCCGTTGCCAGGGGGGGCTGGCAACGGCCTTTGATCTTGCCACTTTTCGGCTTTCCATGATCGCCCCAGTTAAGAAATCTGTCAATCATCCGAGAACTGTAGCAAGCATGCGCGTAACGGGTTGGGAATAACAACAACAAGTTCGTCTTCGCAGCGATTCCAAAGTGTGAAGTGGATTCGCTTTTGGTCCTGTTGGTCGTTGCTTTATTTGCTGTAACCAATTTTTTTCCGCGGGAATATGGAGCTTACGTTTTCCTTTCTTCTGGTCTTGCGTTTGTTATTTCATGCGGTTTACTACGCTAAGAACGAGACCAGTGAACATGTTCCTCGATGTCCGACCTTTTGACTATGTGTTTCTGTTTAGAAGACCCACAACACTAAAAGAAGGGCCAACCCCCCAATATGTATGTAGAAGAATTTTTCTTTTCAAGTGAAAGGCCTAAAATTAATTCTTCGCGATATTCAAAAAAGTGCGGTGGCTGTGGTCGAGTAGAAGACTTGTCAGAGTTGTTTACGGTTTTACTACACCTTTAAGACGAGAAGAAATGATGATTGAGATTCTTAATTTTACATTATCCTGGCAGAGTTACGTTGGATGATTGAGTGGCATGGTCCAATATCGTAGTTCATATATTTCTTTATGTACTAGAAGCTGAATAAATATTGCCAATAGATCATTCTCTCTTGCTTTTGCACATGTTGATATGTTTAGGTTTCGTTCTTCGTGTGATTTAATTTACACTTTACCGTAGTTTCTAGCAAATGAATCTTAGGCAAATGAAAGGGTAATGATTTTTTGTGTTTGAAATTCTCTTTTCATGACAGAAGTTATTACACTGCCTTCAGTTTGAGTCCTCATTCAAGTGTGTTTTGTTGCAAACAAAGATGGAAAATTATAACTTCCAAAAACTACACTACCCCTTGTTGGAACAAGATTATGGTTTAAAAGAGATGGGATTAGCTAGGTTCAGAAAATAAATATTCAAGTTTGCATGTTTTGACAAGGACCACACCTGCTTAAATATGCTTCAAAGGGAATTTATAAAGTCAGGAAAATGGTGACATTTCTATTTTTGCCTTTCCTTTGGCCACTGTGATCAGTTTTTGCCATACAGTTGCATGTAATTATCGCACCTTTGGACATCAACCTGCCAGGTTAGTTTTTGTCTGTATATAAATGTTGTTAATCAAATCAAATCCTCTCAACTTAAAAAATGGCTTGTACTTGGATATGAAAAACACCATAGGATGGAAAAAAATGCAAAATCATATTATGAAGATAATATATTTATTTGTAGTCAACAATAACAGTTAGAAACTTGTGTTGAGGCAGGCAAAAACCTTTTTCAGAGACCATAAACATTCACTGACTTTGCTGTTACAACAAGTGGTAAAGGGTATTAAACTGTGAGGTCACCTCCTTGGGCTTGCACTGAAAGAGAGTATGGGTAGTAGGACACATTGTTTATTTCCCTACCCTTTTGAAGCCAAGAGACCTTATTTTATAATTCTGATTCATTTCATTTAGCATAGAGAATTAAGTTAGCTTTTAAACTTAGAAACATCATGAAAAAACTTGGGGAAAAATGGTGGTACCAAAAATATAACTACAGACTGCTCTTCATCAACCTTCACAGCCCAAACAGACACGCTTTTCAAAACTCTAAAGGGTGAAATGGTCACCACCCTAAAATTATCAGCAGCACATACCTATCTAGGCCAAATAAGCCAAGGGTAGTATCGTAGAAAGAACTGCTGAGGGGATTGGGCTTAAGGGACAATAACTTCTTTTGATGGTTGATAAAAAATCAATTTATTTTACCATGATTGTTTTCCTTTCTAACCAAATTCTGTTGGTTACTAGGTACAGTTTTTATTACATTTGAATATTGTATTTTTGGTTCCTTACCTTGTTAAATATGGATTGCTTCAGGTTGATTATTTCGTTGGATTGCAGTGCAAAATGCTCTGTGGCAGCCTCCATTAAATGAGCAATCATATTTTTTCTCTTCACTAGCGTTACACAGCCCATCAATCTGCACTCTGTCACCGTTTCAGGGCAGAGGTGTTGGTGTGTGGCACTTTTTAGGCCTTTCTGACTACTTTCGCTGTACAATAATAATTACAACCACTCTTAAAAAGTTCAAACTAGCCGAAAGGGAAGGAGCTGGGGACGAGGATTTGGGCTCGTGAAAAGCGCGAATGACGCGCGAGAATAAGCAAAGGTTCTCCTCCACCCTACCTCGCGCGCGTTAGCGAAAATGCCGTTCATTTTTCTTTTGAAAGCCTGCCTGCCATACTAAGAGTGTCACTAAAATTAATAGCATAATTACCTGGGAAATATTTCCCCGCAGCCTAAGGGACACGGTCTTGTGGCGTTTATGCACTGGAATTGTTCGTGCTCCTGCGACGAATCCCACGCTATCAGATCACCACCTCTTGCTGAAAGATTTTTCGTTCTGTGGCATTTTTCCTCTAGCCTCACGGAATGAGCATCCCACGTTTGAACATTTCACAAGCAGGTTGGGGCAATGTTTTTGGTGCGCTCGTGCCCTTGCATATTTCCCCTTCCAGTCACATCCTTGACTTTGGCACTCCACAGCAAGTTCGCTTGTGATGAGGTCGAGGGCGATATTGACAGAAATAGTCGAAGCCTGAAATTCCCTCCGACACATAGGGCACTTCGGATTTGCTGTGGATTTGGTGAGTTGTCTAAGGCAAACCAGGCATCCAGATTGGCCACAGCTCAAGCTGACGGGCTTTAACATGGCGTTGAAACTGTATGGGATGGGAAAGAAATCGATCATTATTCTGTGTGCTTGGAATAAACAACTCATTTCCACGCAACGTGCAACTTACCAAAATCAGTAAACCTACAGTTGAACTGCGTCATGTTCAGTTATCAGGAAAAATTCTGCTAAATCTAAGCGTGAAAATGAAGGAACGCGTGCCTTGTGGACCACCGCGGTCAAACGTCTAAATTGTTATTTTTGTTTTTTATTGCTGGGATTTCATTTACCAGTTAGAGAAAAATGGGAAAAGATGTATAAATCAGTTAGTCAACATAACTATCTTTCCATTTTTCTCAAAGTTTTGAGCTTTTTTCGCTAAAAACGCTTCGCGCTAAAAGAGAATCATGTTTGTAAATGGCGCCGATAATAACGTCAGCATCGGTTTTCAATCACTTAGAACTTTTTTAGTAAACTTTTAAAAAGTTTAGTAAACTAACAGGATGTTAGTAATACCCTAAACTTTCGATAGTGAAAGTAGCAACCTTAACTTTGAAGTATTTCGCTTAACTTTTGCAAATTTCACTCGTTTGACCGCTGTGAAGCCGTGTGGGGACGATCAAGGACAATAAGATCGTTTTCAGTTTCGAAACAATACGTTTCTGTTAGTCACTTACACGTGCGAAAAATCCTCCATTTAAGGGAATGCCTGGGGTTTCTCACTTATGTCAGCTATATAGGTATGTTCGGCCTCATCGGGTAGGTCGGGTAGGGTTTTTGCTCTGTTTTGGTCGGCAAACAGGTATACACTTTCCTCATTTTGGTCTGTAATCGGGTATGGTTTTCAAGAGAACTACGGAGTATATAAACGTTTCAATTCCAAATGAGTAGGAAACAGAGAGAAATATGCGAACTCGAATTGGATTTGAAGAATTGTTTTGTCTGCGCTCTAAGCTAAGTAATAATAACATAATTTCTGCCTAAAGGACAGGTCTAGAAACAGGTATGAATTTTAGAGGTCTGGTCTGAAAACGGGAGTAGAAAATGTTGATCAATTTATGTTTCTGGGTAACCGAGCCCGGTTTCTTATAACCGTGCCCGTTTTATTAGATAGGGCCAAGAGAGAATGAGCTAAGAGAGCGAATCCCTGTGCCCCATGATAGTTTTTTTTTTATCTGTTTAAAGTTCGCGCGCGTGCTGCGTAGGTTATTTTTGTCTGTTGTTTCCGTGACCCGCGTGGTCTACTTTCACTTGAACGTGACATGTTTCGCCGCCAAACATTTGAAGTTTGACAGCCATTATAGTAATTAGCGCCGGGAGCCGATACTAATCGGCTCCCGTTGTCGACATGTTTCTGATCAGCGCGTTCCCCTCATAATTTAGGAATGAATTTCATTTACAAAGGGATTGCAGTATTGGAGTCAAAATTTCACTTTGAGATTAAAGATTGAGATTTTCTAACGGCTGGTAGCCATTTAAAGTAACGAATGTTGAATTCTGACACACCGTGAAAGCCAAAGGCAAAGGTTATCACGCGCGAAACGACGAAACCTTTAATAGGTGGCTGGCTTCAATTTTTTATGCAAATGTGCAAGATATTTTTTCTCTTTATACAGGAATGTATTTCGTTCAGAAACGGTACATCTGCTTTTAAGGATTATTCTTGAGAGTTTCAAACTGCATTATTTCTCCTTAACGTCTATTACTTGCGATGAATATTTCGCCCTGCAAACAAAAATCAGGTCAGATGCTTCAAGCTGTTAGACAATCGCTGACCTTGATGCCAGAGACTTTTTATGCGCGGTTTCCGGTTTCGGTCAATTCTTTATAGTGAGCGGCGTGCCCACATTTGTCTAGCCCCCTCTCAAAATTCAAATGTTTGAACCCACTTTGAACCTATTTTCTTGTTACGTTTCCACGGTTGGATCCAAACGA
This sequence comes from Porites lobata, assembly GCA_942486035.1. NCBI lineage: Eukaryota > Metazoa > Cnidaria > Anthozoa > Scleractinia > Poritidae > Porites > Porites lobata. The sequence goes on from CALNXK010000027.1 coordinate 1,358,299, forward strand.
CGGTATCACAGCTCGCGGGTGTGCGTGGATGTCGCCAAAAGAGACAGTTGTCGTTTTTTACTGATGTAGGGAAGACCTCAATTAGCAATTTCCTTTGAGCCGGAACCGCTTTCTCCGGCGAACGTTCACAAGCCACGACCGTTTTGCTCTTCGGCGGCTACTCTGGCCAGATTTTTCGACGAGGAAATCTGTTGATTCGTCGGCGAAAGTAATACAAAGTTTGCAATGTAATGAATTACCCGCCAAGTTTAAAATGACATGACGCCACTCTAACCGACTAATAAGGTGGCGTCCTTAAAATAACCACACAGTATGACACAGAACCAAGAATAGATTGAAAATAATTTTCATGGGAAGAGGGTCATGTACGGGGGATTCGCTCTCTTAGATCATTCTCTCTTGATAGGGCACGACATTGATAAAACGGAGCCGGTATCTTTCATACTCCCAAAACTTTGTGTCCAATGAGCCCGTTAACTAGTCAACAAACCCGTACCCGGTAAACAGAGCTAATATACAAGTTAAAAGACATTTAACATCAGCTGTTCTCTTCATGGTTATGCCATTTCAAGCCTCAAATATTGTGTCATGTGATGCTAACAGTATTTAAACCCGTCCTTGTGTACGATAGGAATATACAGATGCATTTATATGCAAATTTGCCACATTGTGTCACCAACCTTCACAGCAATTTGTTATCAGGGATATTAATTTTTCAGATCCTTTACTTAATTTTAGCTTCATTTAAAGGCACTTTCATCTTTTCTCCTCTGTTTCGAATATACCATTTACCGAAACCACAAAGAAAAATCAAGCAGCATCATTTCTCTACAAATTTGACTTATGCAAATTTGTGACATTTTGCCACTGGTGGTCACGAAACTTTTTATTTTGTAAAGGCGAATCCGGATTACCCAGATTTTTATTTCATATTCTGTTAATATAAGAGCTAAACTTTGTCCTAGTTTACATTTTGGCTAGGTATCACACATAAAAAGGTGAGTTTTTTGCCTCTGAAGTTGCTCATTTTTTAGCCATTTTAAAAAGTGCGCTTAGTGGTAGTTTTCGAAAAACCGTAAAAAATTCAAAATCATGTTTATGGTTCAAAACGTACCACGGATAGAAAGAAAAGATAGAATGGTTTTAAACAAGAATATTTCTGATTTATAGCTTTGAATCTTGCCTTGGTACAGACACGATAAAGTAGGTCATTTTTACTCCAATTTTTGCATAATTAATTAGGTTAAAACCGCTTTTTTCGTTTTTCCTCATTTTCTCGAAAACTATAGATTCTTGAAAGTTGAAAATATTTTTTTTCGAAGACAGTTCTCCAAAGGGGTTTTACTGACAAATTATCACAATTTTCGATTTTTTTAGCCTGGCCAGCGATTCTCGTTATTTACAGTCATGGGCTCTTAAGTGTTATTGTCAGAAAAAACCGGGCAATAGCAAAAGATCGAGGTCGGCCGTTTACCTTCATGTTTTCACAGTATGAAAGCTATCTGAAAAGATGAACAGCCGTGACATTTGGAGAAGTAGCCGTTTGATTTTCTTCGAGATATCACTATTTCGAGATTTTGGGACCTCCGGCGACCTAAAAAAGCACAAATTTTGGCCAAATTTGGGTGAAGTTAAAACATACTTGGTCAAACTCCCAAAAGGTCTTGTATTTTATCCATAACATCCATCGCTTCGTTAGTCGACTGGAATATGTTAAACTTCCTTTGCTTAAATACTCTATTTTTTACCTGGTGCTAAAAATCGCTCCTGAATCGTTAATGAGCGTCACCCAAATTTCAGTCATTTTCAGTTGACTGTTTTACCGAGATGCGGCAATTTAATTCAAAAGTAAAATCATTTCTAGATGGCTTATTGTGCTGTTATCAAAATCCAGTTTGTTTAAAATTGGTATCTAGCAGCAAATTGGAAAAAATGTCATGCGAAGGTACAATAATAAGCGTCAAGTATAAATATTTCCCGCCAAATTTTATAGCGCCAAGTTTCGTTTTACTGTGATTGTGGCTCGTAGATATCTTAAAGTATACTTTCATGACTTCACTAAAAAGATAATTGAAAACTTTTATATCACTATTGACAAGGATAAACACTGTAAATCTCCGTTTTGATAACAATCTCCTGAATAAACAACTAAAAATGTCAAAAGCACGAAGCCCATTTTTCCCGCGAAAGTTTTAATTCATTTGTCACGCAATAGAGTAAAGCCAGACTTTATTCTCAGCTTTCAGACGGTCGCCAGAAAACAAACTTAAATCAAACAATGCCATCAACATGAAGACTTATCCTGATTAAGTTACTTCATATGGACACATTTTTCTCCAACTCTTGGACGTAGAGAAGACGTAGAGAAGAAAGCAACAGAACTTTTCTCTGCTCAATAACGGAATCTTAAATAAAATCAAGCACGGCAGTGAATGCCTTCAGATGTGCAGATGCCTTCTGACCCTGATCTGTTTCGGTTTTTTCACGTCTTTTGTGGCTCGGGCTGTATCACGCAGATGATTTAAATACCTCAAGTTAAATAAACTGCGACAGGACGGGTGAAACTGGGCCTCTCGTGCAAACAAATCTTCCCCTTGTACTTTGCGATGAAGATGACTATTGCCAAGCTCGAGGGCTCGAGGCTCAATCTGTTTCCCAGTAGGCTCCTTTAGAGCTCCGTCTTTGTCCTTGAACACTGGGAACTTGATGCATTGCTCTGTTTTTCCACACGATTTCAGTTCAAGCTTTTCACAGAAAATGCATTTGGAGGAAACAGCTGCGGAGCAGATGAGGATGATGATTTACGAGGGGAACGTGTTGTTGTTGTGGCTTCACTATTAGGTGTCACACTGGACTTCAACTTGTCCTGGTTTTTAGTAAACCTTTGGTAACAGGTGATAGCAGATTGCTTCTAAATTTGCACCCTCGAGATTCTCTGGAATCTGCAAACAAACATCTTCCATGCGATTCGGTGAATCATGAGGTTCCATAACTCGCCTGTCACGAACTTCATGTAATTGGGAAAGCTTCTCAGTAGCAGATCCCTTGACATTACTGAGTGCTGTGAAATCGCCATGATGAATGCCACTCGCATGTAAAATACGGCGAAAAGCGGGCCACTTGTGAAGAAAGTCTTGTCTGTTAGCGTTATTACCTTTGCGTTTCATCTCTTAAAATTCTAACAGTGATTTTTTTTTAACGATTTAGACTCTTAAAAGTGCAAAACATAGTTCAAATCTTTCTTAAAATAATATGAAAATATGACTTAACGCATTTTTAATTAGTATCAAAATGAAATCGCAGTTTAAGTACAAACTATCCAAATTTTTACATATATTTTTTTTCGGTTTTATATACAGGCGCGCAGAATAAAAGTTAAAGTGAAAAGAAGAAGTAGCGATACGTAAAAATGCCCTGCATATTTGATAACCATTTCAAATGAGGTTGTAAATTAAACAGTGGCCCAGTTAATAGTTCATGTGCTGCTTGGCCTGTTTCACATTAGGATTGTAGTACTAGAAGCATAGTCTGATTTAAGAAGGCAATAGGGTGACTTATTTAATAGTATTTTCGCTTTGATCCAATTCTGGACTTTATAAGATTCTTTTCAATCTGTAGTTGCACTTTTTTAAAATGGAAAAATTAATAGAGGTAATCATAAAAAACTGAGTTGAATATAATGTTAAGTTTTATTCTTTATTCTGAGCGTAAATCATACTTAATTTGTTTTCACTGTTTACTTCAAATTTATTTAATTTGTCAAAAAAAGGACGTATATACTTTAAAGGTATTCGTTATAGTAAAAGTATACGCAAATAAAAGTTATTTGCCTCTTTTGATAAACCAATTGTCCGCAATTAAGTTTCATTAGAAAACCAAGATGGCTGCCAAGATGGCCGCCACAAAGAGCACTAAAAAAAGGCCTTGGGACAATATTTCGCGATGGGAACATAGAATTTCTTTTTCAAGACATCTTGAGGATTACAAAAATGTAAGTTAGAAAAATATATCCTAGGGGTGCATGGGTACCCTGCCTTCCGACTAGACTATTTCTCTGTTGTAACTTTTTTGCGTTTACTTCACGGTAATTGATTTTATTACCATTTCTAAGGCCATATTTCAGTATATAACAAATAAACCTTTTGTTAATTTCTGTAAAACTGTAATACTAATTTATCCTGGGTTAATACTTTTTTATCCTGTTAAACAACTTGCTATATATATATATATATATTTTTTCATATCCTTTTTTCTGTTATGCCTCATTTGTGAATATATAAATAAAAAGAGTGTCAGCTGTGGAGAAACTGTAATCTAATTATGTTTGCCCTTTGCGTACGTTCACTTTCGTTTTTACGAACCCTCGGATTTTCATCAAAAACAGTTGCAAAAGAAAAAGAAACTGTCAATACTAATTTAGTTTACTTTTTGGTTGTCATGAAAAGGCTCTTCTGGCACAGATTACTACAACAGGTGTTGCGACAACTTAGAAGCAAAACGTTTGTTTGTACTTTCAATTAGCTTTGCACGCAAAGTTTATGTTGTCAGTAAAATTAGAGTTCAAGGTAAGAAAAAATATTTTAGCGGGGCTTAAGTATGATTTTCCCCATTGGCTTGATGGCAATAAGGTGTCTTTATCACTCGGTACACGCGGTTTGGATACAATGAAACCACCCTTTTTCGGAGTAAAGCATCAGTCATGGGAAACTGCAATCTGTCGCAAATACTTGCTTACGGGCGTTCGTGTTCCACCCTTTTGATGCAAATCGTGGGAACTACTTTAAGCTAAAAAAGAAAATCTGTAAAAATGAATGCATTACACTAACCTGAGCCAATAGGAACCACAGCATTGAATAAAACAAAGATTTCCGCTGACAGATCAGCGTTTACACGTCTAGGGAGTTTAAGTCCTCTCTTGGTATCTTCATGGTCTGGATAACAACATATTTCGACTTTACGACCCGGCCAGATAGTCGTAAGATCCAGCCTATGCTTGGGACAGATTGTCATGGTCTGCATTTCGTCATTGCTAACAGCACCCAAAAGACCTGCACGGTTTAAAATTAACTCTGTTTCGCTGACCTCGGTGCTTCCTCTACCACGTTTTACGCTGATTTTCAGACTAAGAAGATGAAAGGTAATATCTCTTTTGCAGGCAAGTAACGGCAGAATAACCGTACCAACTCCACACAAGCCACATGGCGATTCCTCCGATCTGAATGAACAATTCATCTTTTGATCTGTTTTCAACCTGTCGTGACGTCCGATCATTAAATTCGTGACAACTCTAGCGTTCGATGGAAACGGGGTGTCTCTATGAAGTAATTTAATTAGGATAATTCTGAATTTTCTTGGTATTATTTGATTTAAGTTTGTTTTCTGGCCAACGTCAAAAGCTCAGAACTGAGAATACCGTCCGGCTTTACTGTACTGCGTGACAAATAAATTAAAACTTTCGCGGGAAAAATGGGCTTCGTTTTTTGACGATTTCGCTTGCTTATTAAAAAGATTATTATCAATACGGTGATTTATAATGTTTTTCCTTGTAATTAGGGATATAAAAGTTTTCAATTATCTCTTCTGAAGTCGTAAAAATCTATTTTAAGACATTTACGAACCACAATCACAGTAAAACGAAACGTGGCGCTATAAAATTTGGCGGGAAATATTAATACCCGACGCTTATTATTGTACTTTCGCATGCCATTTTCTCCAATTTGCTGCTAGATACCAATTTTAAACAAACTGGATTTTGATAACAGCACAATAAGCCATCTAGAAATGATTTTACTTTTGAAATAAACTGCCGCATCTCGGTAAAACAGTCAACTGAAAATGACTGAAATTTGGGTGACGCTCATTAACGATTCAGGAGCGATTTTTAGCACCAGGTAAAAAATAGAGTATTTAAGCAAAGGAAGTTTAACATATTCCAGTCGACTAACGAAGCGATAGGTGTTATGGAAAAAATATAAGAACTACTGGGAGTTTGGCCAAGTATGTTTTAACTTCACCCAAAGTTAGCCAAAATTTGTGCTTTTTTAGGTCGCCGGAGGTCCCAAAATCTCGAAATAGTGATATCTCGAAGAAAATCGAACGGCTACTTCTCCGAATGCCATGGTTGTTAATCTTTTCAGGTAGCTTTCATACTGTGAAAACATGAAGGTAAACGGCCGACCTCGATCTTTTGCTATTGCCCGGTTTTTTCTGACAATAACACTTAAGTATGACTGAAATTTCTAGTTTTCTAGATCAAAATTATATGTCTGTGCAAGTAATCACATGCTTAAAACCGAAACTGGAACATATGACTCAGACTCCTGTCTTTTACAATTTCCAGTCATCTTTTAAGTCATACAGCCAATGATCGCCGTGCAACATTTCGCGCAACCAGAAGACATGATCGATGTCTCTCGTCCAAACGAGTAACTTGTGATGTGGTGCAATACTTTTAGATGTTTCTGATACAGCACTGAAAGCTAACTGTTCTAATTTCTTGTAAGTGTTGTTCCAACTCGTAAAAGCAATAATTAGTTCGTGAGGAGCTGCACAAATTTGTCCCCCGCATCACGACGGCATCTTAAATCGACCCGGAATTAATCACTTAGCTGCCGACTGCCAGGCCCAAGGTAACTTTCTTTTACACATGAATGACGCATCTCATTATTGAACAATTTATACGTAACTGACTCAGAACAGAGTCCGACTTTTGGTCGAGGTGTACGGTCGAGGGTACCATGTCGAGGGTTGATGTTTTATGTTTTCTTTTGAAATTTATTTTTCGAGTTTTTTAAGCGAGTGAGGAGCGCCAGGCACTCAACAGTTCAGTTGTTATTACTGCTAACTCAGAGAGTTGGCAGAAGCAGTAGTACTAGTATTAGTTACTGGTATCGTAACAAACTATGCTTGGCTTTTTTCTTTGTCGTGTTTTGTGAACATTAAGAGCAAATAATATTTTTGTGCTTTTCGCATAACTCAGTGGCAATGACCCCCCCACCCCTAAAAATCCATACAAGCCATGAGCTGGTGGAATATATTTTGCGTAACTTTCGTGGCCGAGAATAAATAAAATTCCTGCAAAATTGGCGGTAATGCATCCATGTCTGGCGCTCCTCGCTCGCTTATAAAACGCGAATATTTTTTCAATGAACATAAAAATAATGAACCCTGGCCTCGACTTAAAAAAATCGCCCTTCAACCCTCGATACCTCGACCAAAAGTAGGACTACTCGGAACATTGTTACTTCGCTGGTCTTCTTATTATTTTTATTATTAGCTGCCATTTTATTGCCCTACATAACAAATAGAGTTTTTATGTATGGTTGAACGTGCCATTAAGGAGTACGAGGTTTTATTCTTTTTAACTTGCTTCGTTTTAATATCACAAACCTATTATTTTTATTATCTTTATTCTCTCTTGCTTTATTGTCATCACCTCATTAAAAAAAAAAAAAACTGAACTGTGCGCGAGAGATATTTTGCGATAAAAGTGATCGCATCTGGGCCGCAAGGAATGTATCAGGGAACTGCGTTATGGACACCGAATTTTTATGATTTTCATATAATTTTTAGTGTTATATTTAATATTAGTGTGGAAGGCGATAGTCCAGACCCTTAACGACACGCTGGTGTCGTCTTCGTGTTGTGCCTAAGGGTCTGGCCACGACAAACAGATTTTTTGCATCGTCGAAAACAGCATCTCGTTGTCCGATGATCTCTGATTCGCTCGCGCGAGTGGACCCCCATACCTAAGAGAAAATGGAAACCTATCGATGCGAGAAAATTTGGTTATGACGTCACCATACGTCCGTCCGTACGTTCATACGTTCTTTCCCTTATCCCCTACAGAGTTTTGTCCCCTATTGTTTCAAACTGAGCAGGTAGTTGGTAGATTTTATACAGGGGCTGTCCATTTGACTTTTGAGGGGGTTATGGGTGATTTCAGCAAAATATCCTGCAGACTGATTTCGAGGAGAAAAGTTTGCAAGGAAATACCTGGAAAAAATAATATCCTGCACTGAAAAAAAAGATTTCGCTCCTGAAGGTATGATGCTGAAAAAATCTTACACCGCTGTATGTCGGGGAAAAAATTTCTAACTCACCAGATGTTTGGGAAAAAAGAAATACTCCGCCACAAATTCAATTGATCAACTCCTTGGGGGTGGAGGGAGAAACGGAGTTAGTAAACGACATCATATCCATCAACAAAATAGAGACCTTTAGCATCAGGTAAACCGCAAACCGCAGACCTCAAACTGCAGTTACGCGTTTGCAGTTTCGCGTTGCCGAGATTTCAAACTTTAGCAAGGCGTTCAGTTCAGTTCATTTTTATTTCGCCAAAATACAATACAATACAAGAATACATATAGGAATATTAAGGTTGCAAGGGAGCCCAGAAGAAACCAGAAGGCTTTATAAAGCCTGGGCTCCCCAGTCTAAAAGAGATAAGCAAAATAAAATGATATTCGCGGAGTGATACGTTAAAAATAGGAACCAAACAGAGACTGAGTTAAGTTATGAATTCAGAAACAAGATAGAAAAAAAATTAACTCTGGATTGGAACAGAATACTTTCTTTTTTTAGTACGGCAGAAAGGAATATAAAATTGATTTGAACTACGCGTTCATTGTTTAGGGCTGCCATCAAGTCGAAGTGCATCACTTTAATCGCCCAAACCTCAGCAATAATTCATTGATTCGAGATCAAAAATCCAACAAACACATCGCAAACGGATACAAAAAGCTAGTTCATACCTTTAAACGCGAGGATGTACAATTTTTTGTGGCAAAAAACCGTGCCGTAAATCACTTACCGCTGGAAGCACCTCCTGCAGTTCAAACGTGAACTGCAAACTGCAAACGTGACCGCAAGGCCGTGGTCACGTGACATTTTGCGGTTTGCGTTTTGCCGTTTCCCACGAAAAACCTGATGCTAAAGGTCCCTATTGGCTGGAGCGCGTTGTCGTCAATCTACATTTCTACATGGTGGTTTGCCACTGACGGAATGCTTAAACGTCAGACGAACTAAAAACTAAGGCAAGGTTTCTACAATTAGTTCAAGCAAGAAATGAACACTACAAGCCAGTAAAAATTTACGTTGTAAATTTTTACAGTATAGTAGCTGTTACCAACAATGAGCAGCTATTGTACGAGTTTTTTTGTCTTGATCCATTCGATCTGGGTGAACTAGTATCCGTGACTACTCGATCTTTACATCTGTTCAAGTCAGAAGCCCTACGTCAATCTCAATGCAATTTGGTATCGAACTGAATCTGTTCTATGAAAAACGGTACCAAAAACTATAGAACTGTGAAATCTAAACAAATCACATTTTCTTTTAAACTTCAATGCAACCTAAATACTCTGAAGAATTTTTTAAAAAAATACATTCCTCTGCGGTTTGCGTCGCGTCAAAATTTAGGTCAAAGTTGTGACCTAAAACTCCGGCACAAATATTATAATATGGTATTGCAAAAGAGTGGAAAAACGGCAGACATTTCGCGACGACATACCACTTCCCACCCTGCAAAATGACTTCTGAGGAACGAGTGCAAACTACATACTGATGATGCGTCAGTAGGCAGATCTGGGCTTGTAAGAAGAAAATCTCAACCAGTCAAAGATACGTCATCAGTATTGAATTTTTGTGCTCGTTCAGACTTCATTGGTTACGTAGAAATCAGTGCTGGCGAAGCGAAATGTCGGCTGTTTTCTGAGGCTAGGTACAGCACAAGCTCCTCAGGAAATCTGTTACTTGTCTGTTCAGTTTAGAAACATCAAAATCAAGTGGGTAAAAATGTTTCTTTTGTTTTTCAGAAATTTTGTACAGTGAAATCCACCACTAATTGTAGATAAATTTAAATGCGAACGATATATCAGTAACATAAAACTGGAAAAACAATAATTACATTTAAAACATTTTCAGTTTTTTTTTTAGCTCATGGATGACGTAGTCATGCCATGGGCTTTTGGAGGCACTCGAATGGCACTCGATCACTCACTCACTCACTCACTCGATTCTAATTAATTTATTCATTAAAGTCAGATTAGACACTTTACTCTTACCTCCCTTACTTAGTATTACTTTTGTTCCAAGTGCCTTTTACACATATGTTTGGAATATTCTAGAGGGTACTACTAAGGTGAATTTTTTTCCCGACACATCAATTATAGAGATGGGTTTTGTATAAATGGAAAGATTCTAAAGAACACTGATAATATCATCCGTAAGAAATGGACTTAGAATGGTTAAAAGGACATTGAAATAATTGAGCGTGGTTCATTGTTGCATATTTGGACGAATTGTGCACATTTGTTCCCGATATTATATTTGATATGGAGAAGATGCGATCAACAGGAGTGTGGACGAGCTATTGCAGCCTGACGACGGGATTTCGTTCAGCGAAAAGCGAATAAGCCAAAGAGCCTTATAATCACTACAAAAAAACGGTCCTCGAATTGTTAAAGCGACATTGAGGAGTATCTATTGTGGTTTATTCAGTTATTTGGACGAATCCGTTCGACCATTTGTCTACGTACGGAAACAGGGAATGAATTAATGTTGTGTGAACTAGAAGCACAGGTTTTAGAACCAACAAGCGTTACGCTATTTTGCTTGAATTCTTACGTGATCTTTGCCTTAAAGTAAGCTTTTGTTTGTCGGTGATTCCATTTAACAGGGCTATTAATGTAATTTCTAAAAGAAATGCAGCGCTGGTATAAACAAGTGTCTAGAACATTCAGGTGGAGAAAGGCAATCGGATACTTTGACTGCGTTTAAATTACTTGGCTAGGTCAGAGCACGTACTGCTTTGAGCTTAAATAATTTTTAGGTCGTGTTTATCAAAATCGTGTTCTAAAGCAGTTCAACTTAGCCATAAACGCCTGTATTCTGTATTTCGTATAGCTCGTACTACACATACTAACAGTCACCGTTACGTACTCTTTGTGAACAGCATAAAACCACGGTTTAAATAAAACTCGTGCTTATGTAAAACTTGGCTATTTTACAAGAAAGTGCACTGTCGTTCGGAAAGTGTTTGACAGTCACATGAGAAAGCAAATTATTTTACAACTAAAAAGCTTTAATAATTGCTTTTAAAGGTGATCTTTTCTTTGTAAGTAGAAATGCTGCGCTGATAACAAGTTTCTAGAATATTCAGGTGCACATGCAATCGGATACTTCGAGTCACGCTGTATTTTGGCAAGTCCGTACACAATGAACCGTTCAAAAAGATTTATATGTTCTTCTTTGATTATTGAACTGTCTTTTCGACACTAATTCAAATCATCCATGAGCTCGCTCCTAGGAGCCTTTGATTTATTTTCACTCTCTTAACTTCTTACTTTGAAAACGTCGAAGAAATAATCAAGTTGTGGCACGAACCTCTCATTAAAAAAAATCATTCAAAAAATCGTTAAAGGAAAGAAACTTTAAATCATTATTTCCATTAATTTTTGACCATCGAATTCAAAAGGGTAAAATCAGTCAAACTAACTAACAACTAATGAAAAATAATTGATATATTTGAATTACAACTGTAACACAAGAGAGAATGAGCTTGAGTGACATAAATCGTCAACTACACACTGACCACTGAACTATCATTCGCTCATCACAGCTAGTCGGTCATGCCCGAATAAGCAACAGCAAGTTTGATCTTTAATTGATACAACCTAGATAACCAAACCTGTTAATTATACAACTTCATCGTTCATTCATAGTTTTCTTTATCCAGTCAATAAATGGATACACCCTGGTGTAGTAGGTATAACGATTTCTTTGTGCACACCCCTCCCCCCAGCTGACAAGGCCAGCGGCGATCCAACGGTAGCCATCTCCTCTCTTTGCTTGGCGAACAAAAGCTCCTCCACCATCACCAAGACAGGTATCGTTTCCCCCTTTACCGTCCCCGGCACAGAAGGTCACTGTCGAGTTGTAAGGTATCGACGATCTGTTGGCGCAAAGTTGGTTTTGTTGAACTGTGAAAGCAGAGTATTGAAGAATTTTTCCATATCGTTTTGCCTTTTTAGGTCTCTCTCCACTCTTCAAGGCCATTGTTGCTCCCCATCCAGTTACTATGCCGTATTTACTAGTCAAGGCGAAATCACCTTCATCTTTTCGTGGAATGCACACAGTTCGAACAAACTTTCCAAGAGTGACATCTTTCTTTAGTTTGACGAGAGCTATGTCATTCATATATGAGGAACCATTGAAATTCGGATGAACATAAATGTGCTCTGGGAACACGGTCTGTTCAGACTCTTCTTTTCTCGTTAAACTGTGGTCACCAAATTTCAGAAGATATCTACCAAAAATAAATAAATAAATAAATAAATAAATAATAATAATAAACCGTGATGCACAATAAAGATAACACCATCACCATCATGTGGGACATGCCAGTCAATACTGATAGAACTATAACAGCGAACAGACTAGACATTATCGTTAAAGATTCAGTGAATTCCACCTGCAAACTGATTGATATGACACTTCCATCAGATAGAAACAGGCACTGAAGGAAACTGAAAAAAAAGCAAGTACAAAGACCTAGAACTAGAAATAAAGAGAATGTGGCATATGAAAACCGTAGTGATCCCTGTGGTTGTTGGTGCGCTTGCATGGTACAGTGAAGAGGAGTATGGTACAAAACATCAGGAAAGTATCAGAGAGAACTACTATGACAGAAATTCAAAAGATCTGCATGCTCGGATCCGCGCGAATCCTCAGAAAGGTGCTCAGTGTATGAACAGAATGATTGACTTGAGTGACTGCCGGCTCTAGGTGCGTGGTTTGCGCCCAGCTGATGCACAAAAAGAACACCAGCAAAGACTGTGATAAAAGAGATATCAATAATAATAAAATAAATAACATAATAAACAAACACTTCGGGTTTACTTAGGTACGCTTGTCCTTTTCAAAATCGCCAAAACAGGACAGTTAAAGCTCGCCTTTTATCGCTTAAGAATTCCCGAAAGCAAAATGTTTACGAGATACCTTGTTTTCACAGTTCCTAAAAGCTTTTATTCCTAAAAGCAGAGGTTTCTTTTTCCTTCTTCTCAGCGGTCTCCAACCTTCGCTTTTCATATACCTCCAGATGGTGTTTATTCCCCCTACATGGCCTTTGCTTGCAAATTGTTGTGAAAGCTGTCTGGTCGAGTTTCCGCCTTTGTACTTAGCTTTGTTCAGCATTCTTTTAGCTGCCTCATTAAGGATTTTCGGTCTTCCCGTTCTCTTCTTGTCTTCAAACCCGTCATTTCTTGACGACCATTACACTACCCAACGTTCAGATATTATTTATAGCTTTTAGGTATAAAAGAAAGGAAAATACTCGTGAATTAAAAACTTTTGGACGTAGAACAGGCTATCCAAGAGGGGTTTCGTCGCGACCAAGTAGCCTTTATCAGTTTTTACAAGCAACTTTCATAACACGTTGTATCTCGTAAATATTTCTGCGGTCGGGAATTCTTGTGCAATATAAGGCGAGATTTATGTGCTGAGTGTAAACGGGACTTTGAGCGAGATGCTCAAAGAAAGGCCTCGTTTTAAGTACTCACTTGGTAGTATTTGTGTGTAATCTACGCTGCCAAGCATTCCAGTAGCACCCGGCCACAGTCAGAACCCATCGCCGAGAAATTAAAGCACCACCGCATGAAAGAGCCGGTAAATTCAAGTGATCTGAGAAAATATAAATGTGATTTTTCTTACTTTACCTTGTATAGATCTTTCAGTGTTACTTTTAATACTCTTTATAGGTCCAATTACTATCAACGGAATGCCAGCATGTTAACGTGTTTGTGTGGGGTTATGGTTGCAATATCGCTTTTTAGACCATTAGAATTCCTTTAAAATTAGCTTCCATTACTGATATCTTCATTTTTATTTTCAAATTGTAATCAGAGAAAGGCGCTGAAGTGTTTTCAAAGTGAATAGAGTGGTAATGGTCTCTGCGCCAATATTTACACAAACAAAGTTCGAGGCTGATTTGAATTAAGGTGATGTTACACCGGACGATTCGCAACGACGATTTTTAGCTCAACTCAGCTTTGCAACATTGTTGCGACATTGTTTCAAAGGGTTGCAACACTGTTCCAACATTGAGACGCTGTGTTGTGCTAAAAATCGTCGTTGAGAATCGTTCCGTTTAACATCACCTTCAGTGTGTTTTCAAATGACTTCTCGGTGGCCGTTCCAAAACAATGAAACGGTGGCCATGTTTCGACCATGTTGGTGGTCCAAACAAATCTTGCGGGAGTTAAACTCTTTTCCTATGTAAACGCTTTCTTTAGTCTAAAAATGTTTGTTATGCAAATCTATCGGAACGAAGGAAAGTATTTACACGAGAAAAATAACGTGTTTTGGCAAAACAACACATTGCCGCCTTTTCTTTGTTTTGGTACAAAATTTTTCGTGGCCGCCGTGACGTCATGTGCATGAAAACGATCAATAGCCTGCTTGAGCCGAGAAGTGATAGCACAGTTAGGTGTCCGTGGGGCCCAGTCCACCAGGGTTCGCCTCTCGGTATGAAAATCGTTTTCATTGTGACAAAGTAGACTCGACAACTTAACTCTGACCTAGCATAAATCATCGAGTATAATAAATAATATTCATCTGGAGGTGGCTATTAATTTGTTAACATTTTTTGCTGACATCTTTTACCATAGTCACTGTATTTGTAAATTCCAACTTGCCATGGCCACCATCCCCTTTTGGAGTTCTTTCCACCAACGATACGACTCCTAAAATCGAACGAACTTACGCCACAAGAAGAGTAGCCTGCAATTACAGGAACGGAAGCTAGTGTGAGATCTAGTTCTACAGAACTTTTATATCAATCTTATTAATACTCTAGAGCCGAGTTGTTAACTTAATTAGTAATTGATTAAAAACAATAATATAAATAAATAAATAAATAAACAAACAAATAAATAAATATAAACAAATTGACTTTATAGGGGTAGCACAATTTATGGTAACCCGATAGTTTTCATTGTGACCCAAAAATGAAGACATAAACAAATAATTGAAATTAAATGAACATATTCACAAGGTTACGAAACCCAACCGGCCGTAGACAAACCAGCTGTTGGCTATTGTACAAGTGTTACCGAAAAATTGAACCGCTCGACCAGGCTACTTTCCTAGCAAATAAAATAAAATGAAAAGAAAGAAAATCGAGTTTGATGCCGAATAACATGGCTGACCGTTCAATTTACTTTTTCTTTTTTACTGAGCCATTTATCGACAGCTGATTGGTGGTGAGCAAGGGTCGATGAGGGTATACACTAAATGACGTCATGTTTCACAACCGGGATTGAACCCGGGCCACATTGGTGAGAGGCGAGTACTCTCACCACTGCCACGCCCTTCCCCCTAATGAACTAATGGGTAATAAAATAGTATATTCGTGAAGAAACATGAAGAAATTATTTCATTTACACATATGAAAAATTATCGCAAAACTATTGTAGGTGTGTGCTATGGGATCACCAGTATCCGCTATAGTTGTCAACTTCTAGTCGGATTAGTTTGAAAGAGAAGCGTTGTCCAACTTCCCCAGACTACCGGAAATCTGATTTAGGCGCGTGGATGACACCTTCCCCAAATTGCACATATATGATATAGAGCATTTCAACTCCAGGGACCCGCACGGAGACGGAATCCAACGGAAAGCTACCCTTCCTAGATACGTTCTTATCAAAACGGAGGTCACCATTTACAGAAAGCCTACTCACACCGATCAATATCTGAATTTTAATTTATATCACCATCTGGAACACAAACGATCAGCAGTGAGAACTCTCTTTCATCGAGCAGAGACAGTTATCAAGACAATTAGACAAGGAAATTGGATTGAAACATCTTAAATCAGTCCTTTAAGACATCAGCTACAAAAAGCGGATGCTTAGAATCTCGCCAAAGACAGCCAAAGCCTCGGGTACAAAAGGTGAATCCGTCTCCATTTGTGCTCACAGTATCTCACTTCCCTACGTGCAAAGGGTTTCAGAAAACGGTTTATCAAATTTTTCAAAAAACAAGGAGTTGGCACATTCCACAAGCCTTATTTTAATATCATCAGTCAGCATTTGGTCCACCACTAAGATCCGACACCCCAGGAATTAAAAAAAGAATGTGGAGTTGTGTAGGAAACTCAGTGCGAAGGCTGTGATGATTTCTTTATTGGAGACAGCTTAGATCTTTCGGAGTGAGCTTCAAGGAACACGTTGTCATAACAACAGCGTCATCAACGACGGTTGGGGATCATCCAAAGTTGTCAGGCCCCTCCTGGAGATGTCCTACTCTTCGATCCTCGCGAGGGAGGAGGGCATGTTCAAGAGAAGCGTTAGGGAGGCCATCGAAATATTTTTTCCGGCTCCAACATTGAACAGAGACGCTGGTTACGAGTTCTCCGCAATCTATCGAAAGGTTTTGCCACGTGGTTCACAGTATAAATCACGTGACCAAACGCCCAAATCCATCACTTGATAAAGATTCCGCGATGGAATCGAAAGCTTGTTGGTAAAAAGTTTTTCCTATCCTGTAAATTGAATCGTGGTTTTTAATATATCGCAAGATGGTTCTAAGAGTATTGAAATCATTGATAGTTAGTTCATGCTGGACCTGGAGCGCTTACAGCATAAACAAAAATAAAAAACTGTCACCTGTACATTTTGGTTCCTTCGTCTCTACCCAGTGCCCGCGGATACAAGTGCGTATTTCCTTTCCTTCCAACATATATCCTTCACGGCAGCGGTACCTTGCCTTAGAAAGGCGAATGTTTATGTTGATGATCGTGTTCTTTGGTCGATTCCTCAGAAGACGTCGAAGCATTTTGTCGCAGCTTGTGTCACGCTCCGCTGCAATAATATGAAATGTAGCTTGATAGCTGTAACTATTATTAAACCACTGTTCAACTCAGTTAAGGCAGGAGGCAACTTTTGTGGGCGCATAACATTACTAACACTGGTGCCTGGGTAGCCTGTAGTGCTGGCGTTTTCGTCGGGCGCGCGAATGTTTTTGCTGTTTACACGCTAGATGTCCCCAATCTTCCTTTGTCATAAAATCAAAGATGGCGGCTACAACAATACGAACATATGCAATGAAAGTAAATATTGTCACGTTACTCCTTTATTAGTAGGATTTACATTGGCTGCTTGTAAAATTCAGAATTGAATTTAAAATCCTGTTGATTGTTTTTAAGATTTTTACGGGCTTAGCACCTTCGTATACGTACTTAATAAGTACTTCGCACTCAATTACTCATAAGCCTGTATCTAAATATACCTTAAGAAGTTCTAGCGCCAGCACCCTACTTATTTATTCGAATGTTAAGCCCAAGGCAACTCTCGGTGAACGGACCTTTCTGTTTGCTGCACCTATAAGTTATGGAATGTTCTGCCAAGATATATCAGGGAATCCATTTCTATTTAACTTTTAGCCATTAGTTTTTCTATTCTATAGGAGGAAGTGAAAAACAGATTTCGTTCCCAAGAACATCCATGCTATATATCTACTAAAGGCATATTTAGTCTGGGTCCCAGGCTCAAAAAGGGAAGGAGAAAGGGAAGAAGAAGGAGCAGATGGGGTTCTCATAGAAGGCGTTCCTTTTCGCGTGACTTTAAAATCAGACAAACGCGAAACGCGAGTTCGATTTGAAATGAACAAGTATGATTTCAGACCGTAATCATAACGAAAAAAAAATTCTCAAATCTGATTGGCTATCAACTGCCCTGATTTCATCCTAAGTAGGACAGTTTAATAGGACGGTACTCGTCACATATGCCTCAGTAATTGGACAGAACGCGCCATCACGCGCGCTGAAATGGCTTTTTTTCACTGCTGGCAAAAAAAAGGTCTTGGAATTTCTTGTGTTTTGATTAAAAAAAAAAATAGCTCTATATATCACAAATTTTGTTAAAGTTATGATAAATTGGTAACGGAAGTTCGTGTCGTCCAACTCGGTCTGTAATCATACTCGTGATTAAACAAATCGGACTCCCGATTTAGTTAATCACTCGTATGATTACAGACCGAATTGGACTCCACCCAGTCCTGTTACCATTACAAATTGCACTACACAAAGTTTAATTACCACTTTATTACAGCCATTTTGAAATCGCAGAATTCAGTCAGTACCAAATTATCCTGATCTAGTCGTCGGTTTGTTGAAACGGGGAAGCAAAAGGGCTTTTACATCAGCAGCAAAAGAAATAATGCGATACAGAGCAAAATTGGTGCGATTTGGAACAAAAATGATGTGATTTAGAGCATGAATGACGCAACATCTTTAGAACAGATGTGATTTAGAGCACAAAAAAAAGTAGCGCTATTCGTGAATAAATCACATTGTTGAGAGCCAATCAGATTGCTAGGATCATCAGTGATTTCAAAATGGATGTAATAAAGGGTGTAAGCTTGCTGGTCCATTGAAAAACACGTACAGCATAATATGATTTGAGAAATAGACAATTCCACGTTTTTTTAACATTTAACTTGGACCAGTTACCACGTCTTAAAAGTAGTAATGAAGCCACTAGTATATAGTTTGAACGTGGTTTACTGTTAAAAACCAACGAAGATATAGCTCCCCAGTTGCAAAGTAGTGGGATTGGGGGGGAGAAAGGCGGTCTTTGAAAGCAGTATCAATAGATATTCTCTGACTGGTATTTATCAAAATCGTGGAAGGGTCTAAGATTCATAAAGATTAGCCAATACAGAGAAACGATATACCTCCGCATTTGAAAGATGATTGAGTCCATTTTCCATTGATACAAACTTTGATGGGGTCTCCATTCGCTTTTTTTGTTAGGCCTTTCTTGCACCCTAAAATGATCATCTCGCCAGTTTTATAGACACGTTGGTAGTTTATCGGTTGTAATACGTACATGGAGGACGGAATGGTTGGTAAGGAACACATCTTAACTGAAGAAAGGAGGACAAAGACAAATAAGAATTAACTTATCTATCGCCGCTGTTGGTAGAGACTGGTTTCACCGATTCTAGCATGCGTGACCGGTGACGTTGAGACAAGTGGAGAACACGTGACAAGTGTTTGTGATGCGTGTCCATGAACACAAAAAGTGTATTGTGAGGATTTCTAGGGGGAAAGCAAGAAGTCTGATCATGTGCTCGATATCAGAGTGCGTACTTGGAAAAGAGGTACGTTGCTAACTATGAATAGTTTTGGAGCTTGCTTCGCCTGAAGGCGCGCAGCAGAACAAATGAAAGGTCCTCTTCCTAGATCGCCATGCAGCCTGTTTCGGAGTTTGTAAAAAGCATGAGGAGATGCAGTCGAGCATAGACTGAAAGGCGAGAAAAACAGAATTATCTGGCCTTTTGCTTGGCAGGACCAAGAAGAACAAGTTTGAGAGTTTTTTCTTCACTCTAGACTTGCAATGCCTGAGAAGGATGCTCACTTTTAAGCGCACAGTAAACACTAAAAGTAATAATAATAATAATAATAATAATAATAATAATAATAATAATAATAATAATAATAATAATAATAATAATAATAATTTAATCACTTATATTGCGCAGGTATTCATAAAAATGATCAAATGGGCATTGCAAACTACAAACCTATTTACAATAAGCAAAACAATAAAAATATATACACTCTAAAATATCGATATGTAACAATAACAGATTGTGAAAAAGTATTTGGATCAAAACGTACAGCAGTAAGGTTTTACTCCGTCCCACTTCCCATTTGCCTTGCAGGTTCTTCGTGTTGGCCCAAACAAGGTGTAGCCTGGATTGCACACGTAAGTGACGTTGGTACCTATACTGGTGAACTGGTACCAGTCTTGTGCATTCAGTACTGGTGGTGGTTTTCCACAGCTAACTAAATCTGCTAAATGAAACGGGAAAGCATACATTCAAGCTCCTGAAGCAGGCAGTAAGGCCGAGCGTTTTTTTGTATTGCAAGGAGAAGTTAATTCCTTATCTACTCCTGCTGTCATGGTAATATATTTGGGTATCATTTGTTCTCGCGTGTTGGTTTTTTGTAAGGGTCACAATTGCCACAATTCAGTATTAAGCCTTTGCCAAGAACTTGGGTAGAGGGACGGGCACCTAGAACATGCAAATATCATTTTTAGAGCTGCATCCACTGTTGGAGAGGCCAAGAATAAGTTGCATCCTGGGATGTTATAACCCCGGAGAGCTCCCAATGACATCGCTGCGCTGTTTTAAAACTTCATCATAGTTCAATGAGACGAAATCAAACGGAGCAAAAAAAATTAAAGACATCTGTAAAATCGCCCGCACTTATGAAAGTTATTGTGGGCGTGGGTTTGAAATCTGTTTATGGTGTTGAATATAATTTTTGGACTGATCGAAGGCTTTTCTGTTCTCTGCCTCGCTAAGAGACGCAATCTTGAGTGGGCTCTTTGATAAGTGCCGAACCAGAAAGTCTATATAACATTAGCTTTCTAACACTTTATAAATCAAACCATCATGAAACTCTACAAAATATACATGTATAAATTGAAGAGCTACGTAGCAAAATTATTGAGCGCATTCGTGAATGCAGTATGGTCATCTGCTCATTGTTTCGTCCAGCTGTTCAAATGCATGCCTGATTCAATGGAGCTTAAAATACTCACTGGAACACTCGGCGCTTTGATAGGAGAGAACCCATATGGCAGTGAATAACCACGGCAAATTCTGGTAGGGCAAAGTAAAAATCAAAATAGATCAGTAAAGGATATTCACTAAAAGGCGAGTGCGAGGAGCTCATGAGAAGGAGAGAGCAACTCCTCCGTTTATTCGCGTAACGGCAAATCAGGCAGCAAAGCATGGGTGGGAATACAGATGGAATTTGAAAAATAAAGTTTTTGGCCATCAATGCTATACACCAAGGCGTTCTTATTCACTGAGAAAGTACTCTCAAGTTGCCTGGTACGGGTTCACCTATGTTTACTTAGTTGACCCTAGTCCAACGTAGGCGTGGAGATTCTTCTCCCGCTCCTCTCCCTCGAAACAGTGTTGTTGTGTCTTCAAAAGAAAGCCTGATCCCTGGGCCGGCGTTTGTAGGAAGCAACTTTGAACCGGGGCAAGGGGTATTCTTTACGCAAAGCCATTGATTTGAAAATAGCTCTCTTGGGTAATAAGTTAGTGCGCATTAACGAAAAAACGTTCTCAAGTAGTTTTGTCCAGGCTTGTAGCTAGACTCTATTCAGGTCAAAGTGATTTCAGTGGCGAGAGAACGAGTGCATTATTTGTCCCTTTCCTCTTCCCAGTCTCAAACGCCTGCCACGCTGTCTAGCCTCTGCTGTTAACCCAGGAACCGATGGAGTTTACGCTAGTTCACACACCGTTCAACATTACTATATAATAAATTTTTTAGATATTTTTACTTGAACGTTTAAGCATCAAACTGATTTAAGCATGACTGAAATTTCTAGTTTTCTAGATCAGAATTACTTGCTCACTCTTAACGACAAAGTACTCAGACAAAAATGTAGATCAAATAAAATTGATGATGAAATTCACTTTCTTTTACATTTTCCAATAATCTTTTAAGTTACACAGCTAACGTTAACAATTATGCAACATTTCGCGCCACCAGAAGACTGATCAATGTGACTCAGACGTCCGCGCGAGCAACTTGTGCTGTGGTGGAACACTTCTTGTTGTTTCTAGTTACAACGCTGAAAGTTAGCTGTTCTAATCCCTTCTATATTTTGCTCTTACTCGTGAAAGCAATAACTAGTGTGCGTGAGGAGTTGCACAGATTTTCCGTCCGTATTACGACCCGAAATTAATTATTTTAGCTGTCGAGTGCCCCGCCCAAGACAACTTCCTTTTATCCATGAATGAGGCATCTCATTAGTGAACAAGTTATGCGTAACCGAATCAAAACATCGTCACTCCTTCGCTGTTATTATTCTTATTATTCTTATTATTATTATTAAATTAGCTGGCATTTTATTGACGTAAATAACAAATATTATAATTATTGTTATATGCATGTATGTACGAAAATGTAGACTGCGCCATTTAGGAATACGAGGTTTTATTGTTTTTAACTTGCTTATTTTTAATATCACAAACGGATCATATTATTTTTTTCCCATGACTTAATTTAAAACACTGAAGTGTGTGTAAGTGACATTTTGCGACCAAAAGTGATCGCATCTGAGCCGCAAGGAATGTATTTGGGAATTTCAAATCGTTAATGACACGGAATCATTTTTGATTTTTATACAATTTTCAGTATAATATTATAAGTGCTCTTAAGCACTTCAAATAATAATTAAAATTATTATTTGAAATATTTCTCTAAATTGTGTACTCATTCTGTATTTATTTGTTAAGAATTACAGTTATAGCATGTCTTAAGTTGAATACAGTATATGCTACAGGTTGAATGTCGTCCCAATGTAACAGACTGGCTACTCTGTCTGTGTCGAAAATCGACAAATTGTTTAATGTGAGAGTATTGCCTAACAGGCATCTTTTGGATAGTCACACTACAGGATTTCGTCAGCCCCTAATGGAACCTTATAGGCTTAAAAAGTAGATGTAATTGACACGCATGATAAAATAATAATTACCCTTTAAAAGGTAGACGGCCTGCCTCTAACACTAATTCGTAGTTCAGTATTATAACTTTATAGGAGCAATGGAGCCTTCTTCAAATCAGAGCTATTGCTTTAATTTAAGAGCCAAAATCAAGCTAAGTCCACAAACGTTAAGCCCCTTTATAACAACATTGGAATCGTCGAGGGAAATAGCGACTTACCTTGAAGCCAACCAATGAGAAAATCGTTTTAAGCAGTCCGGCCACTTGCATAATAAATGACGTTATAATATTTAGTCGTGCTTTCTCCGTTATTGGAGATATCGGCAGTTACTAACCTGTAGTTTGCTGAGAGATTTATTCTTATGTCTTGACCTTCGCCTTTGCTAAAGCGATTTTGACGTCAGCTAACAATCGTGTGTCAAGGCACGGTTTCATCTTCCGTCTGTAGGGTGTCTTCGTGTACCTCGTGTCTTTTCACACGGTTCCAAACGTTCACTTTCTGAACACCGAGAACAGTATGCAATAACTGTCAAATTTTGGTGAAACACTTTTTCGACAACTGAGGATTTCACGTCACACCATCTCAACCTTTTCTCCTCTGTCTTTCAAACTGTCTGCAGTTCCAGCACCAGTTTCGCGTTTTTAACAAATGATTTGTTTTTGGAGGGCGTGAGGTGACAACGGATTATATCGTCCATACTAGCAACATTATAAAGAAGAAAACGTTGTCGCGCTAATTTTTGATTCTTCTTTTCTTCTTTCTTTCTTTCCTTTGTCAATCTTAGTTGTAGGTTTGCTTGTGTTAATTTTTTGGTGCTGGTAGTTTACTTTTTGTGAACGCTCTAGCTATATGGTCGGTAACCAGCTGGTAACCGGTCAAGATTTACAAAATACTAAATGGCCGGCAGTCCGCTATTATGACTAGAGTGATTTAAGGGTTAAGCACTGACGACACAGATTAGGGTTAAGCACTGAAAATACTAATCAGGGTATAAGCGCTAGCTATACTTATCAGGGTTAAGCCCTGAGAATGGTGATTAGGGTTAACGGTTAGCTTCTATTTTTGGTTGGGGTTTTCGGCATAATTTTTGAATAAAATCATCATCTTGCTGCGAAACCACTGTGGTCTAGTTGTTAGAGTGTAGTAGTATGCAGACCCTATTCGCCGAGATCGAATCCGCTCATATTCGCGTGATTTTTTTTCTTTTAAAATTGAAGAGACTTATACTTTGACAACATTTGTTGATCACAAACTATGTTTCTCAGTCTATTCTAAATCGACGTATGATAGTTTGGTCTGGCTGGGATTCTTCGATTTGTCAAAATTATTTTAAAAGAATATCGGACTTGCCGGTAATTTAGCCTGACCGGTTATCGGCTATATAGCCACAGCCTTTTGAGAAAGTTTATTGCCAATTTTAAACCATAACTAAATACATAAACTTTTTTTGAAGCCGAGTAATGATTGGCTTCCTGGAAGGAGCGAAAGCAATGCAGCTTGTCATACACTCTTTTTTTTTTTTTTTTATAAGAATATATTTTATAAGAATTTCGAGGCTGAAATTTGCGAAATTTTAAGAATATTTTAAGAATAAAGCCGAGGCTGAGATTTTGAAAAGGATAGATATAATTTTGTGTGTTGAAACATCTGTAAATACAATACAGTTTTATGTTTTTAACTTAACCATATAAAATTATTCCTTTCTCTGAACGGCGAAACTAGCCAACAAAACGAAAAAACCTGCATTAGCTATAGCAAAATGTTCAACGCTAATGACAGTTCGATGAACGGTACATGTAATACATGTACATATACGGCAATAAATTCTAAAACGGAAATGATATAAGCTATAATTTAAGAATAATACAAGAATAATTTCAGCCTAAAATCGGCAGAAAAATAAGAATATTCAGCCTGGGCCGGAAAAACAACATTCATATAAAAAAAAAGAGTGTATTGTAATCAATGCACAGTCACACGTAACAAAGTTGCCCCAGAAACTGAGTGATGTCCCTTGAAGAATTCGAAGCGACGAAAATTCCAGCAGAAGAAAGATATAAGTCGCTCAGAAATTACATGGAATAAATTCTCTCACAGCCTACTGACTCCCTACTTGCTGAGAAAATGTTCGCGTGGTACTTACATCAAGAGTACAGCTGTACCAGGCAACTCAAGTAACTCGCTCAGTTTGACCGACCCACCAAAATTGAAACAAAAGGTTAATCATCTTCACGTTTCAAGCAATCTTATGCAAGCTAATTGTCTTATTTGCAATGAGCGATTTCAGTTGTCATTAAACAAGTTTGTTTTTACTTATGTCAAGCTCTTTATTGCTCTTATTGCTCTTTTATTGCTCTTTATTAATAGTCGTTCCAAAAAAACCGTGACACACTTCCCGATCTTGACATCTGTAAAGAGAAAAAAAGCCAAAAGAAAAGAGAAGGGCAAAATATCTGCTTGACCGATCAACAGCATGCCTGCGTTTAAAAATTATCCTGCATAGCAACTGGATTTAGGGTTTAACCTGGTGTTATACCCCATTGGAATCAGTGATCGGTGCCATTTTTCCTCACTTGCAGCAAATGGTAGTCTTGCACGGCCTTGCGCTCAGTAGACAAGCACTCTTCCAACTTAGCTCAAACGGGCAACGATAATTGTCGTCTGACTGCTATGTATTTCTGCATATATGAGCAAAAAAGTACCAGCCTCTGTGATTAAAACAAAGTCATTGTTACTGGTCAGGGTTCAGTTGTCGCCGAAACGTATTTGAACAAACGATTAAACTGACACGTCCTGCATTGATCCCAAGTGTCATATGAACACGTCCTCCTCTTCGTGGGACGGAAGTTTAAACCAAAATGCTCGCCAAAAATAACTTCCTGACCTTGCAGGTGATATTCTAGAACCAGGTTTACTGACTGGCTGGGGGCAAAATTTGATCGCTTCAGCACTGGCGGTAGTCGGGACAAAAGCATTTGTCTCTCAATAGACAACACAGTAGTTCATGTTCGTTGAGTTGGTTTTAAGGTATTACTAAGTTGCTGTGCACCAAGACCTGATGTCCAAAATTGTTGTTCTTACACGGGCCAGCTATGATATGGAATAGGTTCTAATCCGTTTTAGGACATCGAAGTTGCTAAATTTGCATGTGGTAGAGCGACATGCTTCCTGTTACGCCTTTCAAAACTGTATGTCAAATGTGATTTTCCTATCCCTATCTCTGGCCCTACTAAGAGATGGATGATAAATAGCTTGCGTGGTAAGCGCGAGAAAGGCGTACTCGACCAAGTTAAAATTCCTAAAACACATGCCATGTTTAGGGGCAAAGGACAAACAAATGCACGCCGTGTCGTTTTAAAGCCATTTACTGGCAATTGCTATAGAGCAAATTCATGCACGGCCTTGTGCTCAGCATACAATCACTCTTCCAACTTAGCTCAACTGGGAAGTGATAGTTGTCGTCTGATTGCTATGTATTTCTGCATAGTATGCGTAAAAAACGGCCAGCCTTTGCGATTGAAAACAAAGAAAAGAAAAGAAAATAAAGATTGTTCCACCGGTAAACGATCAGTTTTCGGGGAACGAATTTGAACATTTAATGATTAAACTAACATGTCCTGCATTGATCACAAGTGGTATATGGACACTTCCTCCCCTTCTTTGACCATGAACGGAAGTTCAAACCAAAATGCTTGCCAAAAAACAACTTCCTTACCGTGCACTTGATATTCTAGAACCAGGTTTACAGATTGGCTGAGGACTAAATTTGATCGCTTCAGCACTGGCGGTAGTCAAGACACAAGCATTTGTCTCTCAATAGACAACATAGTAGTTAGCTGAGTTTCAGTTTTCACTGAAACTGAATGTAGTTGAATGTTGTGTTAGCGGGCCGATAAAAACGATGTTCCGAGTTGGTTTTAAGGTAAGTTGCTGCGTGTACCAAGACCTGATTTCCAATACTGTTGTTCTTAAAGCACACCTATAATATGGAATAGGTTCTACTGCTTTTTAGGATGTTAATGTATTTTACCCTACGCTTATTTGCTTTTTAATCAGAATCCGAGACGTGTCAAGTAATTCTATAGCTTTTAAGTCTGTGGACAAGAACCTGAGTGCAGTGACAATTCAAACAGATCGGCATTACTTTTAAAATCTCAGTTGATTTTGCCCGATTAACATTGAGCTTGAGAATTTATTTAGGAAATATGCTTTCGGTGTTTTGCGGGAACTTGGGAGGGGGGAGGGGGCGCACTCAAGGGAAAATTTGCATGGGGTAGAGCGACATACTTCCTGCTATGCCTTTCTATTCTTGAACACTAAGTGTTCTTTAATATTCCTTTAAGGAATCCTTGAATTGTTATTCAAGTCGTCATTTGTCCTGTGTAAGAGATGGATGTTAATTAGCTTGCGTGGCAAGCGCTAGAAAGGGGAGCCAAGGGAAGGGGGAGAGGGAAGTGAAGAGAATTCTCTATCTCCCCAGACCCCTTCCCCATGATGTAACCCACGAGCACTAGTGCTGGATATTAGATGAATAAAAGAGTACTGTTCTAATTCAGCAATGATTGCGATCTCCATATTTCCTTTCCAGTTTTTTTTTAGTTTTAATTCCTTTCCCAGCTGAGTTCTTTTAGTGTTCGATGCATCTGTACAGTTGTACGTGTGGATATGTTCTGACCTTGACACAGACCTATCGGAAGATGAGTGAAGACACATAATATCAACGGGATAGAAAGTTTAGGTTCTATTATACTCTTCGAAGAAAATTCAAAAAGCGTGTCAATCAATCTTAATTATGTTGCGTGGGAAAATAGGCTTAAGTAAACCTGAAGTAAAAAAGATAGGTTGTGTGTGAAACTTTCGTTTACTTGAAGAATTTAAAATTTACTTGTCTTGACATATTTCTCAGCTTATTTAGGCTCTAGTGTAAAGACTACAATTGTAGTTTTCTGGGAAGCATCCCACGTATTGTGTCTAGTGCGTTTTTGGATGCTTCCTTCTCCTCCTACACTAATTTTTTCAGTGGAAATGATTATGCTTTTACTTACTGTATTGGAGAAACTGTATTAAATTATTATTTAGAGAAAGTAAGTTACAAACCCAAAGAAGTACGTGTCTCATACAGCAAGATAATGATTAATAATAATAATAAAAATAATAATAACTTTTTTTAAAAAAATTACAAAAATAACTTTATTCATAGATTTAAAAAAAATAGACTATTTACAGAATTCGAAAATATGAATATTAAAATATATACCCTATGTACATTCTTCTTGTGTACGAAAGAGAATTGTCGTAAAATGACTATCTAAAAACTACTAATAACAATTATAAAAAGCATCAAAAAGTTAATAAAAAAATAAAACTATCTAAAAATAATTCAAACTGATAAAAAGTTACTACTTAAATTCTTAAGAGCGACTGTCTGTAAATATCGACCAAAATCGACTTTTTGTGGCACAAGTTCAAAATTCGAATTTCGCTCATTTTTGGCTCATCGATAACCCTTAATGAGTAATGAAACATGCTGTAGTTAGTTTTCCCAAATAACGTGTTCTTTTGTTAAAATTCGAGAAAACGCATTTTGCCCGTTCGGAGCTCAAAATCCACTTCCGGTAAAGCGAAATTTTACCCAAATTCAATTGACTCGTACGTCAAACCACAACGATTTGGCAGCCTTTGTAGAACACGAATACTTTTTATGACCCTTTCTTTCTTATAAGACGATAAATTTGTGAAAGCTGTAATAAGTTTGTGGCCAAAAAGGTATTGTTAAAAATAGGCCCTATTGACAATGTCTACCGTTCAAAATTATAGGGTTAAAATAATGTAAATTTTTACAATGCGCTATAACTTAGAATTTCGCAAATTGACTTTCTACGGCTTAACTAGGCCCCAATCTATCAGAAAATCGAAACAAAACTCTGGGCAAACGATTTTAAGTAGCCCGCAAGACGCCGAGTTCAACCCTAATTTTGCGAAAAATTGCGACATTCCAGTGGTTAAAAATAGCGTGACAAGGCCCGTCACGCCAGCGATGTTAACGACAGATGCACTTTCAACATTCTATTCAACGCTGATCACATGCCAAATTCCAGCTTACAATCTATATTACATCTTTTAATACACTTATCTTATTTAGAAGAGTCATTTTGTTTGGATACAATATATAGTGTAGAATTGCCCAAAAGTCGGCTTTTTTGAGCGACGTCGGCAAGACGTCGACGACCGAGCCCAACGAAAACAAACTTTGAACAAGTACAGTGGAGTGTTTTATTAATTTAAGCATGCGTCAAAAGGCATAAATACGCTAAATTTAAGACAGGGATAACCAATATTAACTAATTAGAACTCTTTTTTTTTTCTTGCGAGTTTTCTCTTTCAAGTAATTATGTATAAGTATAAATGTACGTTTCGATGTATTACTATCACGCTTATAAAGTTACATTGTAACGAACGTTTCAGAAAACATTTTAATTCGTTTCGATCGACGATAAAACACCATCATCAAAAACAAATCCCCAAAAACTTTCCTCTGCAGCAAAACGAAAAATAGAAAAAAAAGTGTCGTTTTACTAATGCTAAAGCAGGAATAGTTGCAGTGTGATCATGAGCTTTTAAAAATGGCAAATGCTCCTACATGGACATCTATAGATCCCTTGCATCGCCATTGGAAAAAAACTCTCTGGCCCACTATGAACTAGCCTATTCCAGGCGTAGTGGACAGTGACGCGAAATGGGGAACGGAGGAAAACAAACGTGGAAGAGAGTAAGAGGGAGTGAGTAGGAGGACCTTTCGCCCTCTCTCCCTAACCCCGCCCCTTCGCCATTTTTTCTAACCCACTTTTCTTTGCGTTTTCCCAACTACCTTAAGGCCTGTTACAGGTTAACTACGTCCTTCATTTACACATTTTTATGGTATATACCGTATTTATTCGATTAACCACCCTGGGCGCTTATTAAATTTTTGGACCTTGAGAGTGGGCGCTTATTCGAGGTGGGTGCTTATTCGAGGCTGGGCGCTTATTAAATATTCGCCATTCTCAGCAAGTGTAGTATGTTAGTTTTGCAGCAAAACAATAAAGGTAATAACAAAAAGCGGAGATGTAACAAAGCAAGGTTTCTGTAAAATGCTCTGAAGAAAACTCCGTCTTCGGGAGGATCTCTTTATTACTTATTATCTCTTATTTGAGTTTGTGTGGGAGGGAGTGGGGTGGGGGTAGTCGCTTGTTAACTTTGCTGCCTTTAGGATGGGCGCTTATTCGACGTGAGCGCTAATTCGAGGTTGGGTGCTTATTCGAATAAATACGGTATTCAACTTGAGCGTCGAGCACTTTTGGCGCTTTGCTATTGATCAGCAGAAACGGATTTGTTAGTACTAACTTTTCAACTGCTTTTCAACTGCGAAACTTTTTTTTCTTTCTTGTTTTCTTTCTTTTATTTTTTCTTTGTCATTTTCTATTGTATTTTTAGACTTATTTTTCGATTGTCTCCCCAGTCTCACTCACCTCTCCCCTCCCCCGCCGTGCCCCCTCTGCTCCAGACAAGAGGGAACGACCATTTTGTTTTGCTCCAGACCATTACCTCGACTATTCCGCCTTCTTGGCTTACGCAAAAAGTACGGGCTGCTTTGTGGACTGAAAGACTTTGCACTGATTGACGTTTTAGTGTCATGGAAACTCTAGCTGTAATACTGAACTGCAGATGACAGGTTAAAAGACTGAAAGTTCCTTTCAACAGCGTTTTTATAGAGAACATCGCCTTTTCCGCCAAAAAAAAAAAAAAAACAATAAAAATAGGGAAACAAAATAGAGTATAATACTAAACCTAAGAAGAACCTTATAACGAACGAATGGGAACACCTAAAAAGGAAAGACAGACTTGAGGACTTTCCTCATCCTCCGTAACCTTAGTCCATGAAACTTAGACACCCAAGCAGGCCTCCAAAACCTTACCCTTGTCTTTGTCACAAACCGAATACTAGAAGCTGAAAGCCTTAGTCCGCTTTACGTAAGTACCGTGTAGATCTTCAGAAGAATTGTTTGCAGCCGGCCCTCAAAACCCCAAGAGACTTCGCCTGCTGCTGGTCAATATATAAGAAGGCTATTCCAAAGAACTGCTCCAAAAAAACTATTTTTCTTAACATTTGTCTGGGGTAGAGGAATAGCGAGTTTTCTGTTGGTGTCTCTTAATAAGTAATTAGAGATATTGCAACGATCTACCCTTGCTACGATCTATTATGCACTTAACAAGGTCCCTCAAAGTACTCAAGATATATGACGCATAGTCTGCGATACACCCGCCTCTCACTGCTCTTTGACGAAATGTCCCTGGCGGCAGATAGCGATGAGAGGAAGCTTTATCGCAGGCTCTTGGCATCAAGGCTTTCTACTATTTACATTGGTAAACAGGTCGCTTCACAGTTTGGGGAAATGGTGAGGAGAATTCAGGACCGATTAATTTTGATTCCGTTCGGTAATCGCGTTTACCATTTTCGTAAGTCAGCCTGGAAGTTTCCAACCAAGAAAATAGGCGATTGCCTTTTCAGACGTTCGTTTGTTTCAGGAATTTTCCACTGAAACGTCGAAAGCAACCCGAAACTGAGTTTATGGTAAGCCTGGCAAAGCACCAAAGAGTCCTCTTAGTTTGTTTTAATGGGTCATAGTCATGCAGTAGCTTCATGATTCATATACGTTGTCATACAAGTATATGCTCCTCTTGGGGCATTCATGTAGCTTTTTTTTTTCAGTTTTGAGAGCCCGCAAGGGTAAAAACTTCGAAAGGAACTATTGCACCAATACTTAGTCTAAAAAATTTTTTTTCTTTAAAATTGCTTCAAGGAAATTAGTTTTTATAAACCAAATGGCATTGATTGGCAATGATTTAATTCGCAAATATCTCTCAATGCAACAATTCATTCAGTAATCAGTTTTAGTTTTTAGATTTTGTTCTGTTTATATACCATTTTTTGAGGGAAATCGCCAGTCGGAAACTAAACATAAAAGTGTGTGACGCTATCCCAGGGACCCTAAATGTTGTATCTCGAAGAAAATGCTGCAATCAATGAGAATAATAGGTTTACTGAAAGATTTAATTTCGAACTGGCTTTTAATCTGCCTTTAAGTAAATTGTTTAAAGCATATCTATCGGTAACACTGGCGTGACGGGCCGTGTCACGCTATTTTTAACCACTGGAATGTCGCGCTTTTTTTGCAAAATTAGGGTTGAACTCAACGTCTTGCGGGCTACTTAAAATCGTTTGCCCAGAGATTTGTTTCGATTTTCTGATAGATTGGGGCCTAGTTAAGCCGTAGAAAGTCAATTTGCGAAATTCTAAGTTATAGCGCATTGTAAAAATTTACATTATTTTAACCCTATAATTTTGAACGGTAGAAATTGTCAATAGGGCCTATTTTTAACAATACCTTTTTGACCACAAACTTATTACAGCTTTCATAAATTTATCGCCTTATAATAAAGAAAAGGTCATAAAAACTATTCGTGTTCTTCAAAGGCTGCCAAACCGTTGGAGTTTGACGTACGAGTCAATTGAATTTGTGTAAAATTTCGCTTTACCGGAAGTGGATTTTGAGCTCTGAACGGGCAAAATGCGTTTTATCGAATTTTAACAAAAGAACACGTTATTTGGGAAAACTAACTACGGCATGTTTCATTACTCAATAAGGGTTATCGATGAGCCAAATATGAGCGAAATCAAATTTTCAACTTGTGCCGACGGTGGGTCGATATTTACGGAAAGCCACTCTTAAGTTCTTAATTTTATAATAATAATAATAATAATAATAATAATAATAATAATAATAATAATAATGATTTGGAGGTAGCATATCCACAAAAAGAGAACCACCAACAAACTCAACCCGCCTATGGCGTCGATTCATTAAAATGTCTCACCAAAAACAAACCATCATGACGGATAAATTTTCGCGTGCTTAAGAGTTAACAAAAATGCTGTATCATAATCTAATCTATCCTATCATAGGTGGCAGCTACAGTAATGCAAAGATAAACTAGCAACTTTCGACCAAAAAAAAACTTCGTCTGTAATACATACTTTACCTTGTTAACATAAGCTAGCACGCTCTTTCCGGCGTGAATGCACTTTTATTATCAGGGCCTGTTTACATAAAGGTGGGAGCCCAGGCAGGTGAGTTAACCCGCTTAGGTGGGGTAAAAAATTAACCCTTCTTTACAAGGAATCTTATATCCCCATCATCCCGGGGTGCACTAAACCCAAGATTATTGAATGGTCGCTAAGCACGTAAACGAGAAAAATGTTGGCAAACCACGTGTTTTGGCGATTAATGTTTTTCTACACTCACTTTTTCTTGCACTCTATTGTTGCCTATGGTAATGCGCAAAGCCACCGCCGCCATAGTGAATTTTGCGCGAATTTGATGTGTCAGAAATTCAACCCGGTTAGGCCTTGAAACGTTTACATGGCAAAATTTGACACCGGCTGAGAGAGTTACCCGGTCTTGCAGACCGGGCTACCCGCCTTGGCGGGTCACCCACCTATCATGTAAACGTGCAACGTGATCAATCAAAATGAGAGATAATATGGACAGGCGGGTTACCTCACCTACTTGGGGTCCCCCACCTCCACGTAAACGCGTTAAACAAGCCCTTAGGGCCTGTTTACATGAACTCAGCTTATTCAAATCTGGAAATACAACAAAATGTACATTGGGACTGGCCTGCAGTTAGCGAGGCTATTCGAGGCAGGCCAGGCTACATGATTTACTACAAACTAGACAAATACAAAGAAATTAGACGGTATATAAGTATATATATTTTACAGTAAATAAGCCAAGATATCAAAGTTACATTTCATTTTTTTGCAGAGGAGCGTGACAAGAGATGTGTCAAAATGCTTCGCGGTCTTCTGAGGAGTCCACCTAAGAACACGCCCATCAACATAAACATTCGCCTTTCTAAGGCGAAATACCGTTGCAGTGAAGGATATATGTTGGAAGGAAGTGAAATACGCTCTTGTTTTCGAGGGAAATGGTTGGAAAAGAAGGAACCAAAGTGTACAGGTGACAGTTTTTGCAAAGTTTATTATTCTTAGTTTTACACCCCCTCGGAACTCCATGTCGATCCATGTGCGACCACCGCTCTTAAGGAACCACCTCAGGCATAAGCGGCCATCGATCCAAAACACCTAAATTTTTTTCCGGTAATAGTTCTGTAGCTGGAACCTCTTGTAAACGAGCAGATCTCGTACTAAGTGACCTAGGGACATTTTTTGAGGTGACGGCTATATAATTTTCTGTTGTTTTCTCGAGTAGATGACCATTTGACTTATTGGTCTGGTCTTAGTGTTTTCGCAGTATGTACCACGCTACCAAGAGCATGAAAAGAACTTTTAGTGAATGCGTGGTACTGGGCAGATATCTTTGAAATTACAAATTACTTGTGATAAATTCTTTATCAAATAACAGATGTCTCGAGACCTGATCTCAAACGTAAACAAATGCTCCAGTAGTTTTTTTCCCGTAAGCAACCGCTGAATCTTCGCATTTTGAGTGGTTGCGTTGGGAAGATTCGACTGTAATGCCTTACCTTGCCCCCTTCCAAATCGGTTGCCCAACTTGAACGCACTTGGCCAGTTGTCTTATATACCCTCAAGGTATTGTTTATAAGCTTATTAGGGGAGTTATTCAAATTTCCTCGACTATTAAGACCCTTTGAGTTCACATGCGCTTAGTCGTCTTAAAGAAAGATTAAAATATTTCTTTTAAAACGTACGATTTCGAACTTTTTATTTTCCGTTCTGTTGCAGGTTACTCTTCTTGCGGCGTGAGTTCATTCGATTTTAGGAGTCACATCGTTGGCGGAAATGATACTAAAAGGGGATGGTGGCCCTGGACAGTTGGAATTTACAAATACTCTGCTAACAACCATGGTATTAGTTGTAGAACAGCTGGTTCACAAATTACAATTACAGTGCAATACAATAAGTTTATTAGCATTTATCATTAGGACTATTACATTAGATTAAAATACTTATGTCAAAAGTAGAAAATTACTTTTTTCTGTATATTCCATGACGTCATTTTACCGTAAAAAACCGTGGTAATCGAAACTCAACAAAATAAAAACACAGGATTATTGTTTGGAAAGCTTGTCTGTTTGGAACAGCTAGGATCCAAAGAGGGACCCTAAACACCTAGTAAGGCTATAGAATGCTATAGGATGCTATAAGGATGTAACATGAAGATTTAGGGGACGAGGCGACAGATAGGTGTTATACTTAAGCATCATCATCATCATTGTCATCATCATCATCATCATCATCATCATCATCATATGATAAATAATGAATGAATATGATAAATACTTAATTATTCTCTCTCCTTATGACGCTTTTCAGGGAAAATGAAAGTAGAAATTAAATAGATCAGGTTAAAATCCCCACTGGTAGGAGGCGAACCATTTGGCTATTTTGTAAGGGTGGCCAAGGATGTACGGAACTCTTTAAAATATGCGTTACTACCACAAACTTCATCACCCAAAGTATGAAAACTTCAAAAAAAACCCTGATATTGAACCACGAGAGTGGCACCATTGTATCACTTCTAGACCCATTCAAGAGCGGTATATCCCCAAGGGGACTCTCTCTTCACTTCTCTTCTGCCACTTCTCTCCACTTCTCTTCTCTTTGTCTCCTCTCATTAATCTATTAAATCAAACCAACTATGGATATGACATTTTGAATGGCAGGATCAACCTCCTTAAAAAACAAACGGGAACAAACGAGCATCTTAAGTCCCCACAAAGGAAGTCCTCTTAATTCTACCTTATTTTGGGTTACAAAGCAGAATCCTCACCAAACCAGAGAAGGCTTGCATCAACAAATTCTACGGCTGCTTTGACCTTCGAGTTCGGTTTTCCAAAGGGCACATCGTATTGTCGTTTTTCCCTACAAAGACAGACTCACCCGTTCTCAAATACCCAGGGTTGTTTATAAGGCTAGCTGTTGGTCATAACATGAAATGGGACCATTTCGAAAGTTTGGCAAGAGGACGGTTGCACACCCAGAGCAGGATAAAGAACACTCTGCTGATTAGAGATTTACAACAATTCCCTAAATGAAAATGTCAGCAGTGAAAAACAATTAACTTTTTTAAGTTGAATGCTTTTTTATATGCAAATTTTCTACTATATGTTATCTTTCGTTTCTTTAATTGCTGCAGAGCGAGCGCAGCTACCGAGCAGCAACATAATCAGGTTTCAAGATAAATATATAAGGTGGGACGAATTCTTGAATTCATCACTTTTTACCAGAATGCGTTGCATTTAACCAGAGTGCACTGCATCACTTTTGACCTTTACCAGAGTACATTGCACCACGAACAACTCAAATAAAAGCACGATAATGTTAGATTGTCGTCCTTTTTCGCCACGCTAATTTCAAATTTGCTGCGATCTATTCCTTTTCATTCAAACATGAATTTAAACTACAGTTTCCTTATCTTTCGATTCTCGCGATCTGTATCGTTTTATGTCCAAACATAAGTTTAGTTCACCATCTTCATTTAATTGCCTAGAATTGCAAGCAGCTGTACAATGCCGTCAGCATTGTCGGGCATAAATTCTTCAGATGGGACGAAATGAGTCAAAGTAGGGCGTTAACTGTCAAAACCTTGCTTGTTTTCCTCGGATATATCTTTCAATTTGTCATAAATTAAGCTCTACCAGCTTCAAACAGCGTCAATCGGCAGAATTTCACAGGCAAAAAAAAATTAATACAACGTTTAACATTAGCCGTCGTGGGGCAATAGATCATGCGTTGACGTCACACGCCCAAGGTCCGGGGTTCGACCTTGCCAAGGAAAGCTTCTTTCCTTCTTTTCTGCTCGTTCTGTTTTGTTTTTTAATCATATTTTCAGTTTTTTTTGACAGACTCAAAATATACTGGTAGACTAATTGCCAGTTCATTATCAGCTTTCATTTCTAAAATAATTAATCCACAAGCTAGCCATGTAGGCACCATTTGATATTAATATACGTTGTTGTTCTTGATACAAATGACACCTAAAGACTGCTTTATGATATACTATTAATGTCAGTAAGATAAATAGAGAATACTTCATGGAAAGTGCTGGTGTACGGTATTTACGCACGAGTTGTTGACGTATCAGAAATCGCACGGGTTTGCGTAGCGAACGAGTAAGATTTCTGATACAAAAACGAGTGCATAAATACCGTACACCAGCACTTTCCAAGTGGTATTGTGTTTATTATATAGATACTGAGCCATTCATCATTTTGGCGGCCTTTTTATTTTAAATCTTTCAAAAATGCTAAGATTTGCCGCTACACACTTACCGCATAATGACAACGAAAACGAAGTATCAGCTTTTTAGTAAAAACGTTTTTTAAAAACATAAATGACGGTGAGGATATGAGGTAATCCAAGAACTATAAGTAATCTTAACTGTTTGTTCTCAATGCACAATTGAAAATGAGTGAAATTAAGTAAAATGGCCGGTTTCAATATAAGCTTAAGCTTAAATGAAAGGAAAAGTAGCTCCGACAAAAAGCACAACAAAAGCTTACGTCTCGTTCTGTTTTTCTCTTTCTGCTGTTGTTTTCCGGCTCTCTACCGTTTTTGTTATCGACAGTGAAACAAACGAAACTGTTCCACTCCATTTCCGAAATGTTTTCACTTTTATAGCGAGAAAAACTCTTTGGGTGGTCTTAGTTTTAATAACACCCCACAATTTGGGACCATTTTAACAAATAGAGGAAATAAAGGCCTTAACCTAAAATGACCTAAGTCTCACGCAGATGGATCACTGCCTAACTAATGTCAGTGTCAACAGAATGCGCCGCGGCATTACTATCTTATAGATACCCTAGTTAGTTACTTATTGTACATTTAATTTCTGTTGTTATTTAAGGTGTTTCGATATAGTTTTTCAGTGATCGCAAGAATGAAGATGCACCAAAATTTTCTAGCATCAAAATATGATATTAAGCAGCATTCTGACGCTACTTAAGAATAATTTGAGACATTTATAACGGTTTTATTAAATAATCTATCACTGCTGCTTAAAATTCAAGGTTTCAAGTGTATTTTCGCTGCAGTCGAATTCAAACATACAGAAGTTTTTTCTTCTTACGGAGATTGTTTGCTAAACACCAAACTTTAGTTCGTAGTTCAGCTGGTCTAGATCACACAAAATTCGGCTTTTATCGATTTCAAAGTTTTTTGTTTATTGTTGTCATGGTAATATCGATTTTTAGTTAAAACTACATTTTCAAACATTTCAATTCGTAGCCAATTACTGGTGAAAATTTTACATCGATCGGACAAGGAAAAAAACACTTTTAGGGCGATTGAAAAATAACAATATGGCCTCTGAAAAACTGTCAAAACACCTTAACGGTTTATTACTTCTGAGCTGACTTCACGTCGTTCAATTCAGAGTTAATCATCTTCGCAGTATTCGCTCAGGGGATTTCAAGTTACTCACCTGAATTCTGCCTGAATTATACTTCGCTTATTCCACATCCATCACTTTGCAAACGAAAAATATTTAGGTACAATGTAATTTTAATTAGGAATACCAAAATACGACCGCAAACTCACTGACTTTATTTTGCATTTTCATAGATTCAGCCCAGCTCAAACTACATTGCGCCGGTGCCTTGATTTCTCCTCGATGGGTTCTTACTGTGGCTAGCTGTTTTTACTCCTGGAATCCCTTACTTGGGAAGTACATATACAATGATAACAAACATTTGTAAGTATTCATGAAGTAAATATGAATCCTTCAACTGAAACTTCCATCTGTTTCTGCACACGTAGTGTGACCGTGGTGATGAAAAGAAAAAAAAAAAAGGGTATGCTGCATCGTTCTTAGCACACTTAGGAACATGCAAGGAACCCAGGCTGGATTCCTGTAAAGAACCTGAATGACACCTGAATGACACCTCAATGATCCTGACACCCTAATAGCAAGATTAATTATAGAGGATATTTGGTGACTGTATACCTTTCTCTCTATCTAAATGAAATACATATACTGGAGTTCTAGCGGTAAAATTAATAGCGGAGCTCTCGCGCGCGCGAAGCGCGCACAGCCGAGCACCATGGGTAACAAAATTTGGTAAACTATCCATCCGGGAAAATTTGGTTATGACGTAGCGTACACCTGCCCGCCCACCAGAACACACACTTCGTGTAAGCAGATGTTAAATGTCACAATAGATTTTGCACAACTTGACTAACCTTTCATTCATGTAAGCCATCTGTATGAGTATGATTAGATTGACAACTGTCAAAATCAGACATCCGCTGACAATTATCACATGACCATATCGTGGGCTCAGATGAAAGACCAGTTGTTTTGCCCCAACATATAAGCTGATATAATGTGTCACACTTACCAATTCAACATAAAAACGAAACTACGCCGGGCAGGGCTGTCAGTCGGCTGACAGTAGTTTAAAGTTATATGCGCAAAACAAATTAAGGCCAATTGACAGCTGTCAAAATGGAACATTTGCAGACCACTATCCGAAAACTAATAATTAACGTGGGCTCAGGTCCGCTCTGGTACACGATCTGGCATTTTCCACTACAAGCCGGACTGATATGTGTTACTCACACTCGTAGTCTGTTAATTCGAATATTCGCCATTCTAATAAAGGTTAATTGACAGCTGTCAAACTAGAATATCCGCTGACCATCATCACCTGACTGTATCGCGGGCTCATTTTTCTATCCATTGAGGTCACGTATTTTTTAAGTTTTCCGCTGATATTTTATTTGATCAAGGGCTCAATTCGAAGCCCCATAGCTAGAACATTTGGCAGTCACCTGACCATAAACCAACCACCCGTCCGTCCGCACCACAGGCATACCAATGTTTAATCTCACTCTGTCTAGTTAGTTTGGGAACCTGTAACCTGATATTGTACATCGATGTTTTGGTAAATTGACAGCTGTCAAAATAGCGTATCTGCTGACCAGTATGCCTGACCGTATCGGGTGACAAGTTGCTACTTTTCAAATCATCGCAGGCTCAAGTTCAATTTTTTTGAAATGCATATGAAATAAGTCGTGTTGAAACTGACCTCGGACGCGAAAATTCAACCCGCTTTTACATGCAGGGAGGGCAATCGCTTTTGACTTTTCTCACCATAGTCACGCGTTGATCACGCTCTACGTCCAATTTTTATCCTCTAATTGGTCAAAATTTGACAGTTGAGTTCATGCGGAAAATTTATGCAGCGTCTGGAAACTTGCGTAGAGAGGTCTGAAGCTGGCAGAGTTTTGTGTCATCGTCTGATGTTTTTAACTGTCTTTTTCTACTTGACTTACAAAATGAAATACAGCTGCTATCAAGATTGTTCTGTAATTCATGGCTGGTTTGTTTATTGCGCTTTTGGTTGAGAAATGCACCGCTTGTCAAAGTCATTGGAAATCCGATTTCGGATGGCATCGTTTTCAAAAATGAGCTTACTCACTTGCCCTTGCTTGAGGCGTATAAAGAGGGTTGAAAAGTCTCAAGCGGTTCTGGCCTCACTTGATGACCTTCAGGAGCAGCTTCTCGACTGGTAAGCCTGAACAATTATTGTCTTTGATGTGTGTGTGTGTTTTTTTTTTTCGGTTTCCTGAAGTCGAGCGTAGTTTTTACGGCTTAAGTTGATACACGAGCAATGATCTAACCTACAATAGTATCAGGTTTAAAAAGCCTTTAGACATTTTTTGACCGCAATGCAAATTCAAAGAAAAAGTTCCGAAGAATATTTAGTTATGATTTTGGCTGTAAATAGAAAGCTCTGGGCGATTTTCTTGCCTCGACATCTTCAAAAAGAGCCAACACTGGGAAGCCGGCTTATACTTATCTTCGTGAATGAAAATCAGTACTGTCTCTGTACATTTTTCACCGACTTCTATTTATTTTATTGATTGTCAGTGGTCCCTCCCGCAATTTTTATCGCTGCACCGGTTGTTTTCAGTCGTACATAAACATCGCATGCAGGACTACTCAAAACGCCGCGCGTAAATATCACTCGCTTTTAAAGATTACACATAACAAAACCATAAACAGTTTTAAAAATAAAGGGAAATAAAACCGAAACATGACAAATTCTCTATATAATCATGTTAAAGCGTAAATGGTAAGCGTAAAAGTGAGAACCCGTTCGGCTAGCCGGAAAGGTGATTTTGGGAATGTTTCCATCGTTTTCACTAAAAGCCCATAATTATTACCCGGCATATAACACAGGACCAGATTTTTCTAGCCTGCGAAAGCATCCGTTTCTCCTTCGTTCATCGCCGCTCGGGACGTTTCGCCAGGAGGAAACGCGAAACGTCCCCAGCGGCGAAGAGCGAAGGAGAAACGGATGCTTTCGCGGGCTAGGATTTTTCTAACTGAATCGCGGCATTATGGAATTCTCTTCATGGAAACGTTTTATAATGTGGTCAGTGCTATAATTTGTTGTGCAAAGGTAGCGCGTGCTTCGATCGTCCTGGATATTGAATGTGAGTGCAATTTGTCTTGGAAAATTGTGAAAACCTGCAGAATTATAGGTTTAAATATAGGGCGAAAAAGAACAAATTCTGTCCGAGGTCTGTATCTTAAAAAAAAATAACAGCGCATCATAGTACTGTTTACCTCAGACGCAATGAAAAAAAGTATGTTTAAAAGGCTGGTTTACACGCTACCAGATTTGTCGTCAAGATTTACTTGTAAAGTAAACTCGGTCGAACACAAAAAATGTCGCCTGATTTTTCATTTTGGCCTCCCTTTTAGACAAAGGAATGGAACGTGTAAATTGGCTGCCACCGAGGACTATCGTGTGTTTCATAAAATTATATTTTGGGGCTGTCCAATTATCCATAGTCTCTCAAACGGAGTTGCTGGAGAGACTGTGAATTAAACTTGTAAAATTAAATGCGGTGGGTGACTTAAATCAGTACAATACAGTGGAACCCCGTTAATACGACCACCGTTGGGCCATAAAATCCTGGTCGTAAAAACGAGGTGGT
The DNA here is from genome assembly GCA_942486035.1 of Porites lobata. Classification (NCBI taxonomy): domain Eukaryota; kingdom Metazoa; phylum Cnidaria; class Anthozoa; order Scleractinia; family Poritidae; genus Porites; species Porites lobata. The sequence goes on from CALNXK010000027.1 coordinate 1,399,867, forward strand.
CGCATTAACGGGGTCCTCAAAATAATAAAATGAGTCAATGGTTTTTACGTTTGGTTTGAAAGAATATGGCCGTAATAACGAGGTGGTCTTATAAACGGGGTGGTCGTAAGGTGGGGTTCCACTGTACACGAATACGTCTATTTGTTTTCCAGGCCTTGAATATACTGTGATCGAACATGATTGCTATTTTTGGGTGTACAAATGAGATTATCAACTCAATGTAAAATTTGTTTCACTCTTGGACTGTCAAATTATTTTTCTCTAAAATCACTTAGCCTTTGCCTCAGAAGTCACATGAATGTGCCCTGTGGATTACAAGTTTATTGTTTGATTCAAATTATGAATTTATTAACGGGAGTTTCGCTCTTAGCCCTGGCTAAATCTATATATTATTTATTAAAATGGTATGGGCGTCAAAGCAGGATTTACAGAAAAGTAGACTGGGTGTCTGAGCAACAGGTTTTTGAGGCAAAATATAATTAGAAAATACCATAAAAACCTGAAAACTTGACAGAAAGATATCGGACGCAAAAATACATTTGTTTAGCTTCAGTTTCCCGAATGATGCAAAAACCCGCTGGCTTTGCTGTAGTGATCGAGCGTTTGTCCCTTCCTTGCATTTGCTTAATAAAAGCGTCACAAATTTCGTTTTCTTGAGAGATTTATTATAGGCCTGGTTGCCTGGAAGCAAAAAGAAACTCAGAGTTCACCTTAGATCCGCATTAGACAATCAGGATTTATAATAAACTGCAACCTGAAGTAATACTGCTTGTTTTCAAAACGTTTCCGGAAAATCCAGTGGGAAAGTAAATGGAACACAACTTTTTGGGTCTTTACACCGGAAAACTTCCGTCTGAAAAGGTAGTTCTGTTTTTCCGGTGTGGATGTTCCAAACGGAAATGCGTGTTCCATTTGTGATATCCCATAACTGATACCAGTCTTCAGGCTTTCGAGGTCGTTTTTTGGTAAATGGAACTGGCTGGTGAAAAGCGGTCCACGGTTTAAGCAATTGGTACGCAAACTTAAGGACTGGTAAATTTCGTCCCGAAATAGCGTTTACCATTTGTACAAATCTGTTCCATTTACCGGAAAACAACCGCGAAGGCCTAATAACGGTATCAAAGATAGTTTTGAAGAAATGGAATTCGAATGTTCGTTTTGAATATTCCGTCCGGAAAAACAGGACTTAACCTTTTCAAGTGTTTCGTTGCTCCCGAAAATTTTCCGCTGGATCGACTGAATAGTCATGTTCCATTTACTTTCCGACCGGATTTTCCGGAAACTTTTGTACTGGTAAACAACCAATAATTAAACACGATTCCGGAATGAAATTTACCAATCCTGAATTGTGCTTGCCGTTCGCCTAAACCGACCGAAAGTTTCGCCCATGCAAATGGCAAACTACCATCCATTAATGGTATTCAGATAAATGCACCTTCTGGTGGAACTTACTCGTACTCAATTGTTTATGTTGGGTGCTTCTCAAACATTTTTCAAATTTACAGTGGAACCCCGCCTTACGACCACCCCGTTTATAAGACCACCTCGTTATTACGGCCATATTCTTTCAAACCAAACGTAAAAACCATTGACTCATTTTATTATTTTGAGGACCCCGTTAATGCGACCACCTCGTTTTTACGACCAGGATTTTATGGCCCAACGGTGGTCGTATTAACGGGGTTCCACTGTAGTTTTGTTTACCAAATTTCTGGTATGAGAAATGTCAATGCATGTTGCTATCTTTGCTTGGAGAACATGCTGTTGCTGGGGATGCTTTACAGAAGTGTACGAATATATTATTCGTAGTTTCTTTTTTATTATTCCTTTTTTTTGTAGATACCTTCTAAAAGTAGGTGACCACAATTTATCCAAGAAAGAAAAGTCTGAACAGCTCATGGACTTAGAGAAAATTTATGTTCACGCGAATTACATTCACACAAGATATGTGAATGACATAGCTCTCGTCAAACTTAAAGCAGGAGTGAAGCTTGGTAAGTTTGTTCGCACTGTGTGCCTCCCCCAAAAACAGGAAGGCGATGTGGCAGTTCCTTTGAAATACGGCGTTGTAGCTGGATGGGGATCAACAAAAGCCTTGAAGCCTGGAGAGAGCCCCAGAGGTGCTGAGCGATATGCCAACACCCTTCAATACTCTGTTTTTCCGGTTCAACACGACCAACTTTGCGCAAACAGATCAGCTTTACCATACAACTCGACAGTAACCTTCTGCGCCGGGGACGGACAAGGTGTAAAAGATACCTGTTCTGGTGACAGCGGAGGGGCTTTTGTTCGCGAATCAAGAAGAGGTGACGGTTACAGATGGATCGCTACCGGCCTTGTCAGCTGGGGAGAGGGGTGTGCCCAAAAAAATCAGTATACCTACTACACCAGGGTGTATCCATTCATTGACTGGATAAATAAAATTATCAATGAAGGTTGAAGCCGTATTAAAGGAGGCCCATGGCTAATGAATGGAGTCTTAATAATGGAAACGGTTATAATATTTTAGATTTTTGATGTCTTTGTGAATTGTGTGTATTTTTTGTTTTTTTATTTTTATTTATTTTTTAAATTTTGTGAGATCCTTTTTGAAAACCATATTTTATATGAAAAAGTCATCTCAATAAAGGTTATTATTATTATTATTGATTAAAAATTAAAAAGCTTCAATGGCTGTTTTTTATGGTAATTGATGGATCGAGGATCAGTCTATAACCAGTGTGAATTTTGTGTAGAAATTTTTTTTTTTGAGTTAGAGGTTTGTATCGACTTCGTGAGAGACAAACAATACTCTCTTAAAGTCCCAAATCAAGGATCTGTTGTCATTCAGATCATTTAAGCAGTCAGGAGGCTTCATAGACTTAACAGTTGCTATTTCTAAACATATTCCTTATATTTTTGACTGCCGTAAGTTGATTCGTTAGTGAAAATTAAATCATATTTCTCTTTCAGTAATAATTTCGTTTTTTATTGAAGAAGACATTAGAATAAGGGGGGATACTGGGGGGCATTCATCTTTAGCTGTAATCATTAGTAAACCCACGTCGCCTGTAAATCTGGAGCACGCTAGATTTATACAATCCATCTCCCTACTTTCAAACCAGTGATGTCATAAATCCTTAAGATTTTTCCTGGAAGAGGCAAGTCAGGCAGTCGACGTCTCTAAGCGCTCCGGTGCTATCATTCGAGAGGTGAATGATGTACTTCACTGCCCCACTTTCGCCTGTAACAATTTGTAAATAAGGAAAAGACTTGTTCTAAAACCGACAATGTTAATGTCTTGGTAACGGCCATGCAATAGGCTTTTTTTTTTGTCGCAGAACCTTGCATTTATAATCATCTCCCCAGATTTTGCTTCCGTAGGCCTTAGTGGACAGCCAGGCACTGCTGTTGCATGTCTCTCGTGACGGGAAGACGCGAGCTTTTCAGCTTCTATGGAGCATTAATATTTATGTTGGCAAATGATATCATTTGTGATTGATAGTCTTCAGCAGTGTTTTTGAAGACCCAAATAAGGAATTCTAATTGTTAACTATAATTACTCAATTTAGGCAAATACCAGACAACACCCCGTAAAATCTAACCTTTCCGATTTTATCCCGCTACACAAAAGTCTTTGATAATACAACTTGAGAGCCGTATAACTCAAAGCGATACATGTACCGGCCATACTGCACATTTCCACTCGATCCTGTCAGTCCCCTCTTTTCCAAACCTCTCCCTAACAGCAATGTACCAATTACGTCACCCTCTTTACTGGCAGGATGTCATTTTGGGAAAACGTGACCTTCTTGCTTCTTAAAAGGTTAACAGCCGTTGCACGATAATCAGTTGAAGGATCCCTTGTAGACTAGCACGGATTCAAAGTTAACAATAGAGACTCAGCTGGGAATTCCATCTCCAAGTAGTTGATGGTTGTGTCATTTTTCCAGTTTTCGAAATGTTTTCACTTGGCTATCAGGTAGGTTCAGTTAAGGTACAAAAAGTAATTGTTGTCTCTAAAAAAGTTTTTTTTCATGCTAAACCATCGGCTAGCTTAAACACTGTGCACGTCAGAGGCCTTTACGCCACAGACCTGCTTCGAAGAGTTAAGCTTTACCAGCATGTATGAAGAGGTTTCCAGAGGTTTATAAAACGCATGATTTGAGCTGCAAGTCCACTGATAACAGTAAACTATTAGTCGGTGAAACATTTCCTCTTCGTTTGAATTCATTCGATTAAGTCTCGATTGGACGTGCCATAACATTTGGCTTCCGTCATTTGAAACAAAAGACCTAAAAGCCCTAATGGTATTCTGCTCAGATTTTTATACATTGACCGCATATGAAAATAAAACGGCTTCCATCCTGACAAAAACTATTTTCAGCAATATACTTGTGTGTAGCAGCCTCTAAAAAGTAGAAATGACGCGAGACGACAAATGTCAAGTGAAACTCGCTCTTTTAATTCATTGCATTTGGTTTTTTAACTAGCTTGTTCTGGGTTATTATAATTATAATTTTAAAAAAGAAATAATTATAATTATAATTATAATTATAATTATTTCTTTTCCAAATGAACAAAGAGGTATGGCTTCTAGTGAATAGTTGTGAATCGTGTCAAAGTTTTCACCTGAAAAAGAAAAGAAAAAAATCGCTATTCATCTATGTAATACTCATTTAAGTAAAAGTCCGAATACTTTCTTTTTTATCGTCTTATTTTCATCAGATTTTAATGTGGTTATTTGCGGCTTTACTGATTTTCATTGGTCAACGTTCTGCAAGTGCAAGTAAGTATCAATATTAAGGTGATTTTAGGATCCAAATGGCTGGTCTTTGAGAGTGTGCTAACCTTAGTGTGTGTCGACAATTTGCACTACACAACGGAAGGAAAAAAAATCTCACCACAAACCAACTTAACAACGGTGTAATAACTTTTATGTACGTACGTACGTGCCAGATATTAAGGAAGTATAGCTTTGATGTGCAAAAATAGGATGGAGAGATGAAGCACCAATTATGTGATTAAGCATTCAGGATAAAACACTCAGTTTTAATTAAAGCAGTCATTGTTGGTGTGGTATTGCGTTGAAACATGGTCTGAAGCGTTTGGTTACTCTTAAAACCAAAGAAAAACAACATTTTTGAGTCGATAATTTGTAATACATCGGAATTACTCAAATGACGTTTGTTATCAGCCATATTTCTATCGCATTGTATCGCGCTCATTTACAAAACTGAAAGTGAACGCAAGGGAAAATAGGAGACGGTTAGGGATGACTTAGCAGCATTACAAAGCACCTACGTCTTGGTTATCGGCGTTTCCGTCGTATATACAGGCGCATGCGCAAGTTTAAAGACAGGTTCAAGTAAAAATTCAGTGGCTATCACTAGGATTAAAAAAATAATGCATCAGTTGTTTTATAGACATGTAATTGAGAAGCGTCTTGGCCTTGCTTATCCAGATATAAGTCTTAACGTCACGTTCAACCTACTCTGCAAACTCGTTTTTTTTTAGCTTTTGCATCTGACGTTATCTTTTATGATGTTACTGATGAGCCACCATTACTCGATACGATCAGGTCCATTAGTGACTCGTAAATATAAGTTCTATTTGTGTGATATTATACTTACGTATCTATTGTTTCTAAGCATTAAAATGTAGCAGCGAACTTGGAATGCAAGACAAAAGAATCCCAGATAATGGTATTACGTCATCATCTGAGTTAAGCGCCAATCACGCACCTGTATTTGCACGGCTGGATGGACCGAGTGCCTGGTGCTCAGCTCCGGGAGATCAATCACCTTATATACAAATTACTTGGGACGAAGAAAACCTTATAACAGCGATAACAACCCAGGGAAGTTTTCGCGATTTTAGTTGGGCCAGAAATTTTGAAGTTACTTACATGAGAGACGAAAAATGGACATCGTACAAAAAGGTAACTCTTCTGAAAGCTAACAGTGGTGATTTTACCAACATTATAAAGTTACTTTCGTCGAAACAAACCAAACCACTTTTTCTCGGAATGATTAATTTGTCATGACCATTCACATTGAAGGGAACAAAACGCAAGCAAATAGCAAAACCATAAGATAATCACCATTAAGGTGTTGATGCTTGCGGTTTAGATTCCTGACATCTCCTTGGATCTTTTCGGAACATAACAACATTCTTGACATATATCTTGTATTCTATTACTATTGTGAACGTTCCGCGGAGCTTAAACTACTGTGGCGTTCATAACGTTACAGACCCAAAATTGAGAAAAAATTGGCTGACGGCAAATTATTGATGACACATTACAAATACATTTATTCTTACAAACATTATCTCTAACAAAGCTCCATAATTTTCTTCGCTAACATAGCTACTACTGAGCTAGCAATATAAAAGATACACCTTTTTTCTGTTTACAGCTACTTACAGGTAATCGAAACAGCAGATCCTTGAAAAATAATGTCTTCAAGCCACCAATCAGGACACGATCAATCAGGATATACCCAAAAGACCCGTTTGGATTTTTGATGGATTCAACAGTTCCTGTTGTTCCTTGTCTTAGATTGGAGCTCTATGGATGTTCTGCTCCAGGTAGGTAAAGATGGCGAACTTCAAATCAGTGGCGTGGACCTAGCCTGTGTACAGACGTCCCATCTTCCTCAGAAAAAAATCGGGAGAAGAGACGTCTGTGAATCGCCGTCGTAAATCGTGTTCCGGTAACATTTGCATAAATTATTATTTTTGTTTTTTCTTTCTCTGCCAGTTGAAAAGGTGTTGACAGACCAACACTACTCTGGACTTTTTTAGAGCACGTACGCAGTTATTGTCTCGGATGTTCTCAAAGTTTATAGCTAAGCTAGTAAGCTCTAACTAGAATATCTATCTAAAATGTCATTTACAACGAGTATACTATGCCTTCTTCATATATTCTAACACATTCTTCGGTCTTCTTTTAGCTCATGCGTCTGTTTACTGTGTATCGATTTCCAGTGGTTTTCTGTTTGACAGAGTTTTGATCTCGGAAGCACTGTTTACGTTTCCAGTCAAACGTTTTATGCAGGAGTTGATCCATTCAATGATATTTCGAGTAGGTTTCACGCAAAGGATCGTTCACTTTTCTTCAGCAAGGAATTATAATAGAAACAGCTCTACTTTTGCTTAATTCTACGAGTCATGACCGGCAAATGTCGGCCGAATAAGCCTTTTACAGACGCCAGGGGGCGTCTGTAACAGGCTAGCCGAACATTTTCACTCAATGTCCATGCTAAAATCCAGATATACGATCTTTGATTAGGCGTTGAATTCTGTACACCATTCTCTTTTACGGTATTTATTCGATAAACCACCCTGGGCGCTTATTAAATTTTTGGAGCTTATTCGAGGTGGGCGCTTATTCGAGGCTGGGCGCTTATTACATTTTCACCATTTTCAACAAGTGAAGTATGTTCATTTTGCAACAAAACAATAAATGCTAATAACAAAACGCGAAGAAGTAACAAAGCAAGGTTTCTGTTAAATACTATGAAGAAAACTCTGTCCTCGGGGAAGTCTCTTATTAAAATTTATTCACTCAAGTGGGTAGGGTGGGAGTGAGCGCTTATTTGAGTTTGATTGGGAGGAGGAGGGGGTGGGCGCTTATTCGAGGCTGGGCGCTTATTAACTTTTTCTGCCTTTAGGATGAACGCTTATTCGAGGTGGGCGCTAATTCGAGGTTGGGCGCTTATTGGAATAAATACGGTATTTACAATAGCCACCGACAGGGAACAGACGCACCGGCAACCGGTGCAGCAAACATCGGTGGTCCGTTAACTTGACATGCCTATTCCACAGAGCGGTAATACAAGTAAACAAATTTAAATGCGTTAAGCTGTCCACAAAAGCTGAGGTTTTCCCTGGGGAATCTATTCTGAGATTTATTCACCAGTAACAACACTAGTACTGGAAATTATTTGCGTCATCGCATTAACATTACAACCAATCAGGGGCTTTCCCCAACATTCCGGAGAAACGGGAACATAACTCATGGCTAAATAATCGTATCAAACTTTAGTGGGTATGTTATGACACTGATAACGTGTTTACTTTTTTGACTTCTCGTTTCATCTTTAGCGTCTTGTGATCCTCTACAAATCCTTAGGAATGGAAAAATACACAACAATGCCAATGAAAATGGAGCATTAGCCTCATTTTCATGTAATGAGGGATTTAAGTTGCAAGGTTTGAAGCAAATCAGATGTGTTCAAGGAAAATGGAACGGCAGCATTCCAACTTGTGAAGGTTTGAGATATGAAAATGGACTAGACTTTTTGGTGAAATATTTCTCCTGTGAGCAAAATTAAGTGAACTATTCTTTTAGCTTCTTTTTTAAAATAAATAAATAAATAACAATAAATAGATAAATAAAACATTTTTGTTCTCTTTCTCTTCCAAAGGCAACTGCAAGAATCCACAACCTTTCATAAATGGTTCAATCATCGGAGAGGATTACAGTTCTGGTTCGTCCATTCAATTTCGATGCAACGTTGGTTACCAACTCCTTGGGTCAGAAAAGATATCTTGCGTAAGTGGGACATGGAATGAGACCATCCCTGAATGTACAAGTAGGTTATCGACTGTTAAGTAATTTATACGTACAGCTTGATGTAGCACTGACAAAAACCCAACCATCATTTTGCTTTGTAAGCTAGGGGATTTAGGCTTTGATTTAATAATATGGCTTTAAACTAACTGGGACTTTTGAGAAACGCGAATCACGTATCCTATATACCACAGGCACGTGCGACCAAGCGAGCTGATCTCGGTCTTCAAGAATTTGGCAAACTGGTTTCCTAAACGTTTTGCCGTAAATCTGTTTTAGGCGTAGTATCTAAAATAAAATGTTAATAACTGTTAAGAGATTTTAAAAATAGATTTACAGATCATATTATTGCTAACAAGTCTTCAAGCCGCGATTCTCACAAAACCTTGCGCTGTTTAAGAACATTAGCTAACATCATTGTAATTGAAGGACATCTTTCGCGCTTCCAAATCATTCCCTGGGCAGGCGCTTTTTCTTCAAATTTTGCTACAACGTCGAGCTTATGTCTACATTAATTTATCTTCTCAAATCTAAAGTCTTGAATTTGGACTATCTCCTAAAAATGCGTTATCGGACGGAAAAGAGCCGAAAGGGTTTGTTTTTGCTTCACCACAACTATCAAAATTTCCTGGTAAATTTTTGCAATGGCTGCAAAATGAATTAGAGCGCAATTTTGAACCGTTTTTGAAAAAAAAAAAAACAAAAAGTAAAAAACGTGTGTTTGTCTATCCAACTTGTAGTCTTTATATCCCCTAATGTTGATTTTCTTCAATAGTTTACAATATAAACGATAAATGAAGGTTAAAAGTTTAACTTCCCTAAAATTTTTTATAGTTGTTAAATGTGGTGATCCTGGGAAACCATCAAATGGAGAGCAGATTGTCAAGAAAGGCTACGTCTATGGTGGATCAGTCAAGTTTGTTTGTGACAAGAATTACACTCTAGTGGGGACTGATGTTATATACTGTCAAGCCAACGGGAGTTGGAGTTCTCCCGTTCCACGTTGCTTTGGTAAAATCCATGACATTAATCCCACTTACTAATAAAATTTTTTGGACACTCCCTAACAGTTAGATTTTAAGGTCGAAGAAATGAGGAGTGGAAATATTGTCACTTTTTAATATGACTTAAGCTAGTTAGTTGTATGAACAAGTTAACTTAGCGTACTCGAAATAAAAATAAGTTTAACACTATACTGACCGTGCATTCTCTGTTTCTGACTTCCTAAGACAGTAGGCTTTGGAGGCACTTTAAAACCGATCATGATACAGCTACCAAAATTCCATAATTATTAAAATAAATGTAATGATCATTTCCAGCATTTAATAGAAACAATGACGCAATGTAACGTACTTATGTCGTCATACAAGGAAAAAAACAAGATTGATTTGTTCTCCTTCTTCTTTGTTTTTTTTTTTTAATTTAGCTAACTGTCAATCACCTGGTGATACAAATCATGGCCTTAAATTTGGTAATAACTACGCGCACGGAAAAACAGTTCGTTACTTTTGTAACCTTGGGTACACACTTGAAGGCGAGGCTAAACTGACTTGTGAAGACGGAAGATGGAACAATGATACTCCAAAGTGCAAAGGCAAGCGTTGATTTTTGTTTCTAAAATTAAAAATAAAAGCTTCGGCTGATTTTGTGGGAGCATTGACTGGTTTTTTTATTTACCACTTTTGAAATGACGTGGAAATTGGTTTTATCGCTAAAAAATGAATTGGCTCAAAATTTTGAACTGTTCAAAGAAGAATTAACTCGTGTACATCTATCCAAGTTGTAGTAAAAAGTTTTTCTTGATGCCCTGCAATCTTGATTTCATATACTAGTTTATATGTAAGCGACAAAGGCAATATTCACTTTCCTATAATTCTTATTATAGCTGTTGAGTGTAATGATCCAGGGAAACCGTCAAATGGAGAAAAGATTGTCAAGAAGGGCCACGTCTATGGTGGATCAGTCAAGTTTGTTTGTGACAAGAATTACTCTCTAGTGGGAACTGATGTTATATATTGTCAAGCTAACAAGAATTGGAGTTCCTCTGTTCCACGTTGCTTAGGTAAGTTCCATGGGTGTGAGCAAGAGAGGAAAAAGGGGACAGAGAAGGCATCCCCCATACACACTCTATTCCATAGGTAATTTGTCCCGAGTTATTTTTAAGACCACCGATCCCACGGGGGATTAGACAACAGCCAATCAAATAGCGCGAATGTGTCCCGCGTGGATGACCCATGTTTGGAGCCACGCGTCCTTCACGAATCGACGCAGAACGAAATGGCGGAAGACTCGGAGAGCGATATTGCAATTCGTTTTGTTGAAGAAAACGACTACAGAGAGATTTCAGCTAACGATGAGTCAGCGAAACGGAAATTATAGTCAAACCAAATCAAGTGTACCCCCCAAGGATGCATTAATGAATTTAGTATTCGAAAGTTGAATCCGTTGCTAGTTGTAGATTGCACATTGATCTCTGCATTTTTGTATGTGTAATGAGCCGTGAATTCACACGCGAGGAAGTTATGAAATTTCTACCAGCTCCACTTTCCTGAAATTGATGTAAATGTCTTCTAAGAAGCTTAATCCACTCAAAGGTTTCCAATCTGACCAAATACAGAGAAGCTCTCGTAAAATATTCACTGCTCATTACGCATGCAGAAATGGCGCTTTGAATTTGACACCAGTTACGGGAACGACTAACGGATTCATTTTTCAAATAATCAATTCACTGGTAAAATCTTGGGGGGTACGCTTGACTTGGTTTGACTGCAAAAAAGAATCTCCTTTCCTCTTTTGTATAGAGCTAACAGTACAGCACGGAAATCCTTAACACACTGAATATTCTCTCAAGATTATTTATAATTTACAGTTTGAAGAGAGAAATTTCTGGTTTGATATTCATTCTTTTATTAGTCTTTTATTATTCAACAACAAAAAAAAAAAACACTTGGCGTCCTACTTGCTTTATTGTACAAAAGACCGGTTTCAATACACCGGCGAAAGTTCTCATTTTATTAAGGCACTGAGGTTACGACAACTTCGAGTAAACTGATTCCACGGGTTGTCAAAGAGTACAGCGATTCCCTTTTCCCAAGTGAGCGCCGACTCATTTCGCTTCAATATTCAGGAATGTTCTCGATCTCTTTACGCTTTCATTGCCTTTCGCCCGACATATTTTTCACAGCGTCTAGACATACGAAACCTCCACGACACATCCACGCAGCACGCGAGGTAACTTTATACCGATTCTAAAAATAACTCGAGACGAATTACCTATGGAATAGGGTGTGTATGGGGGATGCCTTCTCTGTCCCCTTTATCCTCTCTTGGTGTACGAGAATTAATAAGGAGAATTAAGGACACTAGCCTCACATGTTTTTTCAATGCCCAGATATAGTTCGATTTGATGGTCGAAGACACACAATTTCTGTAATTTAATTAGGGGTAGGAAATTACTGCTTTTCATCAATCCGTAAACTAGTTAATTATTGAATTTGCGTCATAAAAAAAAAAATTCTTTTGTTGCCTTACAGTCTTTTTTCTTTTGTTGAAGTTAGTTTGTTGTGTTTTTAATTAAGCTGACTGTCGATCGCCTGGTGATATAAATCATGGCCTTAAAGTCGGCAATAATTACACCCACGGAAAAACAGTTCGCTACTTTTGTAACCTTGGGTACGCACTTGAAGGCGAGGCTCAACTGACTTGTGAGGACGGAGGATGGAACACTGATACTCCCAAGTGCAAAGGTAACGATCATTGTTGTTTATTTTCCAAACAGCTTTTGTTATTTAGAAACTTGAGCTTGTCTCTAGTCCGGCTGGGACCTGAGTTTCTGAAAAGTCTATGTAGTGACCTATCCGGGAAATCGGAGTGTTATAATTTAATAAGGAATTTACCTTAAAGATCGAGGTTAGAATGGCTTTAAAAGAGTTAAAAAAAAAAAAGCTATCGGTTAAAGAAACAACTGGTTAGTTTGGGGACACAGGTGTTAGATTCAAGAAAATGGGTTTAGGCTGGTACTGATTTTAGGGGTCTTTTAAGAAACGTGCAACACGCGTTATCATACACGGGAAAGGCACGTGCGACCACGCAAGCTGTTAGCAGTCTTCTTGTTTTCCAAAACAAAATGTTGTATTGAGTTTGGAGCTTAAAGTTGTTGTTGTTGTTTTTTGCAACTTTTAATACCACGTAACAAATTTTGGTGTAATAGCTGCAAAATAAGTAAGCCCTCAAATTTTAACCGTTCAAAGAAGATTTAACTCGTGTGCACCTACTTTAATTGTAGTCAAAAGTTTTACTAATATCCTGTGATCTTCATTTCCCGTACTTGTTTATTTGTAAAGGACAAAGGTTAAAAATTTAGCTCCCGTGCAATTCTTATAGCTGTTGAGTGTGGTGATCCTGGCAAAATAACAAATGGAGAGCAAATTGTCAAGAAAGGCTACGTCTATGGTGGATCAGTCAAGTTTGTTTGTGACAAGAATTACACTCTAGTGGGGACTGATGTTATTTATTGTCAAGCTAATAGGAGTTGGAGTTCCTCTGTTCCACGTTGCTTAGGTAAGTTCCATGGGTAAGAGAAAATAAGAGACTTTAGTCCCGCTAACTAACTTTTTCCCAAGAGTTCTTAAAAGCAAAAAACAATGGTTACATTTCGTGGTTGTTAAAACATGATCTCAAATACAATCATAAATAAGCAGTAGCAATATCGTAGCTAAATTAAACGAGAAAAGTTCGACAAAAGACAAGAAAAGTTCGTTGTATCAAAATATAAACAAAATAACAAAATCTTAACCCTAATCTGACCACGCTTTTTACCTTTTCTGGCTCTCCAAGACCGGTGAACATCGGAGGCTCCCCTGTATAACCTGAAAACAGATCATGACACATCCACCAAAATTAATAACTAATAACGTACTCATCATTTTCAACATCAAGGGATAATTAACCCGATTAAATGTACTTATGACGTAACATTGTCAAAGTTATAAGCAGAACCCACATTTATCTTTTTTCCCCTTAGAGTAACATAAAGCGAGAAATACTAAAATACTGAAATGTCTGAAAAATCTTGAAGTTGGCTAGCACACTGATAATCTTTAACAATAGCAGTGACGTCATGATGACTTTGATTATTATTAGAGAACGAACTAGAACAACGCCACGTTAAATCTGCAATTTATTTGAATTAATTTTGATCAAAAGCGGTGTAAATCGAGGACAAAGCGGTATAAAATATGATCTGTGTATTAAAGAATGCTTAAAAAGCAAAAAATAAAAATAATAAACTAGGAGTAAAGTAAAAAATACATGTAAATGTTTAACACTGTTGAAATTTGAACCATACATCTACCATTAAGTCATTTTATATTCGGGTTTTTTTGAATTCGCCATTTTCACTTCTCCCATAGTACACCTCGTTTGCCCTCCAAAGTTTTGCATAACCTTTGCTTTTCATTTCCCCTGGGTATTGCAGTTATCCCAGGAGGTACTGAAGACAATACTTTCATCCAAAGGCCAGGAGCAAATCGACAGTTACAATAAATAAATAGAATAATTCTAAATTGAGCGTGATACAATAATTCAATAAGTAAACCTTGAAATAATTTTGTAAACCAACGCTGTAAACCTCGGTTCCCATGGTAACTTCAAAGATGACGTACAAGACGCGATGATTTTAAAATGTTCTTAGATTATTTTTAGGAAAATTTGCTAAGTTTTTTGTTATAGTCTGAACGATTTTAAAGGTCTTCATTTTTAAATTTTTGAGATCCTCAAAGACCCCTTGGCTTGAATGTGGTAAAAGCAAAATCAAAATAATTCAGTCAATTAGTTTCTTATGAACAAAAAAAGGAAAGCGCAATTTCTTTTGTTCCCTTACTTTTCTCTGTTACTAAGCTTGACTTTTTCTTTTTTGCATTGATTAAGCTAATTGTCGCTCACCTGGTGTTTTAAATAATGGTTCTAAAATCGGTAATAACTACACGCACGGAAAAACAGTTCGATACTCTTGTAACTTTGGGTACACACTTGAGGGCGAGGCTGAACTGACTTGTGTAGATGGAAGATGGAACACTGCCTTCCCAAGTGTAAAGGTAAGCGTTCATTCTTGTTTTCCAAAATTAAAGCTTGCATTGATTTTGGACTTTAAGATTGTTTTATTTGCAACTTTTAAAATATGACGTGGGAAATTTCGGTAATGGCTGCAAATGAATAGACCTATTCGGCTAACTCAATGTTGTACCCAATTCAAACCCTTTGGGAATAAAACGTTTTGTTTCAGGAATTTCCATATCATTTAAATGTGAATGCTACATTATAACGCAAATACAATACACAAAGAATCTTACTCCCGGGAGATTTGAATTGGGTACAACATTGAGTTTGCCGAATAGGTCTATTATGAAGCCCGCAACTTTAAACTGTTAAGAGGAGTGTGCGTCTATTCAAGTTGCAGTCTAAAGCTTTGCTTAATACCCTGCAATCTTCATTTCTTGTCAATCAATCAATCAATCAACTTTATTGGTACATCCAATCAAAATGGGTTTTCCCATATCAGTTACAATAAAATCTAATATGAACAATAGAAATCTAAAATAAACATTTGAAAATGATAAAACATTACCATATTATTTAAAAATATAAAATATGCATAATTACACCTATTGAGTGTCAATGGCTTAAAAACTAGTCATGTGCACGTCCTTTAATCGCGTTCTTAAAAACATTAAATGACTTTATGTTTGCTAAACTTTCTGGAAGGTCATTCCAGAGCTGAACAGCCCCATATGAGAAAAATCGCTGACCTGTTGCTGATCTAAAAGATGGTATATGAAGTATATCTTTATTCCTAGTATTTCTAGTATGCACCTGGCTTCTTGTCGAAAACTTATTACACAAGGATGGTGGGGCTAATCCCTTTATACAATTGAAAGTCATTAAAATGTCTCTAACCTCCAGTTGCTTAGCAACCGTCAACCAGTGGAGTTCCTTTAACATCAGCGTGATGTTTTCATACTTTCTTGCGCCAGTCACAATCCGTGCCGCAAAATTCTGAACTTTTTGAAGCCTAGCAATGTTCTTTTTTGTAGTACTAGACCACATGGACGAACAATAGAAAAGCTTGCTGAACACTAATGAATTAATGATGGTTATGAGGGTAGACCTATCAAACAAATGTTTCACACGATTGATTTGGCACAGGTTACCTTTACACTTAGATACAACCTCGGTCACATGTTCGTCAAAACTAAGGCGCGAGTCCACGATGACCCCCAAATCGTTTGCAGAACGAGACGGCAGAATCTCTTTACCGAGTAGCGTAACTCCAAACTCGAACCTTGATGCGTAACTCTTGTATCATTTTATTATATGTAATCGACAAAGGCAAAAAATTAACCACCCTGTAATTATTACAGCTGTTGAGTGTGGTTATCCTGGCAAACCAACCAACGGAAAGCAGATTGTCAAGAAAGGATACGTCTATGGTGGATCAGTCAAGTTTGTTTGTGACAAGAATTACACTCTAGTGGGGACTGATGCTATATATTGTCAAGCTAATAGGAGTTGGAGTTCCTCTGTTCCACGCTGCGTAGGTAAGTGCCATAGGTGTGATAGAATTAAGGAGAATATAAGACACTAGTCTCACTTGATGTTTCTACTACTCCTTATAAAATTCCAAGGCATAGTTTGATTTAATTGTCGAAGAAACATAATTTCTGTAATTTAGGGGTAGGAAATTAATGCTTTGCATCGATCCGTAAACTAGTTAACTTTTCGAAGAATTAAATTTAGCGAACTCGTACTATAGAAACGAAACAATTCAGTCAAGATTTTTCTTTTTAAGGAATTTGCGGAGTCATAAAGAAAAGTTTTATATGCTGCCTTACTTCTTTTTCTTTTGTTAAACTTAGTTTGTTCATCTGTTTTCAATTAAGCTACCTGTCGATCGCCTGGTGATATAACTCATGGCCTTAAAATTGGTAATAACTACACGCACGGAAAAACAGTACGATACTTTTGTAATCTTGGGTACGCACTTAAAGGCAAAGCTCAACTGACTTGTGAGGACGGAAGATGGAACACTAATACTCCAAAGTGCAAAGGTAACGATCATTGTTGTTTATTTTCCAAACAGCTTTTGTTATTTAGAAACTTGAGGTTCTTTTATAAATTCTCTAGCCCGGCTGGGACCTGAGTATCTGGAAGTCTCAGTAGTGACCTATCTGGGAAATCGGACTGCTTTAATTTAAGGAACTTACCTTGAAGATTGAGGTTATAATAGTTTTAACAGAGTTGCAAAAGAAGCTATCAGTTAAAGAAACAACTGGTTAGTTTGTTGTCTCAGGTTCTTGTTTAAGAAGATGTTTTCAGGCTGGAAAATTTACGGGCACTGACTTTTAAGAAACGCGCAACACGTGCTTAATCATACAGGGGAAAGGCACTTGCGACCACGCAAGCTGTTCGCAGTCTTTTTGTTTTCCAAAACAAAATGTTGTATTTATTTTGCAGCTTAAAATAGTTGTTGTTGTGGCTGTTTTTGCATCTTTTAATACTACGGAACAAATTTTTTGTGTAATAGCTGCAAAATAAATAAGCCCTCAAATTTTAACCGTTAAAAGAGGATTTAACTCGTGTGCAGCTACTTTAAGTGTAGTCAAACGTTTTACCTAGTATCATGTAATCTTCATTTCCCATACTTGTTTATTGGTAAAGGACAAAGGTTAAAAATTTAGCTTCCTTGCATTTCTTATAGCTGTTGAGTGTGGTGATCCTGGTAAACTCACCAATGGAAGGCAGATTGTTAAGAAAGGCTACGTCTTTGGCGGATCAGTCAAGTTTGTATGTGGCAAGAATTACACTCTAGTGGGGACTGATGTTATATATTGTCAAGCTAATAGGAGTTGGAGTTCCTCTGTTCCACGTTGCTTAGGTAAGTTTCATGGGTAAGAGAAAACAAGAGACATTAGTCCCGCTAAAGTTCTAACTTTTTCCCAAGAGTTCTTAAAAGTAAAAAAGAACAGTTGCATTTCGTGGTTGTTAAAACATGTTCTATACATAAATATGCAGTAGCAATATTGTAGCTTTTAAACGAGAAAAGTTCGACAAACAACGACAAAAGTTGTTGTATCAAAAAATAAACTTATACTCACTCGGAATAAACAAAAGTTTAATTCTTATCTGACCATGCTTTTTTCCCTTTTCTGGCTTCCTAAGACCGGTGAACATCGGAGGCTCCGCTCTATAACTTTAGAACAGATCATGACACATCCACCAAAATTACACCTCACAAGGTACTCATCATTTTCAACATCTAGTGCTAACGAACGCGATTTGACGTATTTATGACGTAACATTTTTAAAGTTATAATCAGAACCCATATTTTATCATTTTTCCCCCTAACAGTAGCCATAAAGCAAGAAACGCTAAAATACTGAAATGTCTGAAACAACCATGAAGTTGGCTAACACAATGATAATCTTTAACAATAGCAGTGACGTCATGATGACTTCGTTTATTATTAGAGAACGAACTATAGAACAATTTGCCATGTTAAATCTGCAATTTTCAATTTAATTTTGTTCAAAACCCGTGTAAATCGAGGACGCCATGATAGAAAATACGATCTGTGAATTAAAGAATGCTTAAAAAGAAAACAAAATATAGAAGTAAAGTAAAAATACAGTTATAAAATGTAGAAGTGAAAGTAAAAAAAAAATTAAAAATAATAAACTTCTAGTAATTAACACTGTGAATACTGTTGAAATTTGAACCAACATCTATTCACAGGTTTTTTTGAATTCGCCATCTCCACATCTCCCATAATACACCTCGTTTGCGCTCCAAAGTTTTACATACCCTTTGCTTTTCATTTCTCGCGGGTACTGCAGTTGTCCCAGGAGAAACTGAAGACAATTAATGGTTTCTTTAAAAGGCCTGGATTAAATCAACAGAGTATAATTGAGCATGATACAATAATTCAATAAGTACAACCTTGAAATAATTTCGTAAAACAGCGCTGTAAACCTCGGTTGCCATGGTGACGTCAAAGTTGACGTACAGGACGTGATGAATTTAAAATTTTCTTAGATTTTTTTTAGGAAAATTTACTAAGTTTTTTGTCATAGTCTGAACGATTTTGACGATATTCATTTTTAAATTTGTGAGGCCCTCAAAGACCCCTTAAGTTGAATAAGGAAAAAGCAAAAATCAAAATTATTCAGTCAATTTGTTTCTTATTAACAAAGAAATGATACGCAATTTCTTTTCTTCTCTTACTTTTTACTTTAGCTAAGCTTGATTTTTTCTTTTCGATTAAGCTAACTGTCACTCACCTGGTGTTTTAAATCATGGTCTTAAAATCAGTAATAACTACACGCACGGAAAAACAGTTCGATACTCTTGTAACCTTGGGTACACACTTGAGGGCGAGGCTGAACTGACTTGTGTAAATGGAAGATGGAACACTGCCATTCCCAAGTGTAAAGGTAAGCGTTCATTCTTGTTTTCCAAAATTTAAGCTTGCGTTGATTTTTATTTGCAACTTTTCAAATATGACGTGGGAAATTTCGGTAATGGCTGCAAAGTGAATTAAGTAGCCCGCAACTTTGAACTGTTAAGAGCAGGATTAACTCGATCGTGTGCGTCTATTCAAGTAGTGCAGGCCAAAGCTTTTCTTAATACCCTGAAATCTTCATTTCTTGTATTATTTTATTATATGTAATCGACAAAGGCAAAAAATTAACCACCCTTTACTTATTATAGCTGTTGAGTGTGGTGATCCTGGCAAACCAACAAACGGAAAGCAGATTGTCAACAAAGGCTACGTCTATGGCGGATCAGTCAAGTTTGTATGTGACAAGAATTACACTCTAGTGGGGACTGATGTTATATATTGTCAAGCTAATAGGAGTTGGAGTTCCTCTGTTCCACGCTGCGTAGGTAAGTGCCATAGGTGTGATAGAATTAAGGGGAATAATAGACACTAGTCTCACTTGATGTTTCTACTACTCCTTAAAATTCCGAGGCATAGTTTGATTAAATTGTCGACGAAACATAATTTCTGTAATTTAGGGGTAGGAAATTAATAAAAGCTTTTCATCAATCCGTAAACTAAATAATTGTTGAACAATTAAATTTAGCGAACTCGTACTGCAGAATCGAAACTATTCAGTCGAGATTTTTTTTAAGGAATTTGAGCCGTAAAGAAAACTTTCATATGCTGAAATTGCTTCTTTTGTTAAACTTAGTTTGTTCATCTGTTTTCAATTAAGCTACCTGTCGATCGCCTGGTGATATAACCCATGGCCTTAAAATTGGTAATAACTACACGCACGGAAAAACAGTTCGATACTCTTGTAACCTTGGGTACACACTTGAAGGCAAGGCTGAACTGACTTGTGAAGAGGGAATATGGAACAGTGATACTCCAAAGTGCAAAGGTAAAATATTATTTTGGGTTTCCAGATAGCTTGCGCTGATTTTGAAACTTGAAGTTATTTTCATTTTATATAATGTCTAGGAGGTTTGAATTTACAAGGGCAAATTGCGTGTCTCTTTTAATTATAATTTTGCGCAGGACATCCCACCACAACTTTCAAAAAAAATAGCCAGTGACAAATTTTTGATGAACAGCAAAATGAGTTAGCACGCAATTTTGGACCTTTATAAATAATAATAACGATAATAATAACAATTGGATTTGGATTGGCTCCAAAAAAGTACTTTGAATTAAGAAAGAGACTGAATGCCGATGTGTCGCCTATGTGGCGAAAGGGAGGAAACGATCAGTCATATAGCAACCGAATGCAAGAAATTAGCTCAAAAGCATTATAAGAACTGGAGGCACGATCAGGTTGCTAAAGTTGTTCTTGGAAACTCTGCCAAAATTACTATCCGCAGGTGTAACGAAACTTGGTACGATTATTCCCCATTTATTGCATCTCTCAGTTTCTAGCTCTTTGTTTGTTTGTTTGTTTTTTTCCTTTTGGAATTCTCTTTTAAATGCAGTTTTCAGTTTTCCCCCTTATCTCGTGCATGGAATTTTGGCTGGCTAAGTTTTCTGGAAATTGACAAATGTAGCCGTCAAAATGTAGTAGGTAAACAACGAAATTGGCGGTGGATTTTTCCTCAAAATGATACTTTTTTTGTGAGGACTGGTCATAGTATCCAAGTATTGAGTATCGATGGAGCGCGCGATCTATCCTTGCTGACTTTGTTTCTTGCCAATTTATTAGTTTAAACTGAAGGCTAACTTGGTCCAGGAAGAAAAATATGCAGTTCCACATGAACGAAAACTACCAAAGCCGTCGTCAAAGGGTTAAGAACTTAGTTTCTCTGCAATTATTATTATTATAGCTGTTGAGTGCGGTGATCCTGGAAAACCCATCAATGGAAAGCAGATTGTCAAGAATGGTTACGTCTATGGTGGATCAGTCAAGTTTGTTTGTGACAAGAATTACACTCTAGTGGGGACTGATGTTATGCATTGTCAAGCTAATAGGAGTTGGAGTTCCCCTGTTCCAAATTGCTTAGGTAAGTTTTATTTATTTTATTTTGTCCAATACTTCTTAGAGTCAAAACAAGAGTTAGTGTCATTTCATGGTCGTAAAAATAATTTTTAGGTAAATTAACACTAGGAATATTGTAGTTTTCCTTTTTGTTAGTTCAATAACCACACAGCAGTTCAATAAGTACACAACAGATCAATAACCACACCAATAGTTGAATGACCACACATTAGTTCATTGAGCGTAAACTACATGTAGCTGCGGGAAAAATAGCCACAAATACGTTACTTATTTTTTAATAAGAATGCATAGCATTAAGTAAGAGGTAAATACTCATTTAGCTATGGTACGAGAACTAAATAGATAAATAGCTATGTTACACTGTTATTAAGTTGTAGTGAGCTCACTAATATAGACGGGAACATAGACTGATATTAGTTTAAAAATTTTAGTCTGCTCAGAAGGTCTGTCATTCTCATCAGGGGCACAGTGAACAGACCTGGAAAGAGAGTCAGCGCCGGAAAGGGAAAGCCAACTCGGTCCGGAGAAAACTTCAACTAAATAACCCAACAAAGCGCGCGTTGATAAAGTAGAAAAAAATAAAACAGTTAACGGTGGATGAAACCTTGTTTTTTGAATCTCTTTCCGCACGTTTCAAACCGTGGCACCACAGCTGGCCCTACGTGCCTGAGTCGACTACCATCAATCCATGTTTAAAAATAGTTATTTTTTACCGTACAAGCCCTGAACTTCCAACTCTCTTGGTTGTTTCAAACTTGAAAGGCCGCTGCTCGTTTCCTGACCATATTTCAAAAATCTGCGTTCGATACGATAATAAGACAACACTTATCAGGTTGACGCCATTGCCAAAATACTTTCTCCTTTTCTAGCTTTCTAAGAGTGGGGGACGTCGGAGGCTCCTTAGCCTGCGTGGAGACGCCCCGTTCCCTCAAAAAAAAAAGAAAAAAAAAATTGGGGAGAGAGACGTATCTCACGCCGATGCTAATCGTGTTCTGCTTTTCGAAGGATGCATCGCGGGAAAAGCCTCTGATTGGTTGTCATGTTAATGCCGGGGACCGTAAGTTATTTGAATTCGGTGTTGTGACTGGTGAATGAACTCCCCGAGAAAAACCTCAGCCTTTACGGACATCTTACTGCTGCACAAATTGTGGGTACATATGTTCTTTACCGAAAAGGACGTAAAGAGAAGGAAGTAACGAATTCAACGCTTACTGATCACTCTTAGTCAGAGATCTTAAAACTAGATTTCAGCGTGGAAGTTGAAAAAATCGGCTTGCTTGTTCCGTTCATTTCTGGTAAATGTTAGCGGAAATACAGAATTGCTCTAATTTTAAATGAATAGAAATGAACTATTCGATTCTTTGGGTATGTAAACTTTGATAAACCGCTTTAGTCTGGAATACTAGCCGCTTTTTGGAAAATCGAGCCTATAAACTGCTTCCGAGATCGGAACCAGAAACCACAGGACATCGATGTACAGGTAAACAGACCGGCTTCATGACTTCCCAGTGTAAGACGAAAGAACATGTGTCAGAATTTTTCGAAGCATTATGTACCCATTTTTGTAAAGAAAAAAAGTCCTAGGCATATAATTGACATTTTAGCTAGATATTCTATTTACAGCCGCTTTCTAATAAAGGCCTATAAAGATTGAAAAAAAAAAATGCGTACGTGCTGTGCAACAGTCTTGTTGGTCCGTCGACACCTTTTCAACTGTTAAAGGAAGAACAACGAAATAATTTGTACAAACGTATACCGAAACACGATTTATGTCGGCATGACACAGACGTCTTTCTCCCCGACGGAGAGGGCTTCTGTGAACAGGCTAGAGGTGCCCTTCTATCACTTTGAAACCGATCATGATACGGCCAGCAAAATTGCTCATAAGATATTCATCATTTTCAACGTCTTGATACAATTAACGCAATGTGACGTACTTATGACATTGCTGAATTAGAAGCAGAACCCAAATTCACCAATTTTATCCCTAAAAAGTAACCATAAAGCGAAAAATACTTAAATAGTGGGCTGCCTGAAAAAGTTATGATCACTGCATCTTGTCGAATTCAGCCGTGTTGTTTATTCTTGTGATTAGTTTTTTCAGGATGTCCCCCTGTTGGGATAATGGACACCAACAAGATTCCAGATAACAGAATGACGGCAAGTTCAAGTTATCGAATGTCAGAGCTACCACACTACGGTCGACTGAATGAAACCAGGCAAAACGGGGCGTGGTGTCCGAAAAGTAGAAACAATTCGGAGTATCTCCAGGTGGATATGGGTACAGTGTACTATGTATGTGCAGTGGAAACGCAAGGACGAGCAGCAGACTATGAGTGGGTCACTGCTTACATATTACGTTTTTCTTTAGATGGAATCATCTGGAACTCTTATTATGAAAACAACGTCGAAAAGGTGAGCAAATTAGATTTTTGGTGATTTGGATCTGAAATGTTATTATCAGCCAGATACAGGAAAAAAATTGTTAAGTTAGTATGTGTAATCAAATGGCGACGAATGAAATTAGGGAATAATTTCAATTCACGCGCGTTTTTTCCAAATCCTTATAATTTATTAGGATTTGGACAAAACGCAAGTGAAATTATTCCCTAATTTCACGAGTATACCATTTGATTACCTATCAATATCATGGGTGACGAATTACGTTAGCAATCTTAGATTTTGGACATGTTTATCCTGGATCGTATTGATCGAGAACTCCATGCACTCTCTCGAACGTTTAGAGCTTACATTTGGCTTAAGTTCAGAGTTTTTGACAAAATACCTGTTAGAATCCTTCTTGATGTGCTCTTTCGTGCGTTCAGGTTTTCTAAAGCGTCTTTTTATGCCCTGGCATCTTCATTCATGACATTTTAAAACTTCGTCGCCATCTTGACACTGAGACTTACGGAAGGTTGCCACGGCAATTTTGTGATTTCACATGTGAAATTACAAATTATCGCTGAAATTTCGCGTTAAAATTAAAGAGTAATTCGTTACCCATGATATTATTGCAGTAACTGCCTATGAATTTCCACTCTTCAGCTCTCTTGCAATTCAAGGGTTCTATGAAAGGCGGAGGGGATATTTAATTTAGATTAAAGAGCCTAAGAATTGATGGCCTTGATCCAGGAGTAAACTTTATTTTAAGTTCAAGAAATATGTATCCTCTTAGAAACTCTCAGCAGAAGGACTTTCGATTTAGCCTTTGATCTAGCCCTCTCTCTGTTTGCTCAATAATTAACGATATTAGAGCGAAAATTTTCCCAAAAGGAAGGCCCAAACACTGCATTTGAGAATTCTTTAAATTGAAACATGTAACCGATCCTAGTTCATCAAATCACTGTTCCTTTCACAATACACCACGGAATAATAACCATGAAACAACACAGCCGTAAGGCTTAGCAAATTCCCCATTTCATTCCCCATCTCATTGACCATTAAAGGGTAAACAAGATCAGCTAAAATTATAAGGCATTCTGATTTATAGCTGAGTTCGAAACATCCGTCACGCACAATCAAGGCACTGATCAAGGTTACGGGAGGATCCATCATACTTAAGGACTCACGGGGTGGAGCCATTAATCAAAGAGTCGCATCTTTGTTCCTACGTGAATTGGTTAATGTACCTTAAAATGTGTTGTTTAAACGGTCAATTATCGAGCTTGGGCAGCCTTTGAACTATGCTTAGCCAGTCGAAGTTTTGCTTTAATTGTATTGGGTTGAAATAAGCATTAGTATCGTTTACAGGTCTATACCCTTTGAATTTAGATGACGCTAAGGTAAATGTAACTTGTTTTGCGTCGATTTCCACGTTTCTAAGGTGTTTAATTAATTGCTGAAACCTAGAGTAATAGTTGACGTTCTTCATTTCCAGGTGTTCTCAGGAAACAGAGATAGAACTAGCATCGTAAAAAATGTACTCAAGAACTACGTCAAGGCCAGATTTGTCCGGTTTTATATAAATTCTTACCGTGGGTTTCCTTGCTTAAGAGTCGAAATTTTGGGGTCGCCCATCAGCATTATTGGATGACTGTAAGATTATCAAAAACTAACATTTTTAAAGAATATACTAATGAAGTGATTGTAATCTTATGAAAATAACGTAATGATTATACAAAAAGGATTCTTAACCCTCGGACGTACACGGGGTGGGGGGGCTGATGGTTGCCATCTGAAGTTTTTTATTTTTATTTTTCTCCTAAATGATCAAGCATCAGCACCTGACGTTTTCAGTAGCAGTTCGTTTATCCCTCGCGCGAGTTTTGAGACAAGTTTAGTGATGGTCAGTTACTATGGTACGAGATATGACATCATAAGTAGCAGGTGGTCAAGCCATTTTTGAGTGAAAATAGATGTTTTTCAACTTTTATCAACAATTAATTAAAAGTAAAAATTGTGGATGAAATGATACAAAGTGCTTATTTATGTGTTATTTTACATGTGAAGCACAAAAATTGCCATTTAACGCGATTTTAACCTGATTTCTAGTTCTTGGTAAAATCCAAGTTTACGGCAAAGATGACGACCATTGTTGGTGACGTCACGGCCCTCCAGCAGCGCCACCATCCACTAAAGGCAAAATCGTCTCGAAATACTGCAACATAACAAAAAATCTGGGGAGGGGTCCCATCAACAACCCCCCCCCCCCCCCCCTT
This sequence comes from Porites lobata, assembly GCA_942486035.1. Classification (NCBI taxonomy): domain Eukaryota; kingdom Metazoa; phylum Cnidaria; class Anthozoa; order Scleractinia; family Poritidae; genus Porites; species Porites lobata. The sequence continues at coordinate 1,425,613 of CALNXK010000027.1, forward strand.
GTACCCCGTTGGGGGTATGAGTTTTACGCGTACGTCCGAGGGTTAATACTGGGCTGTAAGCTTTGAGACGAAGACTGTTCAGCTAACGTGTTTAGTTCAAAGCCGTGGAGTGTGTTGAGGATTATCTTTATAACTTATATTAAAGCAAAATCAAACTATATAGTTGAGAGCGTTTTGATTGTTTGTCAACTTATGGCTTGGCATAAAGACGCAAGGCAGACGTCAATGAAAATGTTTATTTGTTTTGTCCCAGCGCGGCTCAACTTCCTGTCAGTGATATTACTCAACGGCAAATTTGCTTGCCTAAGGACACGCAGGAATACGATAAGTTTACATTGGGTATGAGCTTGGCATCTCTACACGTTAAGAAAGTATTTACGCCTGCCAAAGAGCAGCCTCACGAAGAGGCGAGGACACGAGGTGGCAGCCTAACAAAGCCGTGCGCGAAAGTTCCAAGACAGAATCAATCTCGACGTGATGTTGCCCAACAATGTTGGGAGTTGTTGCGTCCGTTTCCAAGAGGCTAAAAGCTTGACCGGTTTCAAACATTGCACAACAACATGCAACAGGGTGTGCTAACGGACGAAACATGTAATATCCAACAATGTTGCAGCTAGCTTAAGGGAACAGCAAGTGATAATGTTGCGAGTATGCGAGCCGCTGGACAGAATTTCTAGGTGGAATTGGATCGTAGCGCATGCAGTAAACAAAAATGGCGCCTGTTTTAAAAATTACCGTCGTCTTAGTTATCTGTCTTATCTCTTTAGAATGCAGAAAAGACAAAGTTTTCTGTGAAATATGCGGGAAGGGTCTCAAGGCCAATAGGTCGCAGATAGGTTAAAAATTTCGCTCGGCTTGTGGTCCACGAGGGCGAACATGTGACGCTTAGATGGGGTTCTGTGTAACAGCTGCAAAACTGCTCTATCAAAATAATGGAAAATGGGAAAAAAATCTCTCCAAGTTATTTGTGACCGACTTCAAAACGTTAACAGGTAATAATAGAAAAAAAATAGAATAAAATAAAAAAACACTGTGAAAATAATTCTAAATAGTAGCCTATTTATATGGTCATAATTCTTGCAGCGATATCCTTGCACTGATATGGTTTCCCTCAGTTTCAATTTTATCGTTCAGGAAAGGTATTTTTTTTTTCAGAGATGTGCTACTTCAATTTCTCAGCGCAGTGCTGTGATTCTACCAGTGATTACTTTTCAGAGATATCCCCTGCGCGCGCGACCAGCCCTTACGCCATGGTTTTATCACTCTAGTCCATTCCATGGTCTTCCATGTTTTATTATATGCCAACCGCTTGTGAGTCTGATGCATCAGACACAAGAAGATTGTGGATGTTTGGCCAGAACTGGCACAGTCAGTAATTAATTATGGGAATGTAAAAAGTATATTTTATTATTTCTTTATCAGAAGCGGCAAATTCATTTACAGCGTTGTAAACCAAAATAACCTGCTCAATCAATAAAATATCAAGATTAAAACCTTTGCGTTGAAAAAATATTTGACCCTTCTGAGCAAGTAATAATCTTTTTTGCTTTTCTTCTATTTGTCTCATGAGAGATTGTGGCAAGAAAACATTATGTTTTATCAAGCCGCATTTTGGGCAAATCATGTCAACTTCACACGTCATTTTCACACCGCAAACCTGACACTTTCAAAATTTCGGAGAAAAAAAGTTTTGATTTTTTCTCTGCACATTTCTGGCAGAAGGGGTAATATATTGTTTTCTTTTCTCATTAAGTAGTCTCTGTAGAAGAACGCCTTTTCGCTCCCTCGAGAGCTAAAGCGGCCTCTTGGGTAATAGAGCACACATTTTTTTCTTACATTCTGAGGCGAGAAGCTCTTTTGGAAATGAAGCAGCAACGAGGAAGGCTGCAATAACTTGTATGGTCGCCATTCTCATCTCTCACAGAAATTGTCAAACTATGCACAATGTTTATCTCCGCAGTCAACGGCACGCAACACATGATGTGGGGAAGCGACGTAATCGACTCTGTCATAGGCGCTCCCCTGTATCGAAAACGTTCGTTGTTGTGGAGATTTTCCGTTTTCGCCATCGAATCGCAACGAATGAAATAACTGGCGGGAAAATTTAAGGTTTTATGTATGTCTTAGTTACGAGTTTTAGGCCAACTCCAGGTTTTTGCTCACATCCTCGTCTTTCAGATTATAGATCACCAGAACTCCAACAGGCTGTTTTCTTTCAGCATTCACTGTTGAACTCACTTTTTTTTTTTTGAACATGGTGTTAAGTTGTTCTTCCAAAAGATCAAGAGTGTATAATGCTCTGCTGGAAATTTGCAGAGTTTGGTCAATTGCTAGTATCAGGATTAATCAATACACCTGTCGCTGGGACTTTCAAATTATACCAAGAATTGTAAATGGAGCAGGAAGGAAGCCTGATATAGGCTGGCTTCTCCTCGATTGTGGTTAATGGAAGGCGCGCAACGATCGTGAGTACAACCATTATACATGTACAAATGGATTTTACAAAGTGGCTGTCAACGCCACAAGCCAAAAAAAGCGTCCGTCGCTCCCAAGGCAAAGGCCCTTGCAGAGTTCCTAAAGCGTTTCCCAAACGCCAACATGAGGCAATTCACAAGAAGTAGAATTCAAGGCCAGCCCGGGATTACTGCAAAATCCCGACGAGGTTGGTGAAAAAATTGGGGCAGAGCCTTGCGAGTTGCCCTCCTAGTTGGCAACTCCTATCAGCTGATGCTGACGAAAAATGTGAAACAACTGGTGCCAGCGGTTGATTTCGCAAACAACATTGCACGTCTTGACGGGCTGTTCAACCAGGAGCAAAACATGCATATCACGCCCATAGAGTATTTCACCTCGAGGTACAGAGAAATTTTTACAAACACGAAGCAAGCACTCGACAAGGAGAGAGGCAAGGGCACGGCTGGATGGGCCAAACATGAAATATAGGCCGCAGCAGCTGAATTTTGCGCTATGGTGCGCCAACACCAGTTGTGGCGTTCCACGGTACATTTGTTGTCGTCAGATCTACCACTCTGATGTGGACCCACTTGTCCTACCTTAGTACATTTGTAATGACGTCGAAAAGGCAAACCAATGGTACATTCTAAACGGCATGATCCATCGTGAATTACGCAAAGAAATATCAAGCTTTAATTAGAGGTCAAACTGACCTCCAATTTTGTTTTCCAGTGAATTACGAGTTAGACATATTCGGAATGACTATAGATAATATACTTAACTTTGACAGCCAAATATCTGCTGTTTGTAATAAAATAAAAAAAAATCAATTTAATGTTATGCTACGGTTCCGCAACACCTTCTCTAAGAATACAATGTTCAAGTTTTACAAGACATTCATCCTGCCACACTTTTTTATTATTGTGCAGTATGGCATTCAGTTGTGGTACACGCAACAGTGAAAAACTGAAAGCACTTTGATAAGCGCATTCTTAGATTTATTTTAAATGACTATACTTTTCACTACACCACTCTGCTTAACAAGGTTGAAATAAATTCTTTGTATGATAACAAGCGCATTAACATTTTTTTAAATACTAGTTTGCAAGAGTCTATTTTTTAATCATTATCCAACCTATGTGAGGAATATGTCTGCTGTTCGCCATACAACCTATAATTTGCGCGGTACCCGTATGTTGGCTCTAAGCAAGCCTAGAACGACAATCTTTGGACTATTCTTCTTTTTGCTATTTTTCCGCCCAGCAGTGGAATGCACTTCCCGATGAGTTAAGGAACTGTACTTGTCCTGATTTTAAGCGAAGTGGGAAAAGTCTTAATACGTTTGATTAGTTTTACTAATTTTTCGGCTTGTTTTGTATGTTTTTTTTTTTTTTCAGTGTTAGAGATCAAATTTTTTTCTCGAAGATATTAGCTATATAGTGTAGCTACACCAAAATTCGCGTTTAAATAAGGGTTACATATGTATGCGTGTATGTATGTTGGACATGCAGCTGACCTCCACGCTACGGGTATTATTTCAGTTTCATGTTTATTTCACGATACGCAGAATTATTATCGAGATGGGCGGCATCTAAAGTGTGAGCGTTTTGCCGGTAGACCTTATACATTCAGCCAGACAAAAAACAAATATAACATCCCCTCGTACAAGAGAATTTCTGCCGAGTTCGGAGTAGCACCAAACATCATGCAACCTCTTTGCCTTCTGCTGTATGTATAATTTGTATTTGTGGATTATTTTACTCTTACACCAATTACTCTTTCTGCTTTGCTTTCAAAGGGATTCTTTTTTTTCCCTGGCTAGACGGCTTTTGACACTTTAATAAAGTTTGTATCTATCTATATATTATTAAAGACAATGTCGGTATGACCTATAAACGTTGTTATAAAATTTCTTCACGAGGTTTGGAAAAAAAAGAGAGAGAAATAATAAGAGAAAATCCCACCGGAAGAGCTGAATGTATACCTTAGCTTAGTGAATTCATTATTGCAGCTACAACAAAGAAAGGAAAACAATATGAGCCGTCCTGTCTCAGAGGAATGTTATCAAGCCCTGGCCCGTTATCTTACAATTCGCGAATAGGTGAAAAGGCTATTCATTTGGTCTCGAATTTACGAGATTGGCAATCCCTTTGAAAGCAAAGCAAAAAGATCTTTAAAACAAGGCCAAGGAAAAAAAAAAGCCGAACGCAACTACTGCTCACTCAGTAGAGGAAATTGATATTCTCTTTGAAAAAAAGGTCTTGGGAACAAGAATTTTATTTTCAGCACTCGAGGGGAAATTTTGTATCCCCCGGCTCGGCGCGGCTATGTAATATTTTTTATACATGTCCTTGACATGTATAAAATAACAGATAAGTAAGGCCTTTTCTTCATTTTATCCACAAGCTTTGCTTTTATCGTTGACCGAAAAAGTTGAGAAAGATTCATTTCCCTCAAAAATGGTTTGACTAGCTACTGCTTATGACCTCATATCTCGTTCCTTACGAAAGCCAGTTTATAATTTTGTCGGGATTTGCAATGCACGTAAGCTCCCAAGAGAATCGCAAGCGAAGTGTGATCTTGCTTTTGAAGCCTGTAAAAAGTTTGTAATTAAGGAAATTACTTCTTTTGGAACTGGCGATGTTGATGACAACGTCTTGGGAACGACCATGCTTTACAGCCTTATTACAACAAAAAAACGTTGCATTGATAATTACTTACCCAGATTTTGCTTCCGTTAGAGGTAGTGGACAGCTAGGCGCTGCTGTTGTCTCTGACGTGACGGGAAGCCAAGAGCTTTCCAGCTCTAAGGACAACAATATTTATTTTGGCAAATGATATTAATTGTGATTGATAGTTTTCAGTAGTACTTTTGCCCCCCAAATAAAGACTTGTAATTGTTAATTATATTCATCAAAACGATTCCTTGTTAAAATAGACCTTTCTGGTTTTGTACCGCTATTAAAATATCTCATATTAAACAGCTTAATAATCTTATGACTGAAAACGATAAATAAAGTATGCTACACATTTTCACCCAACCCACTCGCCACTTTCTTCAGTTCTTGGCACGACATCATTTATTTTGGGAAAACGTGACCTTTTTGCGTCTTAAAAGGTTAACAACCATTGCACGATAATCAGTTGCAGAGTTGCTTGTAGAATAGCACGGAGTCGATATCAACAAAGGAGAGCCTCCACTGGAAAATCCATCTTTGAGTAACTCGTCGACATGTTTTCACTTCGATATAAGGTATGTTCTCAAGGTACAAAAATAGCTGTTGTCCCTACAAAGGTTTACTTCATGCTAAACCATCGGCTAGTGTAAACACCTCTGTGTACATCGGAGGTGTTTGCGCCACAGACAAGCTTCGAAGAGTTGAACTTTACCGTGAAGAGGTTTCAAATAAACAGCTGTATATCTGTATATTAAGTGATGTGAGTTGCAAGTGCACTGATAATAGGAAGTCTGTGAAACATTTCTCTTCGTTTGAATCCATTCGGCCAAGTCTCTTGTTGGTTGGGAGTGTCAGCACATTTGTCTTCCGTTATTTGAGACAGGACTGCTTAGAGTTTCTTTTTAATGACCGCATGAGAAAATAAACCAACTGACAATCCGCTTCTATTCGAACAAAGAATACTTTCAGCAATATACTATAATTTATGTAACAGCCGCTAAAAGTGGAAAGGGGGGGAAACGGCAAATTCGAACTACTTTCTTTTAATACATTGCATTGGCTTTTAAACTAGCTTAAATTGATCTAATTATTAGTTATTTTTCGAAAGGAGCAAAGATATATGGCTTTTAGTGAATAGTTATGAAACGTGTCAAATGTGTCACTATAAAGAAAAAAAAAATGCTAGCCATCTATGTACGTAATACTCATTTAAGTGAAAGTCCGAATAATTTCTTTTTTTAATTGTCTTATTTTAATCAGATTTTAATGTGGTTATTTGCGGCTACACTGATTTTCATAGGTCAACGTTCTGCAAGTGCAAGTAAGTATCAATAGTAAGGTGATTTTAGGATCCAAATGGCTAGTCTTTGAGAGTGTGCTAACCTTAGTGTGTGTCGGCATACAATTTGCACCTCACAACGGGAGGAAAAAGAAAGTCACCACAAACCAACTTAACAACGGTATTAATTTTTATAAACGTAAGAGATAATGAGATTGTATGTAAATACACTTTACAAATAAAATTTACGGTGTATTACTTGAGATATCATGCGTGCAAGACATTAAGGAAGTATAACTTTCATGTGAAAAAATAGAATACAGAGCTGGAGATGAAGCACCAGTAATGGGATTAAGCATTCGGGCTAAAGAACTCAGCTTTAATTAAAGTAGTCATTGTAGGTGCGGTATTGCGTTGAAACTCGTGGAGTCTGAAGCGTTTGTTTATTCTTAAAACCAAAGAAAAACAAGATTTTTTGAGTCGATAATTTGTAATACATCGGAATTTCTCATTTCATGTTTGTTTTCAATCATATTTTTATGGCATCGTATCGCTCATTTAAGAAACTGAAAGTGAACGCAAGGGAAAATAGGAGACGGTTAGGCACTCACGTCTTGGTTATCGGCGTTTCCGTCATACATACCGACGCATGCGCAAGTTTAAAGACAGGTTACAGGTAAAATAATATTAGTGGTTATTACTTGGATCCAAATAATAATGTATTTGTTGTTTTATAGACATGTAATTGAGAAGCATCCTGGCCTTGCTAATCCAGATAAAAATCTTAACGTCACCTTCAGCCTACTCTGCAAACTCGTTTTATTTTAGCTTTTGCATCTGACTTCATTAGCTTTTATCGTGTTACTGAGCCACCATTACTCTATACGATTAGGTCCATCAGTGTCTCTCAAATATAAGTTCTATTTGTGTGATATCATACTAACGTATTGTTTCTAAGCATTAGAAAGTAGCAGCGAACTTGGAATGCAAGACAAAATAATCCCAGATAATGGTATTACGTCATCATCTGAGTTAAGCGCCAATCACGCACCTGCATTTGCACGGCTGGATGGACCGAGAGCCTGGTGCTCAGCTCCGGAAGATATATCACCGTATATACAAATTACTTGGGACGAAGAAAACCTTATAACAGCGATAACAACCCAGGGAAGTTTTCGCGATTTTAGTTGGCCAGAAATTTTGAAGTTGCATACATGAGAGACGAAAAATGGACATCGTACAAAAAGGTAACTTTTTCTGAAAACTAACAGTGGTGGTTTTAACAGAATTATAAAGTTACTGTCGACGTTTTTTTTCCGAATGATTACTTTGTCATGACCATTTACATTGAAGGGAACAAAAGGCAAGGAAGTGGCAAAACCATAAGATAGTCACCATTACGGTGTTGATGTTTGCGGTTTAAATTCCTGACATCTTGTTGGCTCTTTTCGGATCATAACAAGATTCTTAACATATATCTTGTATTCCTTTCCCGTGGAGCCTAAACCACTGCGGTGTTTAAACACACAAACCCAAAACTTAGAAAGTGTCGCTACCACAGTTTCACTCGCAAATATTTGATGACAGTTACAAATACATTCATTCTTACAAATTTTCCATAATCTTCTTTGCTAACAGGCCTATCACTGAGCTAGGAATATAAATAAAGGCCTTTTAATTTTTCTGTTTACAGCTACTTAAAGGTAATCGGAACAGCAGATCCTTGAAAAATAATGTCTTCAAGCCACCAATCAGGACACGATCAATCAGGATATACCCAAAAGATCCATTTGGGTTTTTGATGGATTCAACAGTTCCTGTGGTTCCTTGTCTCAGTTTGGAGCTTTATGGATGTTCTGCTCCAGGTAGGTAAAGATGGCGAACTTCAAGGCAGTGGCGTGAATCATAAAATTATGAAATTTGTGTGTTAAAGGGCGCGAAGAATTAAAGTCAGCTTTTGGATGAAATGATCATCTCAAAATTTTTGCCGATTATTTAGCCATTAGTTATGATCTACACACATCACAAATTCAAACTGCAGAATTAAACAACAACAGAACAAAACAAAAAACAAACCAAACCGAAACAAACAAAACACCTTAATCATAGGATTCACTTGGTGCTTTTAGGGTTAATTCCAGAAGCTTCCTGTTTGTGATTCGGACTTACTGCTGTTGGTTAGACGCTTAATCAGCAGTTACTCTTATCCAGAGAGAAAAAAACAGCTGAGCTCTTCTTCTATCGTCTTTTTTACTTAGGCCTATCAAACTGTCATGCTGCATGGGCACTGATAACGTGTTCACTTTTTTGACTTCTCGTTTCATCTTCAGCGTCTTGTGATCCTCTACAAATCCTTAGGAATGGAAAAATACACAACAATGGCAATGAAAATGGAGCATTAGTCTCATTTTCATGTAATGAGGGATTTAAGTTGCAAGGTTTGAGGCAGATCAAATGTCTTCAAGGAAAATGGAACGGCAGTATTCCAACTTGTGAAGGTTTGAGATATGAAAATTGACAAGACCGCAGAGCTTTTGGTGAAATATTTCTCATCTGAGGAATAAAATACGTATACTAAACTATTCTTCTTTTTTTTTTTTAATAAATAAATAAATAGAACATTTTCGTTCTCTTTCTCGCCCAAAGGCAATTGCAAGAATCCAGAACCTTTCATAAATGGTTCAATCATCGGAGAGGATTACAGTTCTGGATCGTCCATTCAATTTCGATGCAACGTTGGTTACCAACTACTTGGGTCAGAAATAATATCTTGCGTAAATGGAACATGGAATGAGACCGCCCCTGAATGCAAACGTAGGTTGCCGACAGATAAGTATTTTATAGGAACATCTTAATGTAGCACAAAAACCCAGCCATCGCACAGGACTGGTTAGTAAGTTAGGGGATTTCTCGGTCTGACTTCAAGAATTCGGGCAACTGGTTCACTGAAAGTTTTGTAAATCTTTTTTAAGGGTACTTTTTAAAATAAAATGTTTATAATCGTTGAGAGATTTAAGAAAAAGAGTTACGTTTGTTTTTTTTTGCAAACAAGTCTCAAAGCCATGATTCTCACAAAACCTTGAGCTGTTTAGGAACACCATAGTTGTAATTGGGCGACATCTTTCACGCTTCCAAATCATTCCCTGTGCACAAGTTCTTTAAAGTTTGTTACAAGGAGCTTATGTCTACATTTACATGTATTTATCTTCTAAAATCTAAACTCGTGAGTTGGGATCTCCTAAAAATGTGTTGTCGGACGGAAAAGAGCTCGAGGGGTTTGCTTTCGCTTTGACACAACCATTGAAATTTCCGGGTAAATTTTTGCAATGGCTGCAAAATGAGTTAGCTCGCAATTTTGAACCGTTGAAAGAAGAATTAACTTGTGTTTTTATACAAGTTGTAGTCTTGATATTCTCCAATCTTGATTTTCTACAGTAGTTTATCTGATATATAAACGACAAATGAAGGTTAAAAAATTGACTTCCGTGAAAATATTATAGCTGTTGAATGTGGTGATCCTGGGAAAACATCAGATGGAGAGCAGATTACTAAGAAAGGCTTCGTCTATGGTGGATCAGTCAAGTTTGTTTGTGACAAGAATTATACTCTAGTGGAGACTGATGTTATATATTGTCAAGCTAATAGGAGTTGGAGTTCCTCTGTTCCACGCTGCGCAGGTAAGTACCATTTCGGGTAAGGAAAAATAAAAGACATTTAAGGGCTCTTGAAAGTATAAATAACAGTAAGATTATATGGTCGTAGAAACATCATTTATGAAAATTAGAGGTAGAAAATTTTAGCTTTTTACAAATACGTATTAATACTAGTTGTTCGAACAACTTAGTGTGCTGAATAAAAATAAGGGAAACGCAATTAATTTATTATGAAATTGGGGCTTAAAGAAAAAACCATTTGTTTGCTGTTGACTAGTTTTTCTGGCATTAAGATTTTTCTTTCTGTTTTAAATAAAGCTAACTGTCAATCCCCTGGTCATATAAATCACGGCCTTAAAATCGGTAAGAACTACAAGCACGGAAAGACAGTTCGATACTCTTGTAACCTTGGGTACACACTTGAAGGCGAGGCTGAAGTGACTTGTGAAGAGGGAACATGGAATACTGATACCCCCAAGTGCAAAGGTACAGTCTGTAAGCGTGCATGAATATGTATTTATTAGAGATATATAGCTTTCGTTAATGTTGAGCCTTTGAGTTGCTTTATTCATTAACTTTGTATTGTTTTATGTTTCAACAAAGGGGCAGTTGTGCTTATTTGATGATAACCTTGCGTCGACTATATCATTGTTTATTATAGTGCGTCCAGTGACCAGTTTCTGGAAAACCCGGCCTTATTATTAGGGAACTTAAGAACCACGACGAAGTTCACGACGACGACGTCTGTTGACTGAGAAAGGACTGGAACGAGAACGTCAGTTTTGGCGGGAAAAAGGAACTTAAGATGCAGTCGATCGGGTAGGTCGACGACGACGACACTGAATGTAAACAAACATGTAGAAGTAGTACAACTGTGATGTTCGTTTGCAACAAAGTTTTTTCGCAAAGGCGTCTTTTAAGACGATGCAAGATCTTATTTTATAAGCCGTACGTCTACTTTCATTGACGATGAAGAATTTTTAGTGTTGTCTGACCTTTTCGAATGGAAAAATCTCTACTTTCCGTACGAAGGTTATTCAACTTTCAACCTGAATGACATGACCGAGTCAGAGTTTAGATTTGGAAAAAGAGACATTCCGACGCGATAGCTGTTTTCCATATAAAGTTCATTTCCTCTATATTAAAGACATATGATTTGCCTGACCTAAATAGGTACAAATAAACTTGTCACTTACGAGTTCGCTCGCTCGGCCTGCACAGCTGAGTGTTGTCTTCGAAGTAAACACAATTCATCAGTCAAATTTTCAATCAACATCGCTTGTTAGCAGAAAAAAGAAAGGATACCTGGATTTACGAGGAGAAAAAAATACAAAACCCTTGAAAAATCGCTTAAAAACAGGGAGTTATACCTGCCGAAGCTTGTGGACTGCAGGACGACGTGACTCTACTGTGTTTGGCGTCGTCGACGACACCACGACCACGACGACGAAATTTGTTAACCGCGCTTGCGCAGTGCACGGTATCTCACTTCCGGTCTTCGTCGTCAAAGTCGTCGTCATGGTTCTTAAGTTCCCTATTAAAAGGATCAATTACGAAAAGCTTTGTTAATATGTTTGAGAATTTAAATTGAAGATCGAGGTATTAATAATATTGAACTAGTTCAACAAAGCTTGATTGCCAAAAAAATCTTAATTATCTCAAAATTTTGAAACGTTAACAGAAGAATTAACTCGACGTGTGCATCTATCCATAGTGAACAGTTTTCCTTAATATTCTGCAATCTCCATTTCATATACCAGTTTATATGTAAGCGACAAAGCCTTAAATACCGTATTTATTCGAATAAGCGCCCAACCTCGAATTAGTGCTTACCTCGAATAAGAGCCCATCCTAAAGGAGGAAAAAGTTAATAAGCGCCCACCCCCTCCCCCTTTCACTCAAACTCAAATATGCGCCCACAACCAAAACGCAACCCTTCCCCCTCCCACCCCCCAAGAATGAATAAGTACTAAGAGATTTCCTCGAAGACGGAGTTTTCCTCAGTGTATTGATCATTTTACAGAAACCTTTCTTTGTTTCATTTTTATGTTTTGTTATTACCATTTATTGTTTTGTTGCAAAATAAACATACTACACTTGCTGAAAATGGCGAAAATATAACAAGTGCCCAGCCTCGAATAAACAACCTCCTCGAATAAGCGCACACTCTCAAGGTCCAAAAATTTAATAAGCGCCCATGGTGGTTAATCGAATAAATACGGTATTCACTTTCCTACAACTCTTATTATAGCTGTTGAGTGTGGTGATCCTGGCAAACCAACAAATGGAGAGCAGATTGTCAAGAAAGGCTACGTCTATGGTGGCTCAGTCAAGTTTGTTTGTGACAAGAATTACACTCTAGTGGGGACTGATGTAATATATTGTCAAGCTAATAGGAGTTGGAGTTCCTTTGTTCCACGTTGCTTTGGTAAGTTCCATAGTTCGTGGGAGAATTAAGGAGAATCGAGGACACTAGTTTCACCTTTCTCAAATACTCCTAAATTAAAAATTCAAAGGCATAGCTCGATTTGATTTTCAAAGTCATATAAGAGCTTTTCATCAATCCGTAAACTAGTTAATTGTTTGAACAATTTAATTTAGCAAGCTCGTACTGCAGTAACGAAACCGTGATTCAAACAAATACTTTATTTTTATGAATTTGCGTCATAAAAAAAAAAAACAACAACAACAATTTCCTTTGTTGCCTTACTTCTTTTTCCTTTTTTTAAAGTTAGTTTGTTGTGTTTTTAACTAAGCTAACTGTCGACTGCCTGGTGATGTAAATGATGGCCTTAAAATTGGCAATGACTACACCCACGGAAAAACAGTTCGATACTTTTGCAATCTTGGGTACGCACTTGAAGGCGAGGCTCAACTGACATGTGAGGACGGAAGATGGAACACTGATACTCCCAAGTGCAAAGGTAACGATCACTGTTAATGTTCTAAACAGCTTTTGTTTATTTAGAAACTTAAAAAGCTTGAGATTGTTTTATGAATTGTCTAGTCTAGGGACCTGAGTTTTTTGGAAAGTCTCGGTAGTAACCTATCCAGGAAATCTGAGTGTTTTGTTTAGGCATTTAACTTGAAGATCGAGGTTATAATACTTTTAAAAGAGGTACAAAAAAGCTATCAGTCAAAGAATCAAATGATAGACTGATTAGTTTGGGGACTCAGGTTTTAATTCAAGAAAATGGCTTTAGGCTGGAGAATTTGTAGGGACTTTTAAGAAACGCGCAACACGTCCTCATGATCATACAGGGAGAAGCCACGCGCGACCGACTCGAGCCGTTCGCGGTTTTCTTGTAATCCAAAATGAAAGATTGTATTGATTTTGGAGCTTAATGTTGTTGCTGTTGCTGTTGTTGTTGTTGTTGTTGTTGTTTGTTTGCAACTTTTAATATTATGTTAAAATTTTTTTGTAATGGCTGCAAAATAAGGCCCTCAAATTTTAACGGTCAAATCATAGTTCATTGAGTGGAATGGTTATAAAACCCGTCAGACTCCTTTGTTATATGTTTTTGTGGACCTGAAAGTGCACAACGTTCAAAAGAATTCCTATCATTTTGATTGTATTGACCAATTATTAAAACGTTGCATTAATTTATTCCGTAACAATTTGCCAACAGAAAACAAAGGATTGTGCACTTTCAGGGTGCTTCCAACATAAACTGCAGCACTGTTGTTTTTATCATTGATGTTTGCCGCTTTTCATAACCAGTCTCCTCTAATAACTATGGTCAAATGAAGAATGAACTCGAGTGCATCTACTCGAGTTGTAGTCAAAGTTTTACTTAGTGTCCTGTGATCTTCATTTCCCATACTTGTTTAGTTGCAAAGGCCAAAGGTTAAAAATTTAGTTTCCTTGCAATTATTATAGCTGTTGAGTGTGGTGATCCTGGCAAACCAACAAATGGAGAGCAGATTGTCAAGAAAGGCTACGTCTATGGCGGATCAGTCACGTTTTTTTGTGACAAGAATTACACCCTAATGGGGACTGATGTTATATATTGTCAAGCTAATAGGAGTTGGAGTTCCCCTGTCCCCCGTTGCTTAGGTAAGTGCCATGGGTAAGAGAAAATAAAAAGACATTATTCCCGCTACCTAAAGAGTTCTTAACAGTAAAAAACTACAGTTCAATTTTTGGTCGTTAAAACATGATCTCATCAATTAGCAGTAGCAATATTGTAGCTAAACGACAAAAGTTCTCCCAAAAACGTATCGTCACACGGAATAAACAAAAGTTTAACCCTAATCTGACCATGCTTTTTTCCCTTTTCTGGCTCCCTAAGACAGGGCAACGTCGGACTTTGAAACAGATCATGACAAGCAACCACCAAAGTTACTTACACCTAATAATGTACGCATCATTTTCAACATCTAGGGATAACTAACGCGATTTGACGTACTTATGACGTAACATTGTTAAAATAATAAGCAGAAACCAAATTTCATCTTTTTTTTCCCTAGAAGTAGCCTAAAGTGAAACATACTAAAATAGTGAAATGTCTGAAAAAAAAATCATGACGTTGGCTGACACACTGGTAGTCTTTAACCATAGCAGTGGCGTCATGATGACTTATTATTAGAGAACAAACTGGAACAACGCCATATTAATTCTGCCATTTTGAATTATTAGTTTTGTTCGAAGCTAGCCTGTGTAAATCGAGGAAATCGTGAGATAAAATTTGTTCTGTGTATTAAAGTACATATATGCTTAAAAAGCAAAACATAAAATAAAGCTAACAGTAAAATACTCGTTAATGTAAAAGTAAGAAAATAATAATAATAAAAAAAACTGCTGACAATTAAAACTGTTGAACACTGTTAAAATTTAAATCCAACATCTACCATTAAGTCATTGTATCTTCAGTATTTTTTACCGATACGGCGGCAATATTAAATTAATTAGAATATAAGGAGTAATATTATAGATTTAGCCAGGGTTAAAAGCGAGGCTCCCATTAATAAATTTATAAATTAAATCGAACAATAAACTTGTATTCCACAATTCAGTTAACTTTAGAGCACATTCGTGTGACTTTTTAGGGAAAGGCTAAGTGATTTTACAAAAAATAATTTGCAAACAGCCCAAGAGTGAACCAAATCTCACATCGAGTTGATAGCCTCATAAGTACACCCAAAAACTGGCAATCATCTTCGATCACATTTATTAAGAGCCATAATGGCTCTTGATCACCTTACATTAATTAGGCCTGGAAAAAAAATTCCGGCCGAATTTTTTGCGTTCGACAAGTTTATTTTACAAAATCTTGCCAACAAATCTGGGTGCGTGTAAACCAACCTTCTATAACATTTATACGTCACATCTGAGGTGAAACAGTACTATGAGGCACTGTTTTTATCATACAGACCTCGGACAACAGAATGCAGTATTTCACAATATTGCGATACAAATTGCTATTCAGGACGATCAAAGCACGCGTGGGCTTTAGCCGTAAACCGTTGAAAAATTTTTCCAAATCATCTATACGGCCAGCCGGTTCTGACTTTTACAGTGCTAGCAGTGGCGAGTCGAGTGTTTGAATGAACATTAACAGAGTTACGCTCCAACATAATAACATTATTTTAAAACGGTTTAACGCGCGGCATTTTGAGTACTCCGGGAAGCGTTGTTCAGGGGCACCCAACGACAATTTTCGGAAAATTATCTGTTCGGAAGACGATTTGAGATCTAGAATTTTCGGATCATTTTCTGTAAAATTTCTTGCTTGCCTGCTTCTCCTAGGATTTTCGAACATCAAAAAAATGGTATAATTGCCCATTTTTAACGGATTTTTACCCTAAAAAGGTCACCTAGAATTTTCGGGAGCTTTTTTTCTGGCTGAAATTTTCGGAAAGGTAGATTTTGATCCCTATAATTTTCGGATCACTATACTTTCAGCTAGGAAATCCGAACAGATGAAAAATTTATAGGGGATAAAAATAAGCCTTTATCTACTGTTTAAATACTAAAGTACGTTCAACAATGCTATGTTTATGTGGTTTTGACCTATATTCTCGTTGGGTGCCCCTGGTTGTTTACTGAACGACTGAAAACAATCAGCACAACGATTAAAATTACAAGAGAGAGTACTAACAATCAATAAAAGAAATATAATTCGGTGAAACGTATACAGAGACGACAATTTTCATTCAGGAAGACAAGTATTAAAGTGTCTCTAAAAATCCTGAGTCTTCGAGCTTAAAGCTGAAGTTTACGTTTTAAGCCGGCTTACCGGTGTTTGCTTTTTTCAAAGACGAACTCGAGGCAAGAAAATCGCTCAAACCTTTCTTTTACAGCCAGAATTATAACTAAATATTCTTTGAAACGTTTTCTTTCTATTTGCGGTGAGAAAATGTCTAAAGGCTTTTTAAAGATCTGTAAGCTTATAACAAACCTGATACTCGGTCAGATCATTGTCTCAAATCTTACAAACGTGCGTAAACAAAATAGCCGCATAAACTACGCTCGACTTCATTAAATTAGGAATAAAAAACAAACATCAAATACAATAATTACTTAGGCTTACCACTCGAGATGCAGCTCCTGAAAGGTATCAAGTAAGGCCAGTATCGCTTCAGACTTTGCAACCCTCTTACGCATTAAGCAAGATGAAAACGAAAACGATGCCATCCGAAATCGGATTTCCGACTTTGACTCAACCAAAAACCCAATAAACAAACTAGCCATGAATAACAGAAGACTCCTGATAGCAGCTGAATTTCATTTTGTACATCCAGTGGAAAAAGAAAGTTAAAAACATCACAAGTTGACACAAAACTCTGTCAGCTTCAGCTGTCAAAGTAAACAAGATTCATGATGCTGCATAAATTTTCCGCATGAACTCACCTGTCAAATTTTGACCAATCAGAGCATAAAAATTGGACGTCGAGCGTGACCAACGCGTGAACATGGCGAGAAAAGTCAAAAGCAACTGTCTTCCCTGCCTGTAGCAGCTGACTGAATTTTCGCTCCGAGGTCAGTTTGAAATCAAAATTTTGATTGTGCGGCACATAAACACAACATATTTCATATGAATTTAAAAAAAATTAAACTTGAGCCTGCGATCATTTGAAAACCAGTACCTTGTCAGCGGATAACTTCAAAAAAAACTTGACCTCGATGGGTCGACACATGCGCCCACGATACAGTCAAGTGATACTGGTCAGCGGATACCTTGTTTTGACAGCTGTCAATGGATCACAACATTGACGTGTATCAGTTTTCCTGTGCACCGATCCCAAACTAGCTAGAAAGTATGAGACTGAACATTGATCGCGATCTAGTAAAATAATTAACTGGTCAGCGGACAGCTTCCAAATAAATCACGTCACCTTAATGAGTTGACATCATGAGCCCGCGATATGGTCATGGCATACTGGTCAGTGGCTATCCTGTTTTGACAGCTGTCAATTGACCATATTGTGAATGTCCAACGTAAAAGATGTGGCAAGACACGCCTGAGACACCCCTCCCTTCCTTTTGATAGTCTCCCCTACCCCACCCGTACAATCCGTAGACGCGTACGTACGATCCCAAACTAGCTAGAAAGTATGAGACTGAACATTGATCGCGATCTAGTAAAATAATTAACTGGTCAGCGGACAGCTTCCAAATAAATCACGTCACCTTAATGAGTTGACATCATGAGCCCGCGATATGGTCATGGCATACTGGTCAGTGGCTATCCTGTTTTGACAGCTGTCAATTGACCATATTGTGAATGTCCAACGTAAAAGATGTGGCAAGACACGCCTGAGACACCCCTCCCTTCCTTTTGATAGTCTCCCCTACCCCACCCGTACAATCCGTAGACGCGTACGTACGTACGTACGTACGTACGCTCGGTCAATCACGTGACAACCAAAGGAAAAGAGGTTGACCATAATCTATGGGTATGGGGCTCTGTCCCACGCGCGCCCCGCTATTATGGGATGCCCAGGGGTCATGAGCACGATCGGATACACTCGCTCAGTATTTAAGCGCGCTTCTTGGGGCAATAAGTTTTTCAAGAACAAGATTGTAATGGGAAAAAGGAACTTTGTACCGTGTTTGGATGTAATAATGATCGCCTTTTACCCGAGAAATAGTACAGTGAAAAACAATACCAGTTTCTTCAGAGTGTCCACGATTTTAACTGCTTCTTTTTTTTTTTGCATTTTAGAATCATTATCTGACTTCTTCCTCTAACTAATAATTGGTTGTACTAGAAGCATGTCCATGGGAACATTTTTCTTACGTGTTACAACTATTTCCCTTTCATAGCCCTTCAGAAAGAGCGTTGGATGAGGATGACCGTCAACCAGTCCTCCAAATTTAAAATGATTTGAGCAAACTTAATTAGTATTTTTGTACACCTTAAATACCTTCTGGCTTAGTAGTCTCGTCCAAGTAGCCAAGTCCCTTTCCTCTTTGCAAGAGCAGAATTAACGTACCTCCGAAGAAACTGGTATGATCATTTTTACCCCAAATACAACACAGCGGCCTTTTTTCCCATTACAAACATATTCTAGGAAATCTTTGGGAAAAGTTGCCCGAAAAGCGCGCGTAAATACCGAACGAGTATATCAGATCAAACTTATGCCCCCTAGGCATCCCATAATACTCCTTAAAACCAATTAATTCAATATGGCCGCCGTATCGGTAAAAAAGTCATTTGGCCATTTGCACATCTCCCATAATACACCTCGTTTGCCCCTAAAGTTTTGCATAACCTTTTTTTCAATTTCTCCTGGTTATTGCAATTTTCCCGGGAGAGACTGGAGACTATGCTTATGCAAAATTTGGGGGCCAAACAAGGTGCATTATGGGAGAAGTGCAAATGGCGAATATGGACACCAAAAGGCCTCGACTGAATTAACAGTTATAACAAATATTTAAATAATTCTAAATTGAGTGTAATACAATTTTTCGGTTAAAAAAAAAATCTTACAATAACTCCTTTTTTATAGAAAAACAGACGAATTTCGTAAAACAAGGCTGTTAAACCTGGGTTGCCATGCCGGTTAACGTTAAAGTTGACGTACAGGTCGCCATATTTTTAAAATGTTCTTGGATAATTTTTAGGAATATTTGCAAAGTTTGATTTCATAGTTTGAACGATTTTGAAGATATTCAAGGATATTCCTTGGTCTCAAAAAGGTAAAAGCGAAATCAAAATAACTCACTCAATTAGTTTATATAAAGAACTAAATAAATAACGAGCAATTAGTCTTATTCCCTTTCTTTTTTCTGTAGCTAAGCTTGATTTTTTTCTTTTCGATTAAGCTAACTGTCGTTCACCTGGTGTTTTAAATAATGGTCTTAAAATCGGTAAGAACTATACACACGGAAAAACAGTTCGATACTCTTGTAACCTTGGATACACACTTGAGGGCGAGGCTAAACTGACCTGTGTAGATGGAAGATGGAACACTACCACTCCCAAGTGTAAGGGTATGCGTTCATTCTTGTTTTCTAAAATAAAAGCTTGTGTTGATCTTGGAGGTAAAGCGGGTTGTTTTATTTGCAATTTTTCAAATTTCGTGGCAGATTTTGGTAATCGCTGGAAAATGAATTATATAGCCCGCAACTTTGAACCGTTGAAAAAAAAAAAAAAAAGAATGAACTCGTGTGCGTCTATTCAAGTTGAAGCTACTTAATACCCTGCAATCTTCATTTCTTCTATGATTTTATTGTATGTAAACAACGAAGACTAAAAATTAACGACCCTGTAATTATTACCATAGCTGTTGAGTGTGGAAATCCTGGCAAGCCAACAAATGGAAAGCAGATTGTCAGAAAGGGCTACGTCTATGGCGGATCAGTCAAGTTTGTTTGTGACGAGAATTACACTCTAGTGGGAGCTGATGTTATGTTTTGTCAAGCTAATAAGAGTTGGAGTTCCTTTGTTCCACGCTGCGTGGGTAAGTACCGTTTGGTAAGAGAAAATAATAATAAGAAAAAAAAATTTACCCTCATTATTTAGTTATTGTCAGGGCTCTTAAAAGTATAAATAACAGTAAGATTATATGGTCGAAGAAACATAATTTTATGAAAATTAGGGGTAGAAAATTGTAGCTTTTTCCACATACGTATTAATACTAGTTGTTCGAACAATTTAACTTAGTGTGCTGAATAAAAAAAAGAGAAACGCAAGTTAACGAAACCAATTAATTTATTATGAAATTGGGGCTTAAAGAAATAAATCATTCGTTTACCCTAGTTTTTCTGTTGTTAAGATTTTTTTTTCTGTTTAAATAAAAGCTGACTGTCGATCCCCTGGTGATATAAATCATGGCCTTAAAATCGGTAATAACTACAAGCACGGAAAGACAGTTCGATACTCTTGTAACCATGGGTTCGCACTTGAAGGCGAGGCTGAAGTGACTTGTGAAGAGGGAACATGGAATACTGATACCCCCAAGTGCAAAGGTACAGTCTGTAAGCGTACATTAATTTGTATTTAGAGATATATAGCTTGTAGCCTGGGACTAGGATCCGCATTGGGGGAAAAAGGAAAAAAAGTCGGCGTGGCGAAGCGAGCCGAGAGGTAGTCTGGGGAGGAAAAGGGTGGCGGAGCCTGGAGATATGCCTCTGATGCCGCCGCTCCGCCCTCCGGCAATTAACTTGTCATTGAAATATAATGTCAACACGTCAGCACGTCAGCTTATTATGTAGCTTTTGTAAAAAAAGAAAAGAAAAGATATTTGAATTCGAAATGAAGCCGTAAGAGTGCAAGCAAAGAGATCTACTTAACTTCAATCGCCAACTCGAGTACCACCAGCTACAGCAAAGAGAAATAAAGACGTTTAAGAGGAAAAATGCGCCGCGTTCGGCCGTTGAAGATCGCCGAATAGATTCTCAAGGAGATCCCTCGCAGTTCGCATCATAATTCTCGTTTACATATTAGTTGTCTGTTTTGTAAAGTATGTCTGTTATCTTTGTACTAGCCTGCGAGGAGAGGTTTCTTTCTTGCCTACATGGCTTTTAACGTTTTACGAAGTCGTTCGCGTCGCTTTTTAGTTGCGTATTTGGTTTGTTAACTATGCAACTGATAAGCGACGCGAACGACTTTGTAAACGCTAGGTAAAAGCCATGCAAGATCGCAACAACTGCTCGCTCCGTACGGTTTTGGTTATGCGTTCTCAGAGCACAAGGCTTTTAGGTGTACGCAACATGTGTTCTTTGCATATATCCACTGATTCTTGGGTTTTATCACACGCTTTTGGTATGGAGCGTGATTATTATGCTGTGCCTTTTAAACCTCGGTTTATAAGTCAATCGCTTTGTAAATGTGACCGTAGTTTACCACTGGAGAGTATAAGAAAAAATCCACGTATTTTGAATGCTTCTTTTTCTTTTTGCAACAGATCACAGGGGTATTTTTTGCTCTTCTTGGAGTTGAGGGATAAGCGAAAAGTCTCGCAAAGAAATTTGTATGGCTTGCTCGAAATCCGTGTTTTAAGAAATCTTTTCCCGAAGTGTAAGAGCATGATAAGAGCGCGATTCTGTCTACAGCACCGCGAATCTGTCAACATGAAGACGTTTGACCAATCAGAACATGATATCAGATTCTGGTTATTATAGAACGGCAGCATCAAAGGCATGTCTCCGGGCTCCGCCGCTCTTTCCCCCTCCCAATCCAACGCTTGACTCGCTTTGCTCGCCGATATTTACGTATTTTCTCTATTTGACCTCAGCCTGGTCCCAGTCTAGCTTGGGTTAACGTTGTTTTGTGTTTTAACAAAGGGGCAGTTGTGCTTATTTGATGATAACTTTGCGTCGACTATGACATTTTTTATTATGGTGCGTCCAGTGACCAGTTTAATTCTGGAAAATC
Organism: Porites lobata; assembly: GCA_942486035.1. NCBI lineage: Eukaryota > Metazoa > Cnidaria > Anthozoa > Scleractinia > Poritidae > Porites > Porites lobata. The sequence goes on from CALNXK010000027.1 coordinate 1,447,502, forward strand.
TGGCTATGTTATTAAAATGATCAATTGCGAAAAGCTTTGGCAATATGTTTGAGAATTTAAATTGATGATTGAGCTTTTAATAATATTGAAGTATTTCAATAAAACTTCATTGCTAAAACATGAAATATCTCAAAAATGTAAATCGTTTAAAGAAGAATTAACTCGTGTGCATCTATCCAAGTTGCAATAAAAAGTTTAATATCCTGCAATCTTCTTTTCATATACTAGTTTATATGTAAGCGACAATGCCTAAAATATTCACTATCCTACAATTCTTATTATAGCTGTTGAGTGTGGTGATCCTGGCAAACCAACAAATGGAGAGCAGATTGTCAAGAAAGGCTACGTCTATGGCGGATCAGTCAAGTTTGTATGTGACAAGAATTACACTCTAGTGGGGACTGATGTTATATATTGTCAAGCTAATAGGAGTTGGAGTTACTGTGTTCCACATTGCCTAGCTAAGTGTCATTGGTAAGAGAAAATAAAAGACTTTAGTCCCGCTATGTTTCTCCAAAAGCTTTTAAAAGTGATAAAACACAGTTATATTTCGTGGTCGGTTAAAACCGATCTGTACATAAATTAGCAGTAGAAATCCTTTAGCTTTTAAACGACAAAAGTTCGACAAAAGACGACAAAACTTATCGTCACTCAGAATAAACAAACGTTTAACCCTAATGTTATCATGCTTTTTCCCTTTTCTGGCTTCCTAAGACCGGGGAACGTCGGAGATTCCCCTCTATAACTTTTAAACAGATCATGACACACAGCCACCAAAATTTCCCCTAATAATGTACTCAACATTTTCAACATCTAGGGATAACTGACGTGATTTGACGTTCTTATCACATAACATTGTTACGAGTTATAATTAAGCAGAATCCAAACTTCATCACTTTATTTTGCCTAGGAGTAGCGGTGAAGCGAAAAATGCTAAAATAGTGAAATGTTTGTAAAAATCATGAAGTTTGCTAACACACGGATAATCTTTAACAATAGCACTGGCGTCACATGACTTAGAGAACGAACTGGAAAAACGCCATATTTAATCCGCCATTTTGAATTAATTTTGTTCAAAACCGGGTGATCCTTGATACCAAGTCAATGTATGCAATATTGTGTCGTTATATTATGTAGAAATTATAGGCTTATCGTTTTAGGGCTAGGGATCATTGTTATGTTTTGTTGTGACGTAACTCGAGATTTGCTATTCACTTGATATATGGTTGCACCAGCCTCAATTAAAAACCCGAGTAAATAGAGGAAGCCATGATATTAAATACGACCAAATACCTTTAATACGACCTGTGTATTAAACTATGCTTAAAAATCAAAAAATAAAATAAAAGTAAAAACACATGTAAATGTGAAATTAAAAGGGGAAAAAAACTACTAGTAATTAACATTGTTGAACACTGCTGAAATTTGAATCAAACTTCTACCATTAAATCATTTTACATTCAAGTTTTTTAATTGGCCATTTGCACATCTCTTATAAGACGCCTCCTTTGCCCCCTGAAGTTTTTCCTAACCTGTATTTGTCATTTCTGCTGGGTATTGCAGTTTTACCAGGAAACTGAAGACAATGATTATGCAAAATTTTGGAGGGCAAACAAAGTGGATTATGGTTTATGAGAGATGTGCCTTAATGGAGAATTTAGTCATCAAAAAGCCTTGATTAAATTAACAGTCATAATAAATGTATACTAGTAATAGTTGACACTACAGCTTCCCCCACTCTGTATATTGTCGGTCAATAGCATTTTTGCTCGTTGTGTAGCTCTTTGAAATATAGCGATTCATAAGGAAGATTTTCACACATTCCATACAATAGGTCTGATAATTATAAATACAGGAAACGCAAGGTTCCATGCATAGTTTCAGGTCGATTTACACAGCTTTGATCTAAACATTCTCAGTTTCGGGAATAGTTCATTCTAAGCCATAAGAAAAGATTTAATTAGAAGTTGAATTTTTTGCTATTTCTGTTTAACTTTTTACGTTTACTTCATTTTATTTGCCGGAAAGGAAGCTTTAGAAATTAAAAGGACGTTTGATCAATTCACACTCGCACATTCTAGTCTAATATTTTAAACTTTATACCGGAAGGACGTCTGTGAGCAGGGAATAAGTCAGCACAGAATTTGATTGTCGGCGAATTTCTGTAATCATCCATCGTTCTGTTAGTGAGAAGCTAACCGTTGTTCATTCGTCTTGCTTGTTTGGGGCTGAATCTTATTCCGGTCAAAGAGAGAGAAAGAGTGTCTGGCAAGGTACGTTTCCAATGAAAGATTTGTGAACTCGTGTCTGGCAAACTCTCCAAGTGTTTATATATACACAGTTATATGCACCTTATAACTTCTTCTGCGCTTAACGAGTGTCGTTAAAATTTTGGTCCATAACTTTCACTGAAACAAACTCTCCACAGAATGTCACTGATAACACGTAATGCAAAAGAATGTCGAAGTATGACTGCACAATAAATGTCACAAAATCAACCTAAGCGGTCCCTTTGGGATGTTCTGTCATAACGTCAACCTAACCATTTCGTACTTGCGGGCTCAAACTATAGAAGCGTCAACATTACCTACCGATTCCTCGCGGCCCCTGTTCAAGCAAATCGAGATTGTTTCTGTATTGACTGTGTGACTGTCTATTTCAACTGTAAGTACCTTCCTTAATATACGCGCGAGTTACTAGAGTGCGTCCTCGGGATTTCGCTTTCTGGGCGAAATCCCTGTGGGGGCAAAAATAAATCTAAATTTAGTGTGATATAATATTCAATAAAAAACCTTGAAATAAATTGATCCAATCATTTTATATAGAAAAAATGGCAAGTATTGTAAAATAAGGCCCTTGAAAACTCGTTTACTATGGTAACGTTAAAGTTGACATACAGGGAACGATGATTTGAAAGTGTTCTTTGAATATTTTTAGAAAAATCTGCTAAGTTTGTTGTCATAGTTTGATCAATTTTGAAGATATTCAACTATTAAATTTGTTTTCATACATGTAGTTTGAATTACTTTCAAGAAATTTGGGTCCTTCAACGCCCCTGAATAAGCTAAAAGCAAAATCGAAATAATTGAGACAATTAGTTTCTTATGAACTAAAGAAATAAAGCAAATACTATTTTTTGTTCCCTTTTGTTCCCTTCCTTTGTTACGATTGACTTTATTTTATTATTATTTTTTTTTATTAAGCTAACTGTCGCTCACCTGGTTATTTAAATCATGGCCTTAAAATCGGTAATAATTACACACACGGAAAGACAGTTCGATACTCTTGTAACCTTGGATACACACTTGAAGGCGAGGCTGAACTGACTTGTGTAGATGGAAGATGGAACACTGCCACTCCCAAGTGTAAAGGTAAGCGTTCATTCCTGTTTTTCAAAATAGAAGCTTGTGTTGATTTTGAAGGTAGGGCGGGTTGTTTTATTTGCAACTTTGTATCTCCATTTCTTGTATTATTTCATTATATGTAAACGACAAATTTAAATGCTAAAAAATTAACCATCCTGTAATTATTACAGCTGTTGAGTGTGGTGATCCTGGTAAACTAACAAGCGGAAAGCAGAATGTCAGGAAGGGCTACGTCTATGGAGGGTCAGTCAAGTTTGTTTGTGACAAGAATTACACTCTGGTGGGGTCTGATGTTTTGTTTTGTCGAGCGAAAGGAGTTGGAATTCCTCTGTTCCACGTTGCTTAGGTAAGTGCCAGGGTTAGGTTAGATTTGATGGTCAAAGAGACATAAGTTTTGTGAATTAGAGGCAGACAATTAGTAAGGGCTTTTCATTAATCCATAAACTAGAATAATTGTTCGAACAATTTAGTTTAGCGAACCCGGACTGCAGCCAAGGAAACAATTCAGACAAGAGATTTATTTTTATGAATTTGCGTCATAAAAAAAAAAAAAAATTGTTACCTTATTTCATTTTATTTCCTTTTGTTAAGTTAGTTTCTTGTGTCTTTAATGTAGCTAACTGTCGATCACCTAGTGATTTAAATCATGGCCTTAAAATCGGAAATAACTACACCCACGGAAAAACAGTTCGATACTTTTGTAACCTTGGGTATACACTTGAAGGCGAGGCACAACTGACTTGCGAGGACGGACGATGGAACACTGATATCCCCAAGTGCAAAGGTAAAGAACCTTTTTGTTTTCTTTCCAAATAGCTTTTGTTTATTTAGAAACTTGAGGTTGTTTTATAAACTGTCTAGTCCAGGGACGCCCTGACTTTCTGGAAAGTGTCGCTAGTGGCCTTTCCGGGAAATCGGAGTGCTTTAATATGTTTAGGAATTTACTTTAAAGATCGAGGTTCTAATAGCTGTAAAAGAGACGTAAAAAAAAACGCTATCAGTTAAAAAACAAATAATAGGCTGGTTAGTTTGGGGACTCAGATTTTGATTTAAGAAAATGCCTTCAGGCTGGAAAAATTTACAGGGTCGACTTTTAAGAAACGCGCAAAACGTCCTATCGTACAGGGAAAAGGTACGCGTGACCACTCGAGCTGTTTGCGGTCTTCTTTTTTACACAACAAAAGCTTGTGATAATTTTGGACCTTAAATTAGCTGTTGTTGTTGTTGTTCCCATATACTTGTTGATTTGTAAAGGAAGAAGGTTAAAAATGTAGCTCCCTTATGCTTATTATAGCTGTTGAGTGTGATGATCCTGGCAAACCCGCCAATGGAAGGCAGATTGTCGAGAAAGGCTACGTCTATGGTAAATCAGTCAAGTTTGTTTGTGACAAGGATTACACTCTAGTGGGGACTGATGTTATTTATTGTCAAGCTAATAGTAGCTGGAGTTCCCCTGTTCCACGTTGCTTAGGTAAGTGCCATGGGTAAGAGAAAATAAAAGACACTAGTCCCGTTGACAATTTTTTTAGCAAAAAGTTTTTCAAAGGGATAAAACAAAATTACATTTCGTGGTCGTTAAAAAATGATCTATACATAAATTTGCAGTAGAAATATTGTAGGTTTTAAACAACAAAAGTTCTGCAGAACACGACAAAACTGACTTATCGTCATACTTAATAAACAAAAGCTTAACCCTAATCTGACCATGCTTTTTTTCCTTTTCTGGCTTCCTAAGACAGGGAAACGCAGGAGGCTCTCCTCTATAACTTTAAAACAAATCATGACTCATCCACCAAAATTATGCACCTATCAATCTAATGCCGGCGGGGGGAGGCAGGGCATGGGGTGGGATTTTTCTTTTTTCAATAATTTGCAATCAAATTCTCTACCCACGGGCAAATCATTCCAGTCAAATGCAACCAAATTTCCCCACCCCAGCTGGACATTGCTGTCAATATCAAGGCAGAACCCAAGAAAGGCACGATAAAAATATCTCCAAATAAAACTGTGCAATCTTTTATAAACGTTGCTGCATCACCAAAGATACATGTTCCTGTTGCAGAGCTGCAATTATACGTTTTAACCATAATCCGTGTTACACTGCGTAGAATACATAAAATTTTAGAGAAAGTACACGTTTTGTAAGTTTAAATATACTGTTCTCAGTAAAGGGTACAAAGAAAGTCAGTTTTATAAGTTTACAGTGATTGTAGCGAATGAGCCATACACTGATCAACTGCACTTGCAAAAATCGACTTGGTTTCTCTTTACTTCCGTTTACTTTGATACCACAGTATTTTAAGAGGTTCAATTGATCAAAAATACGCTAAAACAAAGGAAATTTGAAGACAAAACAGTCCACTCAGCATTCGCTTGTTCTCATTGGCGTCCATGACTCCCTGATCTTTTCAAACCGTACGGCGCATGCGTGAAGCGTGGAAGCGGGAAACATATGTTCGGTCTCAGTCTTTTCGTCCGAGTCGGCAGTCAAATATCTCCACGTCGGGCGAAGAAAGATTCAAATATCCCCTCCCCTAGGAGAACAAGATCAGTCAAATGCCCTTCCCCAGGGCCAACAAACGCAATCAAACCCCCATCCCATGCCCTGCCTCCCCCTCCCCACCCCCCTCCGCCGGCTTTACATTGATAGGTGCATTACACCTAAAAATGTACTCATTATTTTCAACATCTAGGGATAACTGACGCGATTTGATGTCACTTACATGTGTAACGTAACATTGTTATGAGTTATACACAGATTCCAAATTTCATCATTTTTTTTGTTTGTTTTTTTGTTGCTGTTGTTGTTGTTTTTTACCTAGGAGTAGCCATGAAGCGAAAAATGCTAAAACAGTGATTCAGAAATGTTTGAAAAATCATGAAGTTGGCTAACACACGGATAGTCTTTAACAATAGCAGTGGCGTCATGATGACTTTGTTTAAAAACCCGTGTAAATCGAGGAAACCGTGATATTAAATATGACCTGTGTATTAAAAAAGCATATTTAAAAAGCAAAAAATAAAATAAAATGAAAGTAAAAATACTGATGTAAATGTAAAATTAAAAGTAAAAAAGAAAAAGAAAAAAAAAATGATGGTAATTAACACTGTTGATCACCGTTGAAACTTGAATCCAACTTCTACCATTAAGTCATGTTATATTCAAGTTCTTGAATTGGCCATTTGCACATCTCCCATAAAACACCTCGTTTGCCCCTTATAGTTGTCTACACCCTTTGTTTGTCATTTCTTCTAGGTATTGCAGTTTTCCAGCAGACAATGCTTGTACAAATTTTTGAGGGCAAACAAGAAACATTATGGGAGATGTGCAAATGGCGAATTTAGTCATCAAAAAGTCTAGATTAAATTAACAGTTATGATGAGTATATAAAATAGTTCTAAATTTATTGCGATACAATATTCAATAAATAAACCTTGAAATAAATTGATCCAATCATGTTCTGTAGTAAAAAAGGCAAGTATTGTAAAATAAGGCTGTTAAAAACTCGATTACCATGGTAACGTCAAAATTGACGTACACGTCGCGATTATATTAAAATGTTCTTTGATCATTTTAAGAAAATTTTGTCAAATTTGTTGTCATACATGTAGTTTAAATTATTTTATTCTATTTCTGAATCAGGTAAAAGCAAAATCGAAATAATTCAGTCAATTAGTTTCTTATGAACTAAAGAAATATCGACCAATTTCTTTCACTCCCTTCCTTCTTTTCTGTTGCTAAAGGCTTGATTTTTTTTCTTCTTTGATTAAGCTAACTGTCGCTCACCTGGTGATTTATATCATGGTCTTAAAATCGGTAATAACTACACACACGGAAAAACAGTTCGATGCTCTTGTAACCTTGGGTACACACTTGAAGGCGAGGCTGAACTGACTTGTGTAGATGGAAGATGGAACACTGTCACTCCCAAGTGTAAAGGTAAGCGTTCATTCTTGTTTTCCATTTCCAAAATAAAAGCTTGTGTTGATTTTGGAAGTTAATGTTATTTTCAACTTTGCAACTTTTTAAATGACGTGGCAAATTTTGGTAATGGCTGCAAAATGAATTATGTAGCCCGCAACTTTGAACATGTAAAAGAAGGATTCACTCGTGAGCGTCTATTCAAGTTGCAGGCTAAAGCTTTACTTGATACCCTTCAATCTTCATTTCTTGTATTGCTTTATTATATGTAAACGGCAACGGCTAAAAAATTAACCACACTTTAATTAATACGATAGCTGTCGAGTGCGGTGATCCTGGCAAACCGACAAATGGAGAGAAGATTGTCAAGAAAGGCTACGTCTATGGTGGATCGATCAGTCAAGTTTGTTTGTGACAAGAATTACACTCTAGTGGGGACTGATGTCATATATTGTCAAGCTAATAGGAGTTGGAGTTCCTCTGTTCCAAGTTGCTTAGGTTAGTTTCATGGGTGTGCGGAGAGACTCGATTAAAGAGAATTAAGGACACTAGTCTCACTATTTTTTTTTAAATACTACTGAAAATTTGAAGGCAGAGTTTGATTTGATGATGGTCGAAGACATTTAATTTCTGTAGAATAGGGGTAGGAAATTAGGGCTTTTAATCAATCCGTAATCTAGTTAATTATTGTTCGAACAATTTTATTTAGAGAACTCGTACTGCAGTAACGAAACAATTCAGACAAGCAATATATTTGAATTATATATGAATTTGTGTCATAAAAAAAAAAAATGTTGCCTTACAGTCTTTTTTCTCTTGTTAAAGCTGCCTGTCGATCGCCTGGTGATATAAATCATGGCCTGAAAATCGGCAATAACTACACCCACGGAATAACAGTTCGATACTTTTGTAACCTTGGGTACACACTTGAAGGCGAGGCTCAACTGGCTTGTGAGGACGGAAGATGGAACACTGATATTCCCAAGTGCAAAGGTAAAGATCATTGTTGCTCAAACGGCTTTCCCTTATGTTTATTTAAAAACTTGAGCTTGTTTTATAAACTGTCTAGTCCAGGGACCTGCGTTTCTGGAAAGTCTCAGTAGTGACCTATCCGGGAAATCGGTGTGCTTTATCTTTAGGAATTTACTGTAAAGTTCGAGGTTATAATAGTTTTAAAAGAGGTGTAAAAAAAGCTATCAGCTAAAGAAACAAATAAGAGACTGGTTAATTTAGGGACTCAGGTTTTAATTCAAGAAAATGGCTTTAGGTAGGCTGGAAAATTTATACAGGGAAATATCATACAGGGAAAAAGCAGGTGAGAACGCGAGCTGTTCGCGGTCTTCTTGTTTTCCAAAACAAAAGCTTGTGATGATTTTGGAGCTTAAAGTTGTTGATGTTGTTGTTTTTGTTGTTCAAGTTTAAATATTACGTAACAAGTTTTTGTAATAGCCGCAAAATAAATAAATAGGCGCTCAAATTTTAACCGTTAAGAGGATTGTTAACTCGTGTGCATCTACCCCAGTTTTAAAACGTTTTCCCATACTTGTTTTTTTGTAATAGATAAAGGTTAAAAATTTAGCTCCCTTGCAATTATTATAGCTGTTGAGTGTGGGGATCCTGGCAAACCCGCAAATGGAAGGCAGATTGTCAAGAAAGGCTACGTCTATGGTGGATCGGTCAAGTTTGTTTGTGACGAGAATTACACTCTAGTGGGGACTAATGTTATATATTGTCAAGCTAAAAAGAGATGGAGTTCCTCTGTTCCACGTTGCTTAGGTAAGTGTTATTGGTAAGAGAAAATAAAAGACTTTAATCCCGCTGACTGATTTTATCCAAACAGTTTTTAAATATAAAAAAAAATGAAAAATAAAAAAAAAAAAAAAAAAACAGTTACATTTCCTGGTCGTTAAAAAATGATCTATACACAAATTAGAAGTGAAATATTGTAGTGTTTAAACCAAAAACGTTCGACAATAGACGACGAAAGTTTGTTGTTTCAACAAATTAACTTATTGTCACACGGCCGTGTACAAAACTTTATCTCTAATCTGATCATGCTTTTTCCTTTTTTTGGCTTCGTAAGACCGGCGTACGTCGGAGGCTCCCCTCTGTAACTTTAAAACAGATCATGGCAAATCCACCAAAATTATACCTAATAAATAGATGCACTCATCATTTTCAACATCTAGGGATAACTGACGTAATTTGACGTACTTATGACGTGACATTCGTAAGTTATAAGCAAAACCCACATTTTATCTTTTCATTTTTTCCCTAGGAGTAGCCATAAAGAGAGAAATGTTAAAATAGCGAAATGTCTGAATAAATCATGAAGTTGGCTAACACAGTGATAATCTTTAACAATAGCAGTGACGTCATGATGACTTTGTTTATTACTAGAAAACGAACTGGAACAACGACATGTTGAATCTTCAATTTTGAATTAATTTTACTTAAAACCTGTACAAATCGAAGAAACCGTGATATAAAATATGATCTGTGTATTAAAATATGCTTAAAAAGCCAAACTAATAAAAAAATAATGATAAATAAAATTAAAAATACATGTAATTGTAAAAGTAACAGTAAAAAAAAAACTCCTACCAATTAACATTGTTCACAGGAGAAACTGAAGACAATGCTTTCATCAAAAGGTTTGGATTAGACTAACCATTATTGTAAACAATTAGAATGATTGCCCCCGCAGGGATTTCGCCCAGAAGGCGAAATCCCGAGGAGGCACTCTAGTAACTCGCGCGTTTATTAAGTAAAGTACTTACAGTTGAAATATACAGTCATACAGTCAATATAGAAAAAATCTCGATTTGCTTGAACAGGGGCCGCGAGGAATCGGTAGGTAATGATGACGTTTGTATTGTTTGCGCCCGCAAGTACGAAATGGTTAGGATGACGTAAAGACAGAACTCATCGATTACTCATTGATCATCGCCAATAATCAATGACTAATCAACTGATTACTCATCGAATACTCATTGATTACCAATTGATGTCATTGATCATCGATTGGTTATGTCTGGTTATTGTGCAGCCATACTTCGACACTCTTTTGCGTTACGTGTTATCAGTGACATTCTGTGGAGCAGTTGTTTCAGTGAAAGTTATGGACCAAAATTTTAACGACACTCGTTAAGCGCAGAAGAAGTTATAAGGTGTGTACAACTGTGTATATATAAACACTTGGAGAGTTTGCCAGACACGAGTTCACAAGTCTTTCATCGGAAACCTTGCCAGACACTCTTTCTCTCTCTTTGACCGGAATAAGACTCAGCCCCAAACAAGCAAGACGTGTGAACAACGGCTAGCTTCTCACATCAGAACGATGGAAGATTACAGAAATTCGTCGAAAATCAAATTCTGTGCTTACTTATTCCCTGCTCACAGATGTCCTTCCGCTATAAAGTTTAAAATAAGACTAGAATGCGCAAGTGTGTATCGCTCCGAAACGTCCTTTTAATTTCTAAAGCTTCCTTTCCGGCAAATAAAGTGAACTGAATGTAAAAAGTGAAAGAGAAATAGCGAAATATTCAACTTCTGATTAAATCTTTTCTTATGGTTTAGAATAAACTATTCTCGAAACTGAGAATGTTTTGATCAAAGCTGTGTAAATCGACCTGAAACTGTGCATGGAACCTTGCGTTTCCTGTATTTTTCTCACCTATTGTATGGAATATGTGTGAAAACGGTTAATTTCAAAGAGCTACACAACGAGCAAGAATGCTATTGCCCGACAATATACAGAGCGGGTGAAGCTGTGGTGTCAACTATTACTAGTTCTAAATTGAGCGTGATACACCAATTCCGACTGGTAAACTCGTGTTTCCGCAATAGTTACATCCGATTACGTTAACGGAAACATGAAATTGACTTGTTTCCGGAACGTTTTCGCGTGTTTCCGCAAGGATGCCACGCATTTATGCTTCCGGAAACACGTGTTTCCTTAGACGGAAATTTGACGGAAACGTATAAAAAAGTTGTACGTTTCCGCCGAAACCGCAGCGACGGAAACACGGGTAAACGTAATGTATCCGCTAACGGAAACATGTGATTACCGTCATGTTTCCGCAACGGTTTTACGTGTTTACGTTAAGTTTCCATTTACGGATTCTTGAAATTTCGTCCTGTGATACGGAAACCTTGAAATAAATCATGTTTTACAGAAAAAGGCAAATTTTGTAAAACAACGCTGTTAAACCTCGGCTGCCAGTTGGTAACGTCAAAGTTGACGTACAGGTCGCTATGATTTTAATTAATTTTCTTATAGATTATTTTTAGGAAAATTTGCTAAGTTTGCTGTCCTAGTTTGAACCATTTTGAAGATACTCACTGTTTAAATTTTTGAGGTCGTGAAACGGCACTAAATAGTCTAAACAAGGTAGATGCAAAATCGAGATTCACGATCAGCCAATTAGTTTCTTTTGTTCCCTTACTATTTTCTGTTTCTCTTACGCTTTATTTTTTCTTTTTTGATTATATAAGCAAACTGTCGCTCACCTGGTGGTTTAAATCATGGTCTTAAAATCGGTAAGAACTACACGCACGGAAAAATAGTTCGATACTCTTGTAACCTTGGGTACACACTCAAAGGCGAGGCTGAACTGACTTGTGTAGATGGAAGATGGAACACTGCCACTCCCAAGTGTAAAGGTAAGCGTTCATTCTTGTTTTCCAAAAAAAAAAAAAAACGCTTGTGTTGATTTTGGAGGTAAAGCGGGTTGTTTTATTTCCAACTTTTCAAATTTCGTGGCATATTTTGGTAATGGCTGCAAAATGAATTATATACCCCACAACTTTGAACTGTTAAAAGAAGAATTAACTCGTGTGAGTCTATTGAAGTTGCAGTCCATGGCCAAAGCTTTACTTGATACCCTGCAATCTTCATTTATTGTATCAGTCTATTATATGTAAACGACAAAAGCTGATGTACTTATTATAGCTGTTGAGTGTGGTAATCCTGGCAAACCAACAAACGGAAAGCAGATTGTCAGGAAGGGCTACGTCTATGGCAGATCAGTCAAGTTTGTATGTGACAAGAATTACACTCTAGTGGAGACTGATGTTATATATTGTCAAGCTAATAGGAGTTGGAGTTCCTCTGTTCCACGCTGCGTAGGTAGGTGCCATGGGCAAGTGTGGATTTCCACTACTGCTTATTAATAAATTTTACGTGCGGATACTTAGGCGCGTAAATGAAATACAGCCAATATACATGTATGAAGTGTCGGGCGTAAATGTAAACGTTGATCGAAGTTCAACTTTTACGTTTAGGCGTAACCTCTCATACATTGCCTCTTATTAATTTTATTCACGCACGTAAAATGAACGCGCGTAAACTGTAACAATTAGGCAACAGTGGAAATCCACCCTAAGAGAAAATAAAAGACACTACGCCTCAGTAGGTTTTTTTTTTTATTATTATTATTTTTTCCAGGGCTGCTTGAAAGTAAGAACAACAGTGAGATTTGACGGTTCTGGAAACATTCAAAAGAAAAAAAAAAAATGAAAACTGTAGCTTTTTACCAATACGTATACTTAAGTTGAGAGTTGGAGTACTGAATAAAAATAAGTTGGATTGAAAAAAACGAAAAAAAGGAACAGTTCAATCACTTAGTTTATTATGAAATTGTGGCTTAAAGTACAACTCTTTAGTTAATTTACTTTTTTTATTTTGCTAAGTTTGTTTGTTTTTCTGTTTGTGCTTTTCATTTTTTAATTAAGCTAACTGTCGATCACCTGGTGATTTAAATCATGGTCTTAAAATTGGTAGCAACTACGCGCACGGAAAAACAGTTCGATACTCTTGTATCCTTGGGTACACACTTGAAGGCGAGGCCGCGCTGACTTGTGAAGAAGGAAGATGGAACACTGATACTCCCAAATGTAAGGGTAAACTATTGTTTAGAACTGAGTTGCTTGCGTTGGTTAGGGATTAAGTTGTTCTATTTAAGTGTGCATGCCTTTGCGTTGTACAAATGGTGATTGTGACTGTTCACTATAATAACCGTCTCTACGTTATTGTTCATTTCATGTTCGAAAATTTAAAAGAAAATTTTAAAAACCCTCACCACTAATCAATTGGACAGAATTTCATTCTTAATGTAGATTATAAAAACAATCATTTGCACGTAGCCTGAAAGGAATAAATGTCGTAAACTTTTGTTATACGTACAAAATATATGAGTCCATTCAAACACAATTTATCTCGTGCGCATCTTTTCAATTTGTGGTCTACATTGTGCTCAAAATCATGTTGTAATTCTATGTCTGGTCAGTCGTAAACAATAGTTATATGCCTTGTCATTTTATTATAGCTGTTGAGTGTGGTGATCCTGACAAACCCACAAATGGAGAGCAGATTGTCAAGAAAGGCTACGTCTATGGTGGATCAGTCAAGTTTGTCTGTGACAAGAATTACACTCTAGTGGGGACTGATGTTGTATATTGTCAAGCTAATAGAAGTTGGAGTTCCCCTGTTCCACGTTGCTTAGGTACGCCCTATCGACCTGCGAAGAATAACAAAAAAATAAACAGAACTTTCAAAATCTGTATGGACTCATGCCTAAATGCACTTGTGATATGTCTTGATAAGTTTGTGTTAGTCCTGATTTCGATTCTGCCAGTAAATTCTATAAAAGTGTTTTTTATCAATTATGCACACGTTCAAGTAACTCAAGTAAGTATATTGAAAACAAAAGCATCGTCTGTATCTTTTCCCTTTTTTAGATCGAAGATAAAAAGTAAACTGGTCGATATCTTACTAGATCGAATAATATTAATCGTCGCAGATTATTAATTTTCAAACGTCTTGGGGTTTTCTTGCTTATTTGCATGTTCTTAGCTATTTATTTACCTTTAATTAATTAATTAATTAAATGAATGAATGAATCATTAATTTGGTTAATAAATAAATAAATAAATATATTTTTTCTGAATTAAGCTTCCTGCCCAGAACCTGGTCGTATAAAACACGGTAATAAAATCGGACAAAACTACGGACACGGTAAAACAGTCAGATACAGATGTAATTCTGGATACACACTTGAAGGCGAAGACAGACTAACTTGCGATGATGGAAGATGGAATTTGGATACGCCGAGATGCAAAGGTAAATATGATTGTTTATAAATAGCGAGTTTTACTTCATTTGTTAAGTAGAGAAATCTGCTTTGAGCCGCTGTCAAGAGTACTCTCTATCTCACGAAGAAGTTATGGTGAGTTACCTAGGATGTCATAAATTTGCTAAATTTATTTAATATTTATAATCTTTTTGCTAAAAACAAGCTTAATTTGATTTATTGTAGATGGACCTCACAGAAGATGCGCCAAACTGCTTCGACGTCTCCGAAAGATTCCACCTCAAAACACCATCATTGCTATCAACATTCGCCTCTCAAAGGCAAGATACCGTTGTCGTAAAGGATTCGTTTTGCTGGGGAAGAGTATGCGAACTTGCAAGGGAGGAAGATGGATTGAAAGGGAGGAGCCCAAATGTTTAGGTAATTAACTATTTACTGTATACGACTGTATTTTAATTGGAAAGTAGGCGTCTGAGAAATGAGAGGAGCAAATTAAAAAAAAAAAGGGGCGGTGTCTTTGAGAGAAAACTTTTTGTCTCGCCCGTATTTCGTCTGTACCTGCAACGCAGACTATTGTATTTATAAGTGAGTTTTTCATTCGTTTTAACGTGATTGCCAAATAATCTTCAAATATTCAAAGGGCAAGTGCACGCGAAATTAAAAAAAAAAAAATGTTTTGTGGATTTTCTTAAATGCTAATTTTTGAGCACCATCAAAAGAAAAATTGTCAATTTTTGTCAATCATTTGGAAAGAAAAAAACTAATGCATGCAAAGTAGGTTGAAAACTTACGGTAATCTATGAAAGACGTTTCTGTTGTAAACTCCGTTGCCTTTCCTCGTTAGCTGGAAACTTTTGCACTCCGAATAGCCCACGAAATGTCACAAGATACCTTTAAGGCTCCAGTTATTTAAATTACACTATGATTTATTGATCATTTGCATGTTTCTTTGTTTGGAACTGTTGGCTAGTTTTTTTATCCTTCTTGTATTCATTGCTTTTTCAGGCTACTCCTCTTGCGGCGTCAGTCCAGTAGATTTTAGGAGTCGTATTGTTGGTGGAAAGAACTCTAAAAAAGGATGGTGGCCATGGCATGTTGGAATTTACAATGCCCGAGGCCGTGGTAATGGTTGAAGCAAAGCTAATTGGTCATTTCCACTTAGCTTTACAGAGACTTATTTTATTGGTCATAGCAAGGTTGTGCGGGAAACTATAAGCCAAACTTCGTTTCCTCAAAACAGTCCCATCGTACAGTTCGACACAAAAACGACCCACTCCTCAAGCGCAACCTCAAAATGACCAATAAAACGCTAAATGTTTATTTAAGTTCCCATTTTACTCTCAAAAACGATAATGTTGGTGCCCAAATCGCATCAAAAATGCTTTTGCTTTTCTGTCTGGCTTAAACATCTTGAAAATGTATTTATAACTCGCGGTACCTGATGATTTCTGCAAGATTTACGTTTGCTCGGTATTTGGTTAAGGTTAACTTTAGGGTTAATATTTGACAGTTATTGAATAATGCTGAGCTTGATATAAAGAATTAGTAAAATTCTACTAGTGGTCTATTATCAATGCTGCGTTCCGATTGGTTTTAGCTACTACTAGGCTATATGTTATGGCCCACTAGAAGCGAGAAGCGCCGACTTTTTGGCGGTAAAAAAGGATTAAAGTCAAGCTTTAACTAGCTACATTTTTTAGTCTCGATATTTTTGACCAATTACTTGGATTTTACTAAAAAAATTATTCCTCTCGCCCTCATGACCTCTGAGTCAATAGCGCATTCGGCCTTCGGCCTCATAGGAGGAATAATTGTTAATTATTCATACTCGCGTGAGGAATAATTGTTAATTATGCTGATCGAGGTAGATATAAGCCTCCGAGATTCGCATATTTCTTCATATCATACGAAACCCGAATTCAACACCCTTATCTCCTAGTAGACTTTCATCAAAATATCCGCCTACTTCTCGGTACAGCTGCTGCTGCTTCTTCTTCATCATCATCATCATCATCATTTTTGTACTTTTTGCCCTTTCTTTGCGTTTGTTCCTGTTCAGTTTTAGCAAGTGATTCGGCTTTTCAGATGACGTTTTCAACCATTTTATTCAGTTCACTTATGGCAAAACACCGTAAATAAGGTTACGCACAGCCGCTTGGAAACGAGGTTGTGATAATGCATTGCGCAATATACATTTGAATCGATTGTACATCGCCTATTTCTTCCAAATTATGGCAAGCGCCGACTTGTTATGAAAAATTAGCCGTGAGATTTGAGCGAATCAAAAACGACGAAATGCTTTGAATGAATAATATAAAATAATTATGCAAATCAAGTAAGGTGTTATATTAACAACATGCACCTTTCGGCTTCGTAACTAGGTTTCAGTGGTACTTCACAAAATTTTTTCAAAAACAAATAAATAAATAAATAAACACAGTGTCCTTAACTTGGAATACCAACTCTAATATTTGTTACCTTCGGTTTCTTCAGATGAGAATATTAAATAAACTCTTCATCAGTTGTTTCCGGAACTTTGGTATAGTAACTTTTCAATTGCGGAGAAAGCTGCACTGTTACGTAAAATTTTTCATCTTGGTTCACTTAGAGAACATCGAACGTAGCTGGATCAAAACTTCCTCAAAATACGTATTCATGACTCCCTTTATTGAAAGTTTAGTTTTTGAATGGAAAGATACAACATTTGAATTTTTAAGGTGTGCTTTGTCGCTGCTGAGGTGTCATTGTTTACATTTACAACAAATAAGTTCGTAAAGAAATCTAGGAAAAGTAAAATGTACAGAGTCTCAATAGTACAGAGGACAAAAAAACAACATATATAACATTTAAAGTGATTGAGTGAATAAAAATATAGCTGGTCAAAGCCATTGTCTTAAAAGTGAAACTGGAGTACTTATACGGCTCCTTTTAATTAAGCCGCATGATAGTACTGCATCAATGTCAAAACAGCAGCAATTTAACTTCCAACACCTTCTATACAAGTGCTTTGAACCTAACCATGACAACCTTCTCCTCACCATTTTGATCCTTTTTATACAAATATTGAATTTGAATTACAAAGTTGATGTCCTTTAATTATCTATAACTATCTTTCTTCGTTACAATTTTCTCGCTATCTTTAGTACAGTTGAACCTCGTTCTACGGAGGCCCGCTTGATACGAACACCCGTATATAGATAGCGGACAGTTTCGTTTGTCCCGACGAAAAAAAGGTCTTAATATATTTTCTCTAAAATTAACCCGCTCATTACGGACACCATGGCATGTCCCGTAGTTTGTCCATATCGACCGGGTTCAACTGTATTACCAGCGAGAGTCAGGAGAGGAATATCCTCTCTCTGGCGAGAGCTATTTTAGATTTATTTTCTCTTCTTTTCTTTTCCTTTTTGTTGTTGTCCTTCAAATATTTCACATGAATAACAAAGTTCGCTTCTCCTTGGGTAGTAGTCTTGATAATCTTGTGTCTACAGTTCAGTTTAGAAAATCGTGAATGCGAAATCAGTGATCATTTACAGTATAATAATGAACACCGCAACGGATCAAATTCTGGACCGGTAGTCTTAGAAAATAAAAAAAACAAATGATTAAATAAATAACTAATTTCTGGCTATTTTTTTTTTTATTCTTTACCTAGATCCTCTAAAACCTGCTTCTAGTGGTGTACTGATTTCTCCTCGTTGGGTTCTGACTACAGCATCGCGTTTCTCGGCTTATTTAAGAAGGAAGCTCCGATTAAACAATAACTATGCAGATGGGTAAGTGCTAGGGGTCATTTTTTCTTACTGAAATGCACCATCCAGCTAGGTTATTCATTCACCCACCCACGTTGAAAGCCCAATAAGCAGAGTACTTAGTCAGAACATAAAACGAAAGACTAAAATGTCAAATGCATATGATCCTAAACGAACACATTTTGTAATTTATTAAAATTACACATTCAAATTTCGAAACAGAAATTGCTGGAATGACGAAATCCGATGACGACGTTTCCACTAAAATATTTAGATTTTATGCACTTTTAATTATATTATCACCAATATCCAACAGTCGACAATGGCATCATTGTATAAAAAAGGAAAATAGCTTGCTTGCAGGCTTGTGCGATATGGGAAGGTGCAATCGTTACTTAGTCTCTAAAAAGAATTATTCTTGCTTCTTCCAAACTGCACTCAAAATCATGTGATTACGTCATTCTAATCAAATAGCATCTTTATTCCCTCAGGTACTTTCTACAAATAGGTGACCACAATTTATTACAAAAAGAGGAGTCCGAGCTCAGAATAGGTGTAGAAAACATTTACATTCATCCGAATTTCACGCATGCTACATACGATAATGACATAGCTCTCATCAAACTCAGAACAGAGGTCAAGCTTGGTAAGTTTGTGCGAACCGTGTGCCTCCCACAAAAGCAAGAGGGCGATTTGGCGATTCCAAGAAAATACGGTTTAGTGACTGGTTGGGGAGCAACAAAAGCCTTAAAGATTGGTCAGGTACTTACGTATACTGACACGTACCTACAATACTCTTCTTTCATGATTCAAGAAGATCAGATTTGTCAAAGGAGCACGTCGTACCGTTTTAACTCGTCAGTAACCTTCTGTGCAGGTGACGGAAAAGGTGGGAAAGATACCTGCAATGGTGACAGTGGAGGACCATTTGTTCGAGAGTCAAGAAGAGAGGGCGGATACAGATGGATCGCTACTGGCCTTGTTAGCTGGGGGGAGGGGTGTGCGCAAAAAGATAAGTTTACTTTCTACACCAGAGTGTATCCATTCATTGACTGGATTAAGAAAACTATGGATGAAGGTTGACTGAGCCCTAAGTAGAGACATGCAGTCCACTACTGTTAACTTGGACCCTTAGACCAGTTACAAGCGATCACTATTGTTCCTTTTAATTAACGAATTCTACGACTACAATCATTATTGCAACATCTCACTCTGGTTAGTAAAGAGCTGCCTTGTCTAAATATTTTATTTTGTTAGAAAAAATTGGTTTATTTTTCACGACTCTTTGGAACAATCTTGATAAATACCACGTCATAGTTCAACCGGTCAGGTCATTTAAAAGGGATCATTCACTGTTCATGTTTCAGTAAGCTGTCATATTTCGCCTAAAATTAAAGTAGAACCCGAGTAAGTCGAACTCTGAAGGGAAACGGAAAACCAAGGGAAAGGAAATTTAGTTCAAGTTAGCCCGAGTAAGTTCGAGTTATCAGGGTTCTACTGTATTTCAATTAGTGTAAAAAAGGGGTCGGTAGGCCTACACGACTTCTACTTCATGCCAGAATGCTGCTTGTTGCAATGCGTCTTTCTCTGGGGTAAGTTGTTCAAAGCCGGGTTAACATAACCCTGGGTTAGTACAAAATTTGAATTCAGATATGAAAGCTTAAAAAGCAAATTCAGTTTAATTCTTTTTGTCTACAATAGAGAATATTTTCCGGGAAAATGCTTTTGATGAAAAGTCAAAGGACCCGGGTCAAAATTCAACCCTGGGTTAGCGCTAACCGGCCTTCGAACAACTCGGCCCTCGTGGGCAGATTTGGCCAGGGTTCTATGATGTTATTTTAGCTGCTTGTTTCACATTGGGAGGTCACGACACGCTTATTGATTTTCTGTGTTTTTTTGTTTCTGCTTGGGAGGAAACAAAAACTTGTCCAGCTTGTCTTGCTTGTTCTGATGCAAAAGCATTTTCTGCGACCTCTTTTGAAGCGTAAAGCTCTTTATTGCGGCTAAATAAGGCTTTTAGGTTCTTTAGATTTCTCCAAAGTGCCTCAGAATCTGAAAAACTAAGTGATTTCCTTTAGTACGTGAATGTGATATTTTCCTGCAATGTTGTATCACCGGCGCTGGGTCCAGCTCGCGGTTAGTTTTGTTTGCAGGACGTTGTAGATTCTAATTCTGCAATATGCTGGTTGTGCTTGAGTCATGCATGCAATACAGCAAAATAGTCAAAGTATCTGGTTATAAGTCATTTTTCGTTCTGGGTTTGGCCTGTAAATTTCCGTAAGAACTGAAGTTTAAGCGCAAAGATATTTTCCAATACATTAGTTTTGCCGCTTGTAAGTGCGTCCAGCAGTCTCGACACCTTGTGTATAGTTGCAGTTTTTCAGCTTCAAGGGGAACTAAGTCGGTAATTTACGGAGACATTCAATTATGCATTTCTTTATTAAAAATTAAATTAAATTGGTTCGTATTATCGGGTGGTTGAAAAATCGGTTAAAACTCCAGCGTTTGACTAAGGGGTGGATGAGTTAGTTGTGGTTCGGTGAAGAATGCAATATGTCTGATAAGAAAATTTACAATATGATTTAAACTAAGGTAATTACTTATAGCACCGAATACGTATCGGAAGGGCCATTCGGAAGATTTGCAGTTCTTTATACTAGTAACAATGTTTTGTTCTGTTGATCACTTGGGGTTAATCCGGAGTAAGGAGTGTTCAGCCTATAAATTCGGTAATATATAAATGGTGATAAATCATTTTTATTCTTTTCTTTTTTTTTTTCCTTTAAGTGCTAGTGAACTGAATTTATTAGGGGATTTAACTTTGCATTTAGTTAGTAACTGCAGCATTGAGACTACAAAATGCAGCAATTTCTAGCACTAGAGGAGGCGTAGATTGTGAAGCCGAAGACTCTATATTGCCAATAGACCAATTTCGTTGTACAAAGAATTCATGGTTCCAAAACTAACAAAGATAAAAATTACTTGAGTTCATCCTAAGGCTGAAGGTAATTCCTTTTGTTATATTCCCCCAGGCATTGGATTCACGTATATGTACGAATTTTAATATATCGAACTTAGTCTAGCTGTTGTTGTTTGTCACCTATCTGATGGTGCTAGAAATGAAATACAGTGTAACCTCTATGTAACGATTTTCATTACCCCAGTAATAGTAAAATATATGGAAAACAATCTCGATATATAATTTATTATGATTTATCAATCAAGTCATTTGTGGTTTAATCGTGTAATTTCTCTTAACTAGTTTTCTTCGGAGATATTAGTATGTTTTATGCTATCTATAAGGGCCTGTTTATCCCTCCCCCTCTCTCTCCCCTTTTTGCGCCTGCCACGCAGGCTAATAAAATCTCTCATTTTAATTTGATCATGTTTACACGAAAGGTGGGGATCCCACACCTGCTTTTAACAGGCCCTGAATTCGAAGTAAAATAAAGTCATTGATTGATTGATTGATTGATTGATATACCAAAACCTCGTTACAGCGAACAAATTTTGCCAGTCCCTTTACCCTTCGTTATATCGAGGTTTGACTGTAATCTGTGGAGGCACGATTTTGAAGTTATTCCAGAAATCGATCTGGGAGTAGTACTCCTAAAATAACAGTTTCATCTTTTGAAAGATTGTCTATTTAAGTACAGTTACTATGGAAAAGTAATGCGAGCGAAGTTTCCCGATTGTAATCGACACTGGTTGATAACGATCTACTCCGACATTAACGTGTAAAATAATGTCGTACCTAGATCTCTAAAGATACATGCTCGCGTGTCCCAAAAAAGTTTACACATCAAGATAGAAGACATAAAAAGACCCCCCCCTGCCCTCTCAATTCTTAGCCCTGCTACATCTCTTTGTGCTTGTTCGTGTAAAAACGTTTATTTTACTGGCAACAAATTGGCAAAGATTTTCTTTCGAGAAAGAAAATGATGACACTACGCACAGGCTTCAAAAGACAAACTTTTTAAGATCAGAAGTAATGCCTTGTATACTCTTTCTTATTTGTCTACCTCGAGTCGATTATTTTTGGTTTAACGGGGCCATTCGGCTTTCGCCGAACTGTTCTAGTTCGGTTATTATCTATAGCTTGGATCGATCTTGGACAAGCCGCTCAATCTCCCTCAATATCAGCACTCTTTTGCTCTTTTGCTCCTGCCTTTGTATCAGTGCTTATAGTTCAGAAACAGATAACTCTTAAGTTTTACATGCAGACCTCTTACAAAATCAAACAACGGTTCATTCTATACACAGTCCTAGTCTTGTGTGCCATCTTGAATTTTACTTTATATGTTATCCATGGAGTCGAATGCTTTATTTTTAAGGCTTGGCAACCATAACAGAAAAGGAAACAGCATGTAAAACAAAATGTATAGCTACTTAATTTATGCAAATACGAATACTAATCTATGTGGGACTTAGTTCTGTTAAATGAAATAAATTTGTTAGAAAATTTTCAACGTGGCGAAATATCTGTAGTCATCGACATGCTATTGGTAGATTGTTCTTAGAAACGCTGCATTCCATTGGGAGAAATTTCTTCAACGGTCTGAAAAATAATAATAGATAATAATACATGAAAATGATGTACACTTTTTTATAATATATTTTATTAGTCAGAATATAGAGGATGAAATTTGCGAAATTAAAAGAATATTCTAAGAATAAACCCGGGGCTGATATTTAGAAAGGATAACACATAGAATTAGCCAGAGCTAAAAAGCAAAGCTTCCGTTTATGCATTTTAAATTTACTGCAGACAATGGACTTAAAACTATTGATAAGACCACACAACTATACTTAACTTTACGGGAAACCCCTATGACTGAAAAACATAAACTTGACCCCGAGAGCGATTAAAAGCTAACAACTGGTCAGTGGAAGACTTAAAAAAAACACCTGACCTTGATGAGTTGGCACCTGAGCCCTCGATGTGGTCATGTGACACTTGTCAGAAGTTACCCTGTTTTGACACCTGTCAATTGACCATAATATGGATGTCTCATATCACGTTAAACGCAGGTTTATACAGGCCCCCACACTAGCTAGAAAATTTGACATTTCACATTGGTTTCCCTGTGGTATGGAGGGACGGGTGGACCGGCGTACGGTCACGGATTACCAAGATTTCTCGGAAGGATAGATTTCCAAATTTTCTTTCTGGGGCTCCGCGCGTGGCTCCGCTATAATTTTGTGCTGAAAATCTGTAAATAGAGTGCGACTATACTTTTAACCTTACCATGTAAAATCGGCAGGAAAAAAAAATGACTATTCAGCCTTATGAAAAGAGTGTATGCGTTAAATTGAGATCAGGTTTTCTTTTGTTTTTTTTCCTTTTTGCTTCTTTGGCCCGAGAGGGAAAAAAATAACGCCTGATATATTCATTTAACAAGCTGTCAACCGCCCCCTAATTTACATAACCTAACGTCGGCTTGACCTGTCATTTAAGCATTGAAGAATAGAATTAGGCTGAAGTACCACATTTCACGAACTAAACATGAAGTGTTGTGAAAGCGAAGGTCGCTCAGATTAATTCGCAGGTTTCTGAAAGAGGAATTACAGTCAAACCAGGTCAAGATTCCATTCATGAATTGATTATTTAAAAAGTGAACCCGTTTGTCGCTTCTGTAATTGGTAGCAGGTATCAAATTGCATTCAAATGATCAGTGAATTTTTGACTGCAACTTTTTAGTATACGATGAGATGGAAAATATTTCAATGGATGGAATATTTCTATTAAGACATTGTTCAAATTCAAGAAAACTGAGCCGGCAGAAATTTAATTGCAAACTCGCGTGTGTATTCACTAGTCATTACGCAAGCAAAAATACAGACTGAAATCAACAACAACTAACGGATGGTGGCATTTTGGCCAATCGGAACAGTGCAAATCATCCTTATTGTTTCCTCTCCAATCAGAAAAAAGTCCAGATTCTGGCTTTTTTGCATGTGATCTGTGAAAAAATTGTATCACAATAATCATTCACCTGTTGGCACTAGTGTGGTAGGAAGTACTGTTAAAAAGAGAGAAAAACAAACAACAACAATTAACGATTACCATACAGCCACACAGCTTTTAATATAATAAAATGATTCAGCCATAAGGTGCGTCGGTTCGAAATACTTTAATAAACGACGCTTTCAAATATCCTAACGAAAAATTTCCCTACCATTTTATATTCTTCGGCTCACGAAGACTCTTCCTTTGTACTTACTTGAGGCCTGGAACCCCTTTTAAATACCTGAAATCTTAAAGAGGAGTCCCCAAACACCCCACCCCCCTTCGTCCGTCCCCCCAAGTATCAGCCCATCAAAGAGAACATTCCCTTGTTTGGGTAAGTTCGTAATAACAAACGATTACATTTACAGATTGATTTGCCTGTGGTCTCGACGGACGGGTGGACGGGCGTACGAATATTCAGCCTGGGTCGGAAAAAAATATTCTTATGAAAAGAGTGAATGCGTTAAATCCCCGTACACCTTAACCTGAGATCTGTTTTTTTATTTATTTATTTAGCTTTTTTCATTTTTGACTTCTTTGCTTCTTTGGCTCGAGGGAGAAAAAATAACGCCTGAGACATTCATTTAACAAGCCGTCAACCGCCCCCTCATTTACATAATCTAACGTTGCCTTGAATTGTCATGTTATTAGCCAATCAGCGTTTACCAGAGGGGAATCAAATTTGGATACTACTACATGAGAAATTTCTACAGTTTGATTGGCTTAGAGCAGTGGTATTTCAGCTTAATTTGAAATACCTACACGTGAAAATTACAAACCTTTTGCGGGTAGTAGTATAAACAAATAATAGCATGATTTGTACGTGATATTTGGCATAATTACCACTCGTAATATTTCAAAATTGTCTAAAATTATTTGTAACAATTTTGAGATATCACTCGTGGTATTTACGCCAAATATCACTAAAAATCATGCTATTACCTATTGGCGGGAATAATGTCTCCTTTGAAATCAATTTTAGGGAAAACAAAACTTTTATGTACGTCCATTATGAGATGGCGCTTCTTAAAAAAAAAAAAGTTTATTTATTTATTATTACTAGTATTATTTATTTATTTTTTTGTGATGAAATACTGCTAGCTGGAGCTGCCGAATCTTTATTTAACAGCTAAAAATCATAAAGAAGTTACTGCATGGTAAAAGCTCGTTGACTTCGTTCGTTGCCGAATGCAGTGAAAAAAAAAAATGAGGCCGAAGCACCATATTTCACGAACTGAAAAGTGTTGTGAAAGCAAAGGTCGCTCAGAATAATTCGCAGGTTTCTGAAAGAGGAATTACAGTCAAACCAGGTCAAGATTCCATTCATGAATTGATTATCTAAAGTGGAACCGTTTGTCGCTTCTGCAACTTGTAGCCGGTATCAAATTGCATTCTAACTATCAGTAAATTTTTTACTGCAACTTTTTAATATACGTTGAGATGGGAAATATTTCAATGGATGAAATTTCTATTAAGATATTCTTCAAAGTCAAGAAAACTGAAGCAGCAGAAATTTCATAGCAAACTCGCCTGTGTAGTCACTGCTCATTACGCAAGCAAAAATGCAGACTGAAATCAACAACAACTAACGGATGGCTGTATTTTGGCCAGTCAGTGCAAATCAACCTTATTGTTTCCTATCCAATCAGAGAAAAGCCCAGATTCTGGCTTTTTTGCATGTGTACTGTGAAAGAATTGTATCATGCCTTCCTCCCGAAAACAGATTACAGAGATAAAGGGAGAGGGCATGATCGCAGGCTAGTACACCTGAACATACTCATTGGGAACTAAGCCCTACCTGGACATGAGTTTCGGACAATGGTCTGCACTACGGCCGTCAGGTCTGAGAAACTGGCAGCTGTAAAGACGTTGTTCTTTGAACTGGCTATTGCATTCAGCTGACCTTGATTGATGTTGTTGCCGATTCCAAGGGAATACAATATAACATTTTTGTCCTTTAGTCCCTGAGAAGCTTCTGGAAGAGGAGTATAATCTCCTCGGTATATTGTCTGCTCACCGTCCGTGATAACAATTGCAATCTAAGAAACAAAAATGATACACTGATAATAAGAGAGACAGGCTACTCGGGAAACGGTTTTTGTCAACGAAGCTATCATTTGATCGTAAGAAGTTTGTATATATTATCAACACGTCCAAGTGACTTTCTGGAATATTCATTTATCCACCGATCCAATCAAGGATGGTGTTGAGGCTTCGGTAGAGCCATTAACTTTGCAAATAAACTCTTTTAAATTACGCAAGGAGGTGTACTTTGTTACGTAACATCGATACTTCACCTTTTCCTGTTTAGCTAAATAGTTCTTTAATGTCATGGTACCAAAAGCCTACCTCCATTTTTCAAAGTGGAAAGAAAAAAGAAATATGTGCTTGGTACTTAACTGCAAAAAGGCAACTGTTGAGACAAGAAAGCCATCCGATTATTAGGTTTAATACGCATTTTGGTCAACAAGAAAACGTCGCATTGTAAAATTGAGCCCAGTTCTAAATTACGACAATAGAGATTTAGAACCGCTCTAAGGTAAATGACAAACGTCAATTTGTACTACATGACCACGTTTTCCCCTTCCTAATTGTCGTTGTATTTTTCATTGTGTCCACATTAAAGTAAGTAGTTCAATGCAAGTTTCATCCAAAAAAATTAATTTGGAAATTTTTATCTGATTATTTTCTAATGTGAGAAACCATCAACCTGAAACTGACGTTTGCCGTTTGCCGTAAACGTGATTGTAAATCTCTCGAATGTGCCTATACTGAAAACACCCATGAAGGACCGATCGACTAAGGAAGTCCTTGGGTGTTTAAAAAAATAACTCATTCAAACTTGAGCTTCTAAATTTCTTAGAGATTTCCTAAGAGATTCCTTTCACAGGAATTAAAATAGACAATAGTCTTGCTAAAAACCAGACGATATAAAAGGAAAAAGTGCGTGTGGCATAGACTTTTCATACCTGCGGCAAAGCAGGCCTCATTCCAAAATTAGTTGAAAATATTTGTTCATTGGCTAGCTTGAGTGCTTTGTCGATAAAGGTATAGCCTCTCTGAAACCTAATCCTGTCGATTAGTCCGTAGTAACCTTCCTCTGATACTGCAGATCCCATGAGCCTGTTAAATCTGAACTCGACATTGGCATTCGTGCTGTAAGCGACCACAGCGATATGAGTCTTTTGGCGACCAACATCAAAAGCTTTCACCATGTCTTTAAGGAATTGAAGCATTTTTACCCAGTTTCTTCTACCAATACTTCCCGAAGAATCTACAATGAAAGCCACATCGGCCACAGCTTTACAAAAGAATTCTGTAGACGGCAAGAAAGATAGAGCGAGAAAGAAAACATGCAGTCAGCAAATTAAGGGGAGTAGCGACAATCACGTTGATCAGCACAACAGACTTCTATACTTTAGTGGTTTTCCTGGATTCTACCCCAAAATCTGGATTTGCTTTTCAGTATTAACGGCAGCCTTGATGTTAATATTTATCGTGACCATAACATTTTATTCTTTTTACTTTGACCGGCTATCGGTAGATCTGATTTCAGCATAAATAGGACACTGTAATGGGACAGTACTCGTTACGCCAAAGTAATTGGAGGGTACGCGTCATGGCGCGTGCACTCTGATATGGGTCTTTTTTTACAATCTTTAGCCAAAAACTCTCGGCAGATCTTGTAATCACAGTTTCGTTTAGGTTATGTAAAGAGAGAATGAGATAGGTTATGATTACTTGGAAACATAGCTTGATGTCACCTAATAGACCCTTCCTTTGTTTTTGAAACTGTTGACTGAGACTAGTTAGCGGAAATCAGTCAACACGGCTAAAAAGAACCCTTCAAAATGAGTAAAGAGGCCAGGATTGAACGCTCGATTAAAAAAATATATCACCTCTAGCTAAGCTTGGTAAGTTTCTTAATTGTAAGGCGTCCTTTCCAAGAGAGTGAGTGGATAATAATTCGCTTACTGATCTTTAAACACAACTTGGAAAATCCGTGGATTAGGGTCTATTCTGGTGTAATCTTACCCGTGGTTAAACAAATCGCGGTGATCCTATTTTTTGATCACTACGTACGATTACAAACCGGATTGGACTCAACTTATTGCTTTTATTACTCGCACATCGTACAAGAATAGCTAAGCTAAAAAAAAAAAGAAATAAGAAACAAAACTTATAACAACAAAGATAATCATTCACCTGTTGGCATTGGTGTAGTAGGAGGTACTGTTAAAAAGACAAAAATAAAATATATAAAATAAACAACAATTAACGATTACCATACATCAATTGCTTATACACAGTACAAAGTGCAGCAGTTTAGAGGCATTACAAGGAAGGGGGAAAAGTAGTTATTATAAACTGTAGAGTTAGAGGGGTTTCATGAGCAAACGCGTGAACCACAGGGGTTGTGACTACTAGCTACTCAAAAACGTTTTGTACGGAAAGGTCCGGCGTAAACGACCTTCCCCTTACCCTTTATATACTATTTTTGACAGAAAAAGAAACCTTTCGGTCCGTATACCTTCAATTGAAAAATAATGCCCCTTCAACATACTTTTAGTCTTGCTAGCCACGCAGCTTTTAATAAAATAAAATGATTCGGCCATAAGGTGCGTCGGTTCGAAATACTTTAATAAACGACGCTTTCAAATACCTGAACGAAACATCTCCCTACCATTTTATATTTTTCAACTCACGAGGACTCTTACTTTGTACTTACTTGAAACCTGAAACCCTTTTGCATACCCGAAGTCTTAAAAAGGAGTCCCCAACCCCGCCCCAGCCTCCACCCCCTCCCCCAACACCTTCTTCCGTCTTCCCAAGTATCAGCCCAATAAAGAGAGTATTCCCTTGCCCGGGTAAGTTCGTAATAACAAACGATTATATTTAAAGCAACTGAATTCTCGGACATACCAAACCCTAAATTACGGCGATATTATTAAACAGTTGGCTCATTTTTTAAGAACTGAACGACTTCTCGCTCGCTGAATGGTCAAGAGTTATGGCTGCTAAGAGTGCAGACCATGGAAATTTCGTTGTGGTGGCGCAATTTTCTCCTTTCGCCCGCAATTTTCTGAGAAACTTCAACACAAATGGACGTTGAAAATTGATAACGCTATTATAAAAAGAAAAAAGCAAACAAGCAAACCAACATTTAATTTCATTTCTATGGTCGATACGAGTAGAGACCATGGAAACTTGTTGTCAATTTGTCAAGTAGAAGAACGTAATACCTAGTACACAGATGCCTGTCTTTGCTTGAGGAGCTTTGACGTCCAGGTCCTTAAAAGAGTCCACTCTAAATACGTTATCAGGCCCAGAAGAAATTTGGTTAAGTTCTGTGGTGTTCGTGTCGTTTCCTATACCCAAGACAAACACAGGGGCTCCTTTGGTTCGGAGGCGATAGGAAGCTTCATCAAGAGGCGTGTATGCTCCTTGGTCTGTGGTCTGCTTTCCAGCCAGAATAACAAGGACAGGCTGCAGAAACAAAACCAATAACTGAAACACTCTCGATCTAACACTCCGTAAAAAAAAACTATTTCGTATTGATCGTAAGCTGTCAAAAAGGTATCTGCTGACTAGTGTCACATGACTGTTTCGCGGGCTTAGGTATACAACTTATATTGGTGACGTATTTTTTTACAGTTACCCGCTGACCAGTTATTGGTTTTAATTGATCGCGTGAAAAGGTCCATTTTTTAGGTGGAATTTAGTTTGTTTTCTGCTTACTGGCAAAAGTTGAATTACTTGAGAAAGATATTTCGTAAAAGATCACTCGAGAGTTTCTTGTTTGGACTTTTGGCTAAATCTGTGTATTAGACTAATCCGACTTATCAGGTTTGATAAACAGTGGAATTTGTTTTACGGACAGATAGGTCAGGCCGGCCAGTTCTGACTGACAAAAAGCGCCCTTAAAAACAATATCAGTCAACAAGTCACTTACCCTTGAGACATCCCTCATTCCAGCAGCAGGGATCAAAACCTCATTGTCTGCCAAGTCCAGGGCTTTATCAACTCGTCTAGACCCTCCCTGACACTCTAGCTTGCCAACCCTCTTGTTGACTTCCTCCCCATTGAGAAGGCTTCCTGTTAATGTATTGAACTTGAGAGCTGCCTTGGCACCGGTACTAAAAGGGATAAGAGCAATTCGTCCGCCAGATGGTGATACGTGAAAATGTGTAACTAAAGCTTGGATAAAGTACAGTAAACGATTCCAATCACTGTCGCTGTCGCATACAGATGAGTCGATAATAAAGGTGGTGTCCATAGGGATTGGGCATATTGCTCCTGTTGAATAGGAAGAAGATTTGTATAAAATGTGATAGATATAGTTAAAAATGTTTTCAGCAATTCAGCGATTCCACTGGCACTTTTCAACAAAGGCTGATCTCCGAGATTTTTTAACCAATATTTTCTCTTCGATCGTATGAAAAGTGAATCGCAAGGGAAGTTTCGTCGTCCATTTATCGTGTGAATCTATTTCATTGCTCTCTGAAATTTGCTAAAATCCTTCCTTTAGAAGAAACCCTTTGCGTATGTTCTTCTACTAACACGGTCTGGAATGTTGGACCATTCGTGTTTGTCTTTACACCCTCTTACACCATTCGCGAGCATCAAAAGACAATGAAACAGGTTATCTCATTAATAAAAACACCTGCTATATTTACAAATAAATTACAGCACATCTCAGTTTTGAAAGACGTTATATAGCGAACAAGAAGTCAAAACCACTTACCAGGGGTAGGAGGGGGTGTTGGCTTTGGACAAGACTCTTTCACAATCGGTTTTACCACCTGAACGAGGTCGTCGAATCCAGCAGACGTAAAGACGTTACTATCGGAACTAGCAATTTGCCGCAGCTGCACAGAGTCTACACGTTTACCAATGCCCAAAGAATACACTGCAATTCCCTTGTCTTTAATGCCCTGAGAGGCTTCGTTCAGTGGCGTATATCCTCCAGTCGTGGTTTGCTCACCATCGGTAATTACAATAGCAATCTGTTGAGATTATACAAATAACGCCTCCCCTTAACAGGATATAGAACTGATAACAAGCAATGAAGTAGAGGAAAATATAACATCCCAAAGTTTTTTTTTTTTTTTTTTTTTATCAGGAAATAGAACTTGCAAGAAACAAGGTCGATCACAAATATTCAACTTGTAAGAATTGCTTATGTTTAGTTTATTGCTTAGTTCGCCGAGAGCATCTCTAGCTTCTTGAGAGCTCTCCCAATTCATTTATATGAAAAACTGAAGCAAATGTATGCGTGTATACCTTCGGCACACCTGGTCTCATTCCAGCACTTGTGACAAACACTTGTTCGTTAGCCAGTTTCAAAGCCTTATCGATGTACGTGAAGCCTCTCTGGTATCTGATCCTGTCGATACGTTTCCCATATTCCTCTGCAGTAATTTCGTATCCAGATACGACATTGAAAGGGAACTCGAGCTTCGCGTTTGTACTGTAGGCAACTACCGCCACATGTGTGCCATCGGGTCCAACATTAAACTCGTTGATGACATTTTTTAAGAAGGCCAACACCAGAGGCCATTTTCTACGACCGATACTTGCTGATGAATCCACAATAAATGCAACATCTGCCGATACCTTACACGCTAACAATAACAAAAAAAACACCGATTTTCTTAATGACAAAATTTACCACTTTTTAAAATCTCTTTAGGTTTAGATATACCACTCATTAAGAAAGCATGAATGATACTGTTACATTACATGAAATTATGAACGTAACGTCACACTGAAATTATGAGATGTCGATTTCTGTATGCACGTGACGTCATGGCAGCCATGTTGGTGGTCAAGAACAAAATAATTTTTATCCTCTGGGAGCTAAACTCCATTTTCATGTAAATTCTTTGAAATGATTTCTATTACATTGACCACTAACATGGCCTCCATGTCACGTGGTTGCTAATCAAGAATACACAACAAGCAAGCACAATTAGGTTGAAATAAAAATTGAATAAATACTTAATTATCCTCTCTCCTTTTGGAGCTTTTCAGGGATAATGAAACAAATAATTCACATGAAACATAACAAAGTGAGAATCCCAACTGGTAGGAGGCGAACCAACTGCCTATTTTACAAGTGCGGCAGAGGATTTGAACTGGGGACTACCGAGAACAAATCCAGCCACCGACTTGAACAACGGGCCTCCCGATTACAAGTCCGGCGTTCTAACCGCCCGGTCACACAGCCTCCCTTGACTTTTTTGTCCCTAAAACGATACTCTCTCATAAAGAGTGACTAACGAAACGTCTTAAAAGCAAAATAACCATGATTAAAACGTAACATGACGTATGACTGCATGTCAATATTGGAAAATGCCAAAAAAATTGAACATAAAGATAAAGAAAAGCAAGTATGACACATACATGTAAAGTAACCTGAGATCAGGCTCTATTTTTGTTTCGCTTTGAAAATTACATTCCGGCGGGCAAGGCGAAACGAAAAGAGAGTCTGATACAAACCTTCTACGAAACGTCTTCCGCCCACCTTTTTGATTGATTGACATTTGCCGAATCAGCCAACCAAAATTACTTCCGTTGCTTGTTTTTTAGTATGCAAATTTTCCATACGTGGGAAAAATGCAGACTCGCTGACGTAAAAAATAACTTTTATCTTTTAATTTTTTCAACTTAAAATAAAACGGTCAGCACAGTCATGCTTAACTTCTTGCGAGATTAAAGGAGATCTCGAAGGTTATTTCTGTTTGCGTAGAAGGTAAAAAGTTTTCGAAAAGACGGCGACACGATGTTCTAGTTTCAATATTTTGGCTAGGCGCGCTCGAATTTAAAATACTGAAATATCTATTTGTCTGTTGCCTTAATATTTTCCTCGGCAATTTTCCCCGAGTTTCAGTACATAAATCTTTAAAAATCTTGGAGAAATATATCGCGAACTTTTTCAAAGGATATATAAATAATCTCAGAAGAAACCAAACGAGTTCTCAAGTGCATAACTGATTTAGTTCCGTCAACTGGTCTCGTGCGTACACTTACAATTTGCGAATTTACTAGAGAAACAGACGTCTAAAAAATATATGTTTTTGTAAATCCAGGTAAACATTATCTGCCACTTTGGGAAAACGAAACGACACTTCTAAAACTGCTTGCTCAACTGACCTATAAACAAAAGGAAAAACAATATTGAAAACACACATTGTAGTCAGTCTCCTTAGTTGTGTAGTTGTTTAACTGCAGGTTTAAAAACGTAGCTCGCTAAATTTATTAATCGAAAACGAGCGAGGACACCATGAGTTTTCCTGGTATATTTTTTACAAAAATAGAAGGCAAACAACAAGTCTGTTACCTTAACACTAGCGCCACCAGCTTTTATATTAATGCCTACAAAAATTCCTTGAACAGCGCTGCGATCTTTTTCGTCTAATACTTCACAGTTGGCGATTAAGGTTTCTTTCGCAATGAGCCTTTGCTCCCGTACCCGGTTCAGAAAAGTCATTCCCGGCTAAACTTTCAAATGAAACCACTTTTAAGATGGACAGTATTTTGATTTGCACTCGTTTGTTAAAAAAGGCACCTTATTAGCGGTCAACGACTTGCAGAGGGATCCAACTCCGCGATGCACTCACATTAGTTCCGTAAATAAAGCAAATCCTGAGAAGATATGAACAACCATAAGAATTTTCTGAATTTTCATGGCACATATTAAGGTATTAAGGCATATTTTCCTACAATGAGACCATAAAACAATAAAAGAAGACAGCAAACTGGACCTTTCTCACAGCCCACGGCGGATCATTCACGAAAACAACCACGTGAGGAATAAGCGCTTTCAACTTGCGTCGATTTCAACAGCCAATCAGATCCTGAGGCATTGTTCCAACAGCCAATCAGCATTACGGCCAAAATCTGAGCGCAGTGAGCACAAACATGAGAGAGTTTGTATCAGGCCCAATTTTACTGGTAGCCGTTAGAGAGAATGTATGAGAGCCGCTAAAATTGGATCTGATCTCGGGTTACATGTAAAGTAAATTGACCAACAAAGTTTAAGAAATTTCATCAAAACTTAAAAAGTCTTAAGAAATGCCTAGGGAAGCTTGCGACCGACACTAACGTTTTGACGATTGAATCTTATTGACCAGTGTTTTTTCACAGGTCCTCTCCGTGTATACACCTATTTCAATTAACGTTGCTCCCGTGAACCATGTTTCATGGCCTACAGTGCACTATGGGAAACCCTTTTGCAGCGGAAAGCTCAGTCTTGTTCACTGTCATTGAAATAATGGAGACCATTTGTGAGAAGGCGTTCAAGAGAGCTTTCAACTCAAATGGCTGCCAAAACTCTTAAGCATGAGCGAGCTAAAGAATTTCATTTTTTAAATCTCACAGTAAGGAAATTAGAAGCCTCTTCCTTAACAACTGTAGAATGCTGGTTATTTCGATAAAGCAAATCATTCATTCTTTTTTTTATTCAGTTTAAAGAAAATCGCCTCAAAAATAAATAAACGCGTAATTTTAAGTTATTTATTGTTGTTCTACAAACGCCTTGAATTTGTTTTCTTTAACGCCCCCCGAAATTCCTACGTGCACGAGCCAAGCAAACTCGTTGAACATTTGCAACATTTGCATATTACCACAGAGCAAAACCTTAACTCAAATCGCTGTCCTAAAAAGCCTAGGATTCAGTGTTTTGAAATACATTGTCGTAACGTTCTGCTGACATAGCTTTGAAGCGTCAGTAGCGTTTGTTTTCTAGGTTTCTAGGCTACAATAATGCACCGCGGGCTATGAAACATGGATCATGCGTCATTCTTCATCGAAGCAACCTTTATTGAAATAGGTGTATATCCGCATGTTAATTTCCTTCGCATTTGACAATAATTACATAAAGGCTTCATTTGCACTACTGGGAAATTTTCCTGGTTCATGACGAATCCGGGGCGGCATTTGGTAACGGATTTGCTTTGCCGTTTACACGCAGATGAGTTAATAAAAAAGATCCCAATTTAATCACGTGTCAACAGGAGATTTTGAATATCTGAAGAAATACTTTGCATCCAAATGAATGTTGACTGGTTAACTGATGTGTTTAAAAGACTGCGCCGAATAACCTTAATGTAGTGAGAAATCCAGAAAAGTTAATGAGTCTAGAAAGAACTCTCGTCTACCCGAACTCGTCAAAATGCCAATTAACATTTTTTTTTTCTCTTTTCGTTTCTGGTTGTTTCCATCCACAACAAAACGCTGTTCGGGAAAGTGTATCACGACAACCATTACTATACAAGATACACTTACGTCCCACTCTAGGAGTTGTTGTTGGCGTCGGTGTAGAGGAAGTTGGCACCGCCTGCGCGACAATAGAAGAAAAAAGGATCATTAGCATAAGAATATGGGTTAAACATCTATTTGAAAAAAATACACCTAATTGCAATAAGGTTGTCATAGAAAAAAGCAAAAAGTTAAATAGGAATTAATTAGCATGTAATTATCATAGCTTGCAATATTCACAACACACACGCTTACAGCTGAATAATATGAGAGAAATCATTTGCATCATTTTCTTGGTGTCATTCTAACGCAATTCGAGGCTGATTCATCTAGCGAATTTCGAAGTGTGCGACTTCTGTTGATGGAGAATGTTGGCTCTAAAATGACAATGGCGTCTATCTTAGAGCACGGAATTACAGAATTATCTCTCGTTATTGTGAATGACTTCTTAAATAATAGTTAAATTATTAAAATATGCAAATGTAAATCACATGGCTAATCAATTCCTATTTGGCTTTTTGCTTTTTGCTTTTTTCTATGACAACGTTATTGCAATTAGGTATATCTAATCAAACTAAAAGGTAGAATATACCTGCCAAGATTTTGCTCTTACCCCCTCGCCCTGCTATGCGCGCGTAGAGGACTTTTAAAAAAGTCATCTTAAAGTAAACTCAGAATTAAAATATAAGACTGAGTTACAGATAATGAATAACAAGAACTTTATAATTATAAGGTACAGACATCGGGAACGGCCTCTCTAGGGGATTGCATCATCCACCTTAGTTATAGTAACAACGACATCTCCGCCCAGCTCTTTGGAAACTCTTATCGTAGAGGATCTCTCCCCCACAAATATATTGACTTCACGGCGGCCAAGTTGGCCGCCCACAACAAAAGAGTTTCTCTCTACTGGGTGCTCAATTCCGTCTTCATCTAATTATCTGCCAAAAAGGTCTGTATTCTTTCGTCGAACAACATGGCCACGTTGAAACGCGGTTGCAAACCAACAGTACAGCCATTCTTAAAATTCATGCATTACAAGCAAGAGTACGAACACTTTTGCGATGTACCATGCCAGTTTTTTTTTTGCAGTGCATCTTACACGCATTTCATGAATGTACCACGCTAGCTGATCTACCGTGAATGGCCAGCCATGCAACTCTGTGATCAGCATTTTTAAATTAGGAGTATTAATTGCCCGCTTTGCTTTGACAGTATCCCGCTTATGCAATCTACAATGTAGGTGGTTTACCGAACGATGACCTAATAAAACTATCAGCACAATCGGCTGTATCCTTGTTGAGCCAAACCTTATCCTAACGATACTTTACTATTAATAACTCCTACTCCAATCAAATACGACGACGTAAGATGTGGAATCGATATCAAGCTTTAGTGAACTCAGACAGTAGTGTTCGTTTATTAATATTTGCCATTATTTTACTGTTCAGAAAGCACAATGCTACTACATTTCAATTCGGCCAGTCCGTATAAGCGTTTTTCAAAATAATCTTTACGTACGTGCGGGTGTTTGTACTGGTGTTGGTGATGGTGTTGATTGACAAGGTTGAAACTGAAAACAACAGCAACAACAACAACAACAACAACAACAACAAAACAATTTCACTCTTATCCAAAGCATTGAAAACCCTTTTTATTTCCAAACGCACTAAGGAAGACTCTCTGTTAATCCCTCGAGCCTTTTTCGTAAATAACAATCTCGTGACAAGGAAAAGGATAGCTGAGGGATGATTTTACCTAATTTGCATATTCCTCTTCTTATCGTTGGTACTCTGTCGTCCAAATCCTCGAACGAATCCACTCTAAAAACGTTGTTAGGGCTAGAAGCAATTTCGTGCAGTTCTGATGCGTCCACGTCCTCTCCTATACCCAGCACAAACACGGCCGCTCCTTTACTCTGAAGGCGAGAGGAGGCTATCTCCAGAGGTAGGTATACGCCCTGGTCTGCTGTTTGCTTTCCAGTCGTGATCACAAATACGACCTGCAGACAAACAATAGTAAAACAAAAAGTCAATCTTTTGATCAACTAGGTGCCTAGCGTGTTATTGGCCAATTTGCGCGGTTATTCTTACTTCTCCAACTTACCCTTGAAAGGTCTCTCAGTCCACCAGCGGGTGTAAGCACCTCCTTGTCTACAAGATCCAATGCTTTGTCGATTCGTCTAAAATTACCCTGGCATCTTAAGCCATCAAGTCGTTTCTTGACTTCTGCTCCATTAAGATTATTTCCCGTTAATGTGTTAAACTTCAGAACTACACTGGCATTAGTGCCGTAAGGAACAAACGCAACACGACCTCCTGACGGTGACACGTTGAAATAGTTGACCAAAGTTTGCACAAAGTACAGCAAGCGATTCCAATTGCTCTCAATATCACACAGAGACGAGTCAATAACGAAAGTCGTATCCATAGCGATTGGGCAGATTTCTTTTGAAACAGAAAAGACGAAGAAATGTGATTAGACTCGAGGTACGGTGCATGTTTTTCGTGCATTTCAAGGCCTACAGCCAAGCGGCATTCTGTAGAGCCCTTGCGCTAGTTGAAGATTTTCTTTTACGTCTAACAATCTAAGAAGATTACAGCGCTACCTCCACAACAACTGCAAACCACCCTTTCAGAAGATGCGGCATGTACAAAGTGCAGACAAAACTTATACACCATGGAAATCACTTACGTGGAGTTGTTGGTCCCACTGTTAAGGTTGGTGTTGGAAGCGCTACAAAACAGAAACAAAGTGAGATCCCGCTTAAAAGTCTTTAATTTTGTAGCATTGACGTAATTATGTAGAATAGGGAGACAATGTGGAGAATCAATACGGGAGATTCAGTACCTAAGACACATATGCCTTTCTTGGCCTCGTTAGCTTTGGTATCCAAGTCCTCGACTGATCCCACTGTAAAGACATTATTTGGTCCAGAGGCAATTTGCTTAAGTTCCGAAGGGTCAACGTCTTTCCCTATACCAAGGACAAAAACGGCTGCTCCTTTGTCTTGAAGACGAGAAGACGCTATATCAAGAGGCGTGTACACTCCTTGGTCTGTTGTTTGTTTTCCAGTCGTGATCACCAAAACAGGCTGGAAGGAAACAAATCAAAAACACACTTTTTCAGTCGATAAACACGCACTGTACGGTATTGTTCAGTGTGAGCTACAAAGTTTCTTTTTTCAGGGTATTTTAACTATTTATTTCTAGTAACGGACTTGCAAACATCAACAAGTTCCGGTCAAAAAGCCCCCTCCGAATAGACAGGCCGTTTCCTTCGAATCCCCATGTTTGATTATCAAAACTTGTCAACCAAGTTAATCTAGAGAGAAAAGCTACAAATGCCAGTTTAACCGTGTAATAACTCAGTAAATATTCCTTACCCGTGATACATCTCTCATTCCAGCAGATGGGATTAAAACTTCTTTGTCTGCTAATTCCAAGGCTTTATCGATTCGTCTGGATCCCCCCTGACACTCTAGGTTGCCCACTATCCTATTGACTTCCTCTCCGTTGAGAAGGTTTCCAGTTAATGTATCGAACCTTAGAGACACTTTGGCATCCGAGCCGTATGGAATCAGAGCAATACGACCTCCTGATGGTGACACATTAAAGTAACTGACCAACGTTCGCACAAAGTTAAGCAAGCGTTGCCACTTGCTGTCGCTTTCACAAAAAGACGAGTCGATGATAAAGGTGATGTCCATTGGAATTCGGCACAATTCTGTTTGAATTAAAGCAGATTACAAGTAAACTTGCGAACGCTAACAGCAAGTAAATTCACACTTTAACATGGACCACGGACCATGCACGGCCCACGGGCGCGAAATGAGCCTACAGCACAACATGAGATAGAATACCAGACTAGCCAAATTAACATAACCATGCATGATTTACCTGGCGTCGTTGGTACTGGTGTAGGCGTTGTTGGCACTGTAAAGAACAGGCAAAAAATACTGCATATTAGAGAAGGATTACTAATCTCACTTTTCCCACGTTTACTGGCGATGGCGATGGCGACGTGGAATAGCAGAAGCGACGTCGCGGTATTAGCCTCTTAGCAAGCTCTTCATGTATGGCACCCATCGCACTCGCGTTTCCTTTGGCGTGCTGCTCTCGCGTGACTTTTCGCGACTCCCTCAAATGAAGAGCTTGCTCGCAGGCTATTGCCGTATTAGAAACTTCAACGCAATTCCACGACCCCCGGTTGTCGAATGTAAATTTTAAAAAATCCAGAGATGAATGATTCTGCTTGTTCTAAAAGCAGTTTCTAATTATTTTTCCTAAGTTTTCCGAACTCTTTTAAAATAGTTTCCTCTGGCAGTAATTAAGTGACTTGGCTAAAACGCAAGGAAAACCCCATTAACTTAAATTTTAGCAAGTGCCATTGTATTAATTCTAACGTGCCTATTTCATTTTTTTTTTTTTTTTTTTTAAATAAAAAGTTTATTTTGTTTTTAAAACAAATACCATTATGATGCAGAAAATTTATACCGTAACGATGTTTGTAAGTAGCCAGATCATCGTAGGGCTAAAGCCACCTTTCTCGGTACAGTCGGTACACTCTGTACAATCTGTACAACGGGCACAGCCTACTACGAGGACACGATTTTCTCAATGCTTACTTCATACATCAAGGCACACAAAACCTGTTCTGATGACATTGACGATACGCACAAAGCATCAAAATATCCTTGGCTGTACAAAACTATGAAATAGAGTCTCATCGTAAGTGATGTGAAATACTAACTAATGCATACATGATAATTTCTCTATAAAAAAAATCCTATTGTTCTCGCGAGCTGGCCAATCAGAGAGCCACTTTAGAAAGGTGCAGGACGACCCGAATTGCTTCAATGTTTTCTGTAAAACAATTCTGCAGTCAAACGTTCTCGCCAGAACCATTTTTCAATCACGAAAAAGGGTGCAAAAACAGTGTAAACAACGGATCAAGTGCGCCTCGACGTCACAATTTATTGGTGACGTTAATGCGAGTACCAGCCTGGATATACATAGAAGGCCGGTTCACACTAGGGACCAAAATGCACTTGAAGTGCAGCTGAAGTCAAGTAGAGATCTACTTGGAAGGAGAATAGACCAATTTTGATATATTAAAATTCGTACCACGCTGCTAGGCTTGGGGGAATAAAACAAAAGAATCATCTTGAGACTCGGCAATGAAAAATTTCTTTCTAAATTTTATTTTCCCAAGCCTCCGAGCCAAGTATGAATTTTCAATATATCAAAAATGGTCTATTCAATAGATTTTCGGGCAAGACTGCGCGCACCTAAAACATGAAAAGTGGTTTTTGTTATGAAAAGTCAAAAGGTTTCTAAATTATTGTTTCAACTACTTTTTCATCTGTTATTATTATTTTCTGCCGAGATTATATCTTTTGGCGCCGTACAGAAATACGATAAATCATTGATTCCACAAGGTTGACGTTGTTTGTGTCTGCAACTTGTCCTGAAGTTAAACTTCACGTGAAAATGTGAAAATTCTTCGCCACCTCAATACTAGTGTGCCCAATATTGCTGTGACACGCCGTTAGGGCCTGTTTACATGGAGGTGGGGGACCCCAGGTGGTGAGGTAATCTGCTTAGGTGTGGTAACTCGCCTGTCCATATAATCTCTCATTTTAATTTGATCACGTTTACATGATAGGTGGGGTTGAACCGCCACGGGTTACCTCTCCTACCAGGGATTCCACCTCCTTCATGTAAACAGGCCCTAAATTTGAATTCTTTTGTTTTACGTTTATCACCAGGTCAACAAAGAATTTAAAAAGTGGGGTCATTAAAACTGACACTTTAAGTATGAGAGCTACACTTGGATTATTCACCACAAACCTTCATCACGCGCCATTCAAAAAGAAGTTTTGGACAAAAAGTTAAAACTTGGCGCTTATAGAAAACGAACCACTGAAAATTATGAATGTTTTCAATTACACTCAGCTTACATTAATTTTTACCTCTTTGATACATTTTATAAAGAGATTTTGAAAGTGTAAATGAATTAGATGAGTGCTCCTATTAAAACGTAATTCAGACTCCTTCAGGAAGGAGTTCACACCAAGGGCCTGGGCCCGGTTGCATAAAACGCCCGTAACAGTTACGGGTATACGTACGTGTACTCGTAACTTAAGTGAGTTGCATTAAATCATTTACGTGGTCCACTTAGGGGTTTCACTTAAGTGGCTGCACTTACGATTTTCGTAAGTATCCACTTAAGTGCCATTTATGCAACAGAAATTGCGGGTGTTGCATAAAACCTTTTTTACGGGAAAATTAGCACTTAAATTTACGGGACCTATGTAGGTCCCATATCCTTACTGTTTTTACTAAAGTTAACGAGATCTTTTACCGAAAAGTGAAAAAAAATTGTTTTTTCTTTACGTAATTCCGTTCTAATGCGCTTTGTTAACCTCTGATGTACAATTTAAAGCCGTCGTTAAGAAAAAAGAAGAACAACAAACATTTCCAGTGGATATTGAAGTAAAATAACGGTTTCATGTAAACTTTATTTAAATGAGAGGCTTAAAAGGGTGTTCGAAGCGACTTGACACTTTCTTTACACTCACCGATGGTTAACTTAATTTAAAAAAATAGAGTGAGTCAAATTAATAATTAAAAGTACTATAACAAAGTTACGTGTGCCCTTAAGTGAGCCCGTAAGTTACCACGTAAAACAGAAACTTACGAGAGTGCTAAGTGTGTTCCATGCAACACCCGTTTAAAAGTGTACCCATAACGGATTCTTAAGTGACCTACTTGAGTGGGCACTTAAGTGCAAGTTTTGTGCAACCGGGCCCTGTTTACGTGGAGTTGGGGACCCCACGGTAGGTGAGGTAACCCGCCTAGGTGGGGTAAAAATAACCCTGATTTACATGCAATCTTACAACCCCACCATCCCGTGGTGCACTTTCTCAAGATTATTGAATGATCGATAAGCACGTAAACAAGAAAAATGCTGGCATTTTTTAGTGATTAATGCTCTTCTACTCTCACTTGCTGCCCTTGCTGCAACCTTCAGTGCTGTGGCTTTCTATAGTTAGCTAGTCA
The DNA here is from genome assembly GCA_942486035.1 of Porites lobata. NCBI lineage: Eukaryota > Metazoa > Cnidaria > Anthozoa > Scleractinia > Poritidae > Porites > Porites lobata. Next base: position 1,489,971 of record CALNXK010000027.1, read on the forward strand.
CCTCTAAAGTGAATTTTGCGTGAATTTGATGTATCACGAATCCGACCCCGGCTAGGCGGGTTACCCCACCGTGAAACGTTTACATGGCAAAAATTCGACCCCGGTTAAGAGGGTTACCAGGTGTGGCAGACCGAACTACCCGCCTTGGCGAGTCACCCTACTGATTATGTAAGCGTAATGAAATTAAAACGAGAGACTATATGGACAGGCGGGTGACCCCACCTACCTGGGGTCCCCCATTTCCATGTAGACAGGCCCTAAAAGTACGCATCAAGTGCACTTTAAGTGCACTTGAGAGCCCCAATGTAAATTGGCCTATAAAACCGACTACTGTCTAGTGTCTCCATCTCGCTTTGCAATCCACGCACCTTCCATACGAGATGCGAATTTCGACACAATTATAACCCTTCGCAGGGCCCTTGCTTCGCGAGGAATAAAATAAAATATCGAAAAGCAAGGTTTCGATATTGTTACTTACTCGGAGCAAAGCATCCATACAGCTCCAATCGGAGACAAGGAACAAAAGGAAAAGATGAATCCACCAAACCTACAAATGGATCTTTTGGGTATATCCGAATTGATCGTGTCCTGATTACTGGATTGAAGTAGTTCTTTTCCAAGGCTCTGCTATTGCGGTTACCAATAAGTATCTGTAAACATACAATTCCAAACAGACGTTTTTCATGTGAAACCCTATACCTTTTAATCAATGCTGAGATTGCTTAGCCTGCGTAGCAGGCACTTGGAAGAAATGGGTGCAAGAAAGAACGGGGCGCGCAAAGGAGACACGCGAGGGGAGAGGGAGCGCCGGCCCTAGAGGCCCATGAAAATCGTTTCCAGCTAGCGGCCGCTGCGTGATCTGTCAAACATTCTGACAGAAAACGATCCTGATCGACCTCGTCCAAAAAAAAACCGTGTAAAAGTGCGTTGTATTTTTATATCCTCAGTCTAAATATCTGATAAAACGATCAGCTACGTGATCTTATTATAGAGTGATGGAGCAATAAACCGACGACAAACACACAGCAATAACTCGTTTTAAACCAAAGGCTAGATAAAGACAAAAAAAAAAAAAACAGAGTAAAAACTGGATATATTTAAAGAATTTATTTAATATATATCTAGCCGATTTTTTGAAAACCAACCTCACGAAATTTGCAGTCATTTGTGTAAAAAAGTGTCAAAGGCAAGTTTCGTGAGCCCGAGAAGCTCCAAAATCATAGTAACGAAGAAAAAGGAAAGGAAAAAGGAAAGAGTGAGGAGGAGGAAAGGAGGAGAAGAAAAAAAAGCAGTGGTTGCACTCTTAGTTTTTATAATAGCTACTTTGGAGATAGTTGTTGGCCGAAAAATAACTGTTGGACGCAAAAGGTCTATTTGGCGATAACGTTATCAAAAATCCGGCTAGATATATATATATATATATATATATATATATATATATATATATATATATATATATATATATATATATATATATATATATATATAAGGATATATTCATTTTTTTTTTTCTCTGAGATTGCGATATCACAACTGTACAGAGTCATCAAAGATCACAGCGTACATGGAAAATGACCATTGTTTTAATGTGCAAAGTAGCAGCCGATTTTTGAGCAGACAGTGTCTTACTAAACGGACCTAAAGTTCAGGACGCAAACTGTACCGAGACTTTTTTTATAGGCTACAGTAGGAAGACATTAACATCAGTCGTCAGGTCGCATTCGAGGGAATAATCTTAATAGCGAAAGGCGTGATTCACTTCATCAATCCTGTCTAGTTAATACGTTCTTGATGGCATGCGTGCCATTGACAATGCAAGCCGCCAAGTGCTTTTTGAGCAAAGAAGTTTTCCTCTGATCTTCATTTCAACGATTCGACAAATCTTTTGTCTGTCACCGCTTCTGCTGATGGGTATTTGATGTCAAATCGTTCCTTTGTGAATATCGTTTAAACAATCCAACTTTTCTTTGAGATTACAGGGCCCGGTTGCATAAAACCCGCACTGAAGTGCTCACTTAAGAGCGGATGTCAGTAATCGACCAAAGGTCTACAAAAGTGAAAAATCGAAAATTCACAAGAAAATTCGCAAAGTAGCACTAGGTAAGCTATTTACATAAATGTAATTTTTACTTCGATCCGATAATTATTTTCCACGTAAAGGGGGGGTTATTGGTTTGTTTATCACTTGGTGGTTTCGCGGCTCTCGGGCCGGGTTTTCCAGGCCCCAGACTATGTGTCACAAAAAAAATCGTTTTAAAATTCAAATCCATTGTAATGAGGACAACAAATAACTTATTCAGAAGAGTACATAATTGCACACATTTTAAGTGGTGATTTACATTTCGGAGATTTTTCATTATTTTCAATATTTTGAACGTTTTCGTTCAATGAAAAAATGGCAAATTTCAAAGCCCCAAATAGTCGACTGGTACCTCGATTTCAGTAACGAGTCTTATACCACGTTAAAGAGCGTTATCTCTTCTTTCAAAATCTGTTTTCAAAACTATGGGCAACTTAAAAGAAACTTTTTGAGGCCAAAATATAGAAGTAATACTTTTCTGAAATTTGAGCTTTCCAGACTCGGCGGGCCGATGCTAAAAACTCGGAAAAATACAATAAGAAATCAATTTGAGCAACAGTGGTTTTATGTTATCAGCTCTCAGAAACCAAGACGTGTTTATATTGCGATCGGATATAAATTAATGCCGTCAATGTCAACTCCTGCCAAGTGCACCAGTCACGTGAAGTTGTCAAAGGGAGGGCAAAGCACTAACATTAAAACGTCTTAAAATTCAAAACGTTTTACGTCCATGAAATCAGATTTTAGCTTTCAAAACAATGTTGTGAATGTCTGTTGTTCGTACCTTAGCATGGTGTTTCCATATATTGGAAATGTCAAGTATCCACACGGGGAGAACATGCCAAACAACAACGTTTTAAATCCAAGCGCCGAAAGATCGTAACGGCAAAGATTGCGTTACATTTCACAGAACGACCGCTTACCACTGTTGTCACTCCTTTTTCGCTGGAAGCTCATTCCGTCATGAGCAAGAGCCATAATAGGACAGAGCGGGACACTCCCAGTCACGCCTTTGGGATATCTTAATCCCAAAAAAGTTATTTTTAGAACTATGCGGACCATGCGGAAACAGTTTCCGGTAACCTGGTTGACTTCCGGAAGATTCATCGCGCCAAAGCGAGGCGGTGTCAATAAATGAAAAAAATGGCTGCCTAAGTGGAGGGACGGTGTGGAGGGTGTGTACTTGATAAATTGTCCTTCTTCAAAGAAGAACCTACCATAGAAATTGGTTAAAACTTCTACAAAAACGGATCCTTTACAAGAAACGGTAGAAATACAGTTAAAGCGACCGCGTGGACCATCGTTTTTGTTGGAAAGCAATGCGGCCCGGATAAGCGTTAAGCGTTGGACACAAAATGCGGGTCCTACAAAGACGACCGTACAAGCGACCGTGTGGACGTATTTTCTGTTGAAAAAGGAAGGAAAAAAACGTATAAAGGTTTCTAGTATTTTTCTCAAGGACATGACCAGGAATTAAGTGGAAAACACCTTTTCCTGCTTCGACTGATATTTTGTGACGTGCTTCACATTGGACAATTAACAACACTTTAATATTCTTGAACACGAGGTGAATAGAAGCGGAATATTCGCGGCGAGGTTAATATTCCTAAAGCCACTATTCACCAAGATTGAAAATCAGTAAGGAGACCATTTAAGTTCAATTTGATTGACGGTTTTGACGGATCAACTCATGTGTGAAAATCGGTATGTGCAAAAGTTTGATCTTTACAGAATTTTCAAACATTGCAAATCAAATCGCAGTTAAAAAATCCTTTCGCAAACAATGGCCTAATGGATTATATGGAATCGCCAGAACTTTAAATTCTGCTTCCCAGTCTGTGAAGAAAAGAAGAGCTTTGTTTTCATCTCTCGACTCGCCAAGTCAGGGAAAAAGGTTTTTTGTGCAGCTTGTGTTGTTCTTTAGTAAGTGCAGACAATGGTGGCCCGGTTGCTCGAGGTAAGGAGCCTTTTCTCTGTAGTTTTCTTGACATTGAGATCTCGAAATTTCGTAAAGATTTGCTTTTATTTTTTTTGGTCATAAGTTGAATTTGATTTCTGGGGAAAATTCGCCTTTGAAGGAAATGTTGAGTTTACAAAACCACCTCTTCCATTTTTAAACTGTAATTGTCAACATTCCAGCGAGCGAAAAATATTGCTCAGTAAAGTTAATCGGAAAACGCTCTTTTGAATGCTTTGAAGTCTTTTCTTACCTTCAAAAAAATGGACACTAGGATTTTGCCGAATTCTGAAAGGTTCTTGCTCTAAAAAGATTGGCAAAACACCGAGCTAACGCATTATTTACTCGCGAGGCTAAAACACTACAAAGATCACCGAGTGTGTATCCTGAAAACGATTTTTGCTTGTAAAAGCTTTATTTGTGTAAGGTAATTTGTGTTTTTTCATGTTGCAAACGGTGTTGAAATAAATACGACAGTATGATAATCTCATCTGGAGTTTATTATTTACTTTATGTGGTTTTACCAAGCATCATATTTTCCTCATACACCTGTAATAATTAACCTTTACAGATCCTGCACCACAATGTGTGGGTAAGAACAACCCCAAACATTTGTTATGTGTGTTAAATAATATAAGCTTGCTTCATGTATAATAAATGTAGGGGTTTGAATGCAAATCGTACCACAGCATAATTCAAGCTTCAGGCATTCATGGATGTAATAGGACCTTTTGATGTTGTGTTTGCCACTTATTGACCCAGCAAGTTTTCCCTATTTTAGTAATTAAGCACTCATGGTTTTAGGTGTCGGCTGCTGAATGTAGTCTTTTCTTTTTTTCGCTATAGAAGGTGCTCAAAAGTATTAAGAATAAAAACTATTGCAATAAGTTCAAGCTGTGTATAGCTTCTTACTGAGTTGTGTCTTATTTTTTATACTCCCCTCCCACACAGACAAAAATACAAACCTAATTACTCATTTTCTATAGTGAACGGCAAAATCTGTATATTTAAGCAGACCCCATATTAAAAGTTACATCCTATGTTAGGCAGATGAATAGCTCAGTATGTTTGAAAAGTTTCTAACCATATTTTCAGAAAAAACAAAAAAATTTTTTTTCAAAAATAAATGTATCCATACTCATTTTAAGGGGTATTTTCTTTGTGTTAAAAGGTTTCAACCAATCATAAGAGCTGCAAACAATAGCCAACTGAAGAAAACTTTACATTAATTTTTTATTTCTGGCATGCCTGTTTTATTCAGACTCATAAGAATTTGTTATAGCGATTCAAATACATTCTGCGGTGCAAAGTTTTCTTGATTTTGCTGCCTAAACGAATCAGAAGTATAGTACAGACAATAGTAAAGTGAGCACCTTTTTGCATTTCAACATGATTAAACGTTGACTTTATTGATATTAATGTTGCATTCTAATGCTCTTAAAGACGAGTCTGCAGGCAGAGCAAGTTTGTGTAATCTTTTGCTTTTAAGGCATCCTGCACCATGACACCCCAATCTTTCCCTTTAACCCATTCGCCCCTGAACCGCCCGTAACCGCCCGCGGATCCAGGTCCTTTCTACCCTTTGTGACGTCATCAGTTTTAACGGTCAACGACAACTTTCTTCGCTAACTTGTGCAGAGTGAAGAGATCTTTCAAACCATACCAGAATGAGCACAATTCAGTCAAGGACACCGGAGAAAGAAGCAAAAAACCACGTGACAAGGACCTGAAAATCTCCGTGAAAATATTGTTCCATTACCCACCTACCTTTCCTTTCACCTAATCCTAGGATCCTAAAAGCTTTCCTAAAAACTCTTCCCACCAAAATCAAGCCTACTAAATTCCCAGCAAGAGAAAAAAAAATGAGGCAAGAAAAGCGAAAAAAGAAGGGAGGAGGGAAAGCGAAAAATGTCGAAATTTTGCTTTCCGCGCATGCCCGAACTTCGCGAGCTGATATTTTGCATCTGGATCAGAAGGCCGCCAAGTGTACGACCTGTAAACCGGTTTGTGGTAAGTTTTAGCTCTTTATAGCACGACAGTGACCAGAAAACCACTCGACTAGCTTCAAAACGCGTTTTTCGGCAAAATCTCCAGGAGCGAATGGGTTAAATAATCTAATAAACTCACATGTTGATCTGCATATTATGATTGATTAGGCCTCATGCAACCACTAAGACATCACAGGAAATTGAGGCTGTTATTATCAGTTAAGCTGATCTGTATTTGAGCATATGACCTTCATTGAGGAAGGCTTTAAGTTAAAAATAGTAGTATCACATTAAAATAAAAATCAATAAGAACTTCCTTTGGTCACATCTTGACCTCTTAATTAGGTCAAGTTTCTTTCATTGGTGAGTTCATCAATTTATGCACCTGCATGGGTTGCATTGAGAGAGACATTCTGGAGCAATAAAACATAGTGTGTGACTGAATCAGTGTATCTATTCGTGCCATGGCTTGAAACAGGCAATTTCAAGGAAAGCATCTAGAAGGAGACAAATTAATATTAATGTAGTGTGTATGATAACATGTGTGTCACTCAGGTAGTCACACTCTTCCCAGTATTCCTCAAATTTCAAATCCCAAATGCATTGGCAGCCACATAGTTTAACAAAAGTATAAAAAATAATAAATAAATAAATAAATAAGTGCTCCCTTGCCCCAAAATATAGAACTTGCACTGTTTGTCAGACTTGTACATTATTTTCCCCACTATCAATTCCGTGGCAAGGTCATGTAGACATCTTCAAAGAGAATTCATGATTGCTAGTATTATTGTTCCTTCAATTCAACCTGTCAGAAAACAACAGAAAAGTTTGCAGACACTGAAAGACATATAGACTGCGAGCAGTCTCTGGTTTGCTTGAAAATCTGTAAGCAAGAGTATTTGAGCAGCGTATTCGAATTTGCGCCCTCACAAATAATCTCACTTACAGATTTTCGAGCTGAAGAGAGACTGCTCACAGTCTAAAAGACACACAACCACACAACATAAATGATGTACCAGTTTTATGAAACGTTTTCATGTTGTATTTTATATTATATCCTCAGGGAGGGAGCCAGCCTGGCATAAGGACTCGGTTCTTCTCTCTTTACACCCTCACTCATCCTTCTTTTTACCATCTATTTTTATGCATTAAAGGTTGTTATAAATAAAGAAAAAACCTGTGTAATTAGAATTGGGCGGGCATCCACACAAACTTTGCTACTTTCTGTTTATTAGAGATATCCACTAAGTACAGATTTGTTTTTCTTACATTTTGGAAAGAAACGTTTTGCCACATTTTGAGCTATTCAACGGCTGAATACAGGGTGTCTGTTTAATATGGGGTCTGCACACCATTCACTGTAGAAAATGAGTTAATTAGGCTTTCACAGAGGAGGGGAGGTACAAGAAATAAGACATAATTATAAACAAGAAGCTATACACAGCTTGAACTTATTGCAGTAGTATATATTCTTAACACTTTTTAGTGCTTTCTATAGAGAAAAAAAGAAAAGACTACATTCAGCAGCCGACACCTAACACCATGAGTGCTTACGAAAGTAGGCAAAACTTGCTGGATCAATAAGTGGCAAACACAACATCAAAAGGTCCTGTGCATCCGAACCCCTACATTTATTATGCATGCAGCAAGCTTATATTGTTTAACACACATAACGAATGTTTGGGTTGTATGGAAATCGTACCTATACATTGTGGTGCAGGATCTGTAAAGGTTAATTATTACAGGTGTATGAGGAAAATACGAGGTTAGGTAAAACCACATAAAGTAAATAAACTCCAGGTGAGATTATCATACTGTCGTATTTATTTCAACACCGTTTGCTACATGAAAAACACAAATAACCTTACACAAATAATGTTTTTACAAACAAAAATCGGTTTCAGGATACACACTCAGTGATCTTTGTAGTGCTTTAGTCTCGCGAGTAAATAATTCGTGAGCTCGTTGTTTTGCCAATTTTTTAGTGTAAGAACCTTTCAGAATTCGGCAAAATCCTAGGGTCCACTCTTTTGAAGGTATGAAAAGACTTCAAAGTTTCAATATTTTTTTTCCACGATGGAATGTTGACAATTACAGTTTAATCGAGTAGAAGGGGTGTGTGAACTCAACATTTCCTTTAAAGACAAATTTTCCCCTGAAATCAAATTCAACTGACTTATGAGAAAAAAAAATGAAAGCAAATCTTAACGAAAGCTCGACATTTCAATTCAACAGGACAGAGAAAACTACAGAGAAACGGCTCCTTACCTCAAGCAACCGGGCCACCATGTCTGCACTTACAAAGAACAGCACAAATTAGCTGCACAAAAAACTTTTTTCCTCTAAGTTGGCGAGTCGACAGATGAAAACAAAGCTCTACTTTTCTTCCTAGGATTGAAGTAGTACAATTTAAACTTCTGGCGATTCCATATAACCCATTAGGCTATTGTTTCCGATTTGATTTGCAATGTTTGAAAATTCTGTAAAGATCAAACCTATTGTTTACCGATTGCCAGTGATTTAGGAACATTAACCTCCGCTTCTATTAACCTCGTGTTCAATAAACAATTGCTAATTGTCCATATGTGAAGTGCGGAACAAAATATCAGTCAAGAAGGAAAAGGTGTGTTCCACAAGATTCCCGGTCATGTCCGTGACAAAAATACTGGAAACCTTTATACGTTCTTTACCTTCCTCTTTCAATAGAAAATACGTCCACATGGTTGCTTGTGCGGTCGTCTTTGTAGGACCCGCGTATTTTGTCTTCAAGGCTTATCCGGGCCGCAATGCTACTTGTCCTCTTTCCAGCTGTTCAAACAAAAACGATGGTCACGCGGTCGCTTTAACCGATTTCTACCGTTGCTTGTAAAGGACCCTTTTGTGTAGAAGTTTAAAGCAGTTTCCATGGTAGGTTTTTTGTTGAAGAAGACCAATTTATCAACTCCACATCGGGCAAGTACTTCATGGCTGAATGCCATATACACGACAAGCCCACAGTGCCTTGCTAGTACCTGCAATGCCCTGCCAGTACGTGTACTATGAGTAGAAGGTGTACTAGCTCTAGTAGCTGCAGTAGCTGTATTATGTGTAGTAGGTGTAGTAGGTGTAGTAGCTGTAGTAAGTGTAGTAGCTGTAGTAGCTGTAGTTGGTGTAGTAGCTGTAGTAACTGTAGTAGCTGTAGTAGCTGTAGTAGGTGTAGTGGCTGTAGTAGGTGTAGCAGGCGTAGTGTCTGTAGTAGCTGTAGTAGGTGTAGTATCTGTAGTAGCTGTAGTAGCTGTAGTAGCTGTAGTAGGTGTAGTATCTGTAGTAGCTGTAGTAGCTGTAGTAGGTGTAGTAGCTGTAGTAGGTGTAGTATCTGTAGTTGCTGTAGTAGCTGTAGTAGGTGTAGTAGCTGTAGTAAGTGAAGTAGGCGTAGTATCTGTAGTAGCTGTAGTAGGTGCAGTATCTGTAGTAGCTGTAGTAGGTGTAGTAGCTGTAGTAGCTGTAGTAGCTGTAGTATCTGTAGTAGCTGTAGTAGGTGTAGTATCTGTAGTCGCTGTAGTAGCTGTAGTAGGTGTAGTAGCTGTAGTAGGTGTAGTAGGCGTAGTGTCTGTAGTAGCTGTAGTAGGTGTAGTAGCTGTAGTAGCTGTAGTAGGTGTAGTAGCTGTAGTAGGTGTAGTAGGCGTAGTATCTGTAGTAGCTGTAGTAGGTGCAGTATCTGTGGTAGCTGTAGTAGGTGTAGTAGCTGTAGTAGGTGTAGTAGGCGTAGTGTCTGTAGTAGCTGTAGTAGCTGTAGTAGCTGTAGTAGGTGTAGTAGGCGTAGTGTCTGTAGTAGCTGTAGTAGGTGTAGTAGGTGTAGTAGCTGTAGTAGGTGTAGTAGCTGTAGTAGCTGTAGTAGGTGTAGTAGCTGTAGTAGTTGTAGTAAGCGTAGTGTCTGTAGTAGCTGTAGTTGGTGTAGTAGCTGTAGTAGGTGTAGTAGGTGTAGTATCTGTAGTAGGTGTAGTAGGTGTAGTAGGTGTAGTAGCTGTAGTAGGTGTAGTAGGTGTAGTAGGTGTAGTAGCTGTAGAAGCTGTAGTAGGTGTAGTAGGTGTAGTAGCTGTAGTAGGTGTAGTAGGTGTAGTATCTGTAGTAGCTGTAGTCGCTGTAGTTGGTGTAGTAGCTGTAGTAGGTGTAGTAGGTGTAGTATCTGTAGTAGCTGTAGTCGCTGTAGTTGGTGTAGTAGCTGTAGTAGGTGTAGTAGGTGTAGTATCTGTAGTAGGTGTAGTAGGTGTAGTAGCTGTAGTAGGTGTAGTAGCTGTAGCTGTAGTAGGTGTAGTAGGTGTAGTAGCTGTAGTAGGTGTAGTAGGTGTAGTATCTGTAGTAGCTGTAGTCGCTGTAGTTGGTGTAGTAGCTGTAGTAGTTGTAGTAAGCGTAGTGTCTGTAGTAGCTGTAGTTGGTGTAGTAGCTGTAGTAGGTGTAGTAGGTGTAGTATCTGTAGTAGGTGTAGTAGGTGTAGTAGGTGTAGTAGCTGTAGTAGGTGTAGTAGGTGTAGTAGCTGTAGAAGCTGTAGTAGGTGTAGTAGGTGTAGTAGCTGTAGTAGGTGTAGTAGGTGTAGTATCTGTAGTAGCTGTAGTCGCTGTAGTTGGTGTAGTAGCTGTAGTAGGTGTAGTAGGTGTAGTAGGTGTAGTAGGTGTAGAAGCTGTAGTAGGTGTAGTAGGTGTAGTATCTGTAGTAGCTGTAGTCGCTGTAGTTGGTGTAGTAGCTGTAGTAGGTGTAGTAGGTGTAGTAGCTGTAGTAGCTGTAGTAGGTGTAGTAGCTGTAGTAGGTGTAGTAGGTAGTAGGTAGTAGCTGTAGTAGCTGTAGGTGTAGTAGGTGTAGTAGCTGTAGTAGCTGTAGTAGGTGTAGTAGCTGTAGTAGCTGTAGTAGGTGTAGTAGGTGTAGTAGGTGTAGTAGCTGTAGTTGGTGTGGTAGGTGTGGTAGGTGTAGTAGCTGTAGTAGCTGTAGTAGGTGTAGTAGGTGTAGTATCTGTAGTAGCTGTAGTCGCTGTAGTTGGTGTAGTAGCTGTAGTAGGTGTAGTAGGTGTAGTATCTGTAGTAGCTGTAGTCGCTGTAGTTGGTGTAGTAGCTGTAGTAGGTGTAGTAGGTGTAGTATCTGTAGTAGGTGTAGTAGCTGTAGTAGGTGTAGTAGCTGTAGCTGTAGTAGGTGTAGTAGGTGTAGTAGCTGTAGTAGGTGTAGTAGGTGTAGTATCTGTAGTAGCTGTAGTCGCTGTAGTTGGTGTAGTAGCTGTAGTAGTAATAGTAGTAATAAATTGCTTTATTTGCATGACCGCATCACTTTACAGTATTGCAAAAGCATGTATATGACAATCAAAATAAAAACAAAACAGCACTAATAACAATCTAGAAAAATTCGGTTACATTACTAACAATGAATCACGTATTTTCATGCAGGAGGAGACAAACTTCATAACTAACTTATTTACATGATGTTCCTTCGAATTCATTATCAGTTTTATGCTTTCCGGAGATGATTTCTTGTCAAAGTCAGGTATTATTCGATTGATTTGATTAATAAATGCCTGTCTCTGTACTGAGTATTTGTTACATTGAAAGAGGAAATGAATCTCATCTTCTACCTGATTTGAGTTACATAAAGGACATAATCTATTTTCTCTTGGCAAATGATCGATTTGGTATCGACCATGTTCAATCATAAGTTTGTGATTAATTATTTTAAATTTAACAAAATTCTGTCGTTCGTCATAATGTCTTAGCTGGTAGAGATAATCAGATGTAGAATATTCATCTTTAAAAGTTTTATAAAATTCTAGTTTTTTTGAATTTTCGAGGCTGTGCCGCCAAAAAGATAGATATTTCTCTCTCATTTCTGTGGTATATCGTCTAATTTTATTATTATCTAGAGATTCAGCATCTAAACTGGTTAGATTGTATTGTTCAAGCATGTTTATGAAATTGGAAAAATATCCGGAATTATTCATAGAATGTAGATTCTTTGACATAAGGAAAGACTGTTTGACTATAGAGTCATTATCTTTGTTGTTGAGGTAAACAAAATATTTCATAATTTTCTGATTTATCGGGATAAGCAGCGGCAGTCTATCAAGTTCAGCTCTGCAGGCTATGTTAGAGGCCTTATTGTTAACCTCTAAGTAACGTTTACAGAATTTGAGGTGGATTTTTTCTATTGGGGAGCTATCCCATTTTTTAAAATCTTGCTTGGTGTACATTCCCCATACCTCGCTGTTGTAACTCAAGATTGGGAATACCATGGTGTCAAAAATTTGGGATGCAGTATTAGGATTAAGTTTGTTAAGAATTGTCCGCTTCCGAATACTAGAAAACGCGTGAAGGGCCTTTTCTTTTAAGTGTTCGAGTGCAAGTGTAAAGTTTCCCGTTGGAGTTAAACGTGTACCTAAATAAGTGTATTCTTGGACAATTTCAATTGACTCACTGCCTATGTTGAATTTGATGTCAATAGATTTTTTTTGGGCGTTTCTGGAATATCATAATTTTTGTTTTCTTGGGATTAATTTTTAGCTTCCATTTGTCACAATACAAAGCGCATTTAAACAGTTCTGTAATCCAGTTTTCGATCTTGATAGAATAACTAAATCATCTGCGTACAAAAGTGAATTTATTTTTTTCCCATTTGGGAGAACAAATGGGTCAGATAAGGTGTTTTCGAATAAAAGTGGTAGATTGTTTAAGTAGAGGTTAAATAAAAGAGGACTTAAAATACAGCCTTGACGTACACCTCTGGAATATGAAAAAGGTTGTGTTTTGTTTTCACCGATTTTGATGGAACATGTCGAGTTGCAATAAAGACTTTTCATGAGGTTGTACAAGTTTCCTCCTATATTCGTTTTTAGCAGCTTATAAAACAATCCTTCGTGCCAAACAGAGTCAAACGCTTTGCGGAAATCTACGAAACAAGCGTAGACTTTTTTCCTTGTGATAATGCACATATTTATCTATTAGGGTCCTTAGAGTGAAAACATGGTCTGCAGTGCGGTTTTCAGGCAAAAAGCCAATTTGGGAATTATGTAATATCTTATTTTCCTCAAAATACAAGTGAAGTCTTCGATTTAAAATAGAACAGAACAGTTTTCCAAGGCAACTAGAAACACATATGCCTCTGTAATTTGTTGGATCACTCTTGTCACCAGATTTGTAAATTGGGGTTATGAGGCCTTGACACCAAACATCTGGCATTTTTCGGATTGTAAAATGAGGTTAAAAAGTTTGACATAGACAGGCATTAGTGGTTCGAGGCTTGCTTTGATCATTTCATTTCGTATTTTGTCAACAAATGGTGATTTCTTATTTTTCAATTTCTTCGCCGCTTGACGTATTTCCCTCTCAGTTATCTCATAATCGAGATGGTTAAACCGTTCCTTTTCGTGTTCTAAAGAATTTAGTTCCCTATGGATTTTCATGTTCATGCGTGGAATTCGTCGGGTCAATAGAATGCAGAGATTTGAAATGGTGAAGCCATGATTCTTCCGAGATTGGGGCAGGAACATTTTCGTTGAAAGTGTCGCTCATCGAATTTAAACAATTCCAAAATGACGCCTTGTCAGGATTTAAAGCTAGTTCGTCGAGTTGTAATGTTTTTTCTTTGTGGAATCCTCTCTTCTTTGTGCCTAGGAGCTTTTTGTAATCATTCAAGGTTTTGTGATATCTTTCCCGCACTTCGGAGTTGAGGGGGTCACGGTGCTTTTCATTTGAGACTTTTCGTAATTCATGCCTTTTTAAGCGACATTCACAGTCGAACCATTTCTTGTTGGATGATTTCTTAATACGCTTATAAGTTTTCTTAGCTTTAATTTTTAGGCATAGCTTGGAGCTCTCAGTTAGAATTTTCATAGCGTTTTCTAAGGAGATATTCACATCTTCGGTGTTTCTCTCCATATATTGTCTAATTAGAATTTGGATTGGTTCCGTGCGCAGTGCGTTTTTGAATTTTAAATGTGAGTCAACTTCCCAGCAAAATTGCCATGGTAGTAGTTGTAGTAAGCGTAGTGTCTGTAGTAGCTGTAGTTGGTGTAGTAGCTGTAGTAGGTGTAGTAGGTGTAGTATCTGTAGTAGGTGTAGTAGGTGTAGTAGGTGTAATAGCTGTAGTAGGTGTAGTAGGTGTAGTAGCTGTAGAAGCTGTAGTAGGTGTAGTAGGTGTAGTAGCTGTAGTAGGTGTAGTAGGTGTAGTATCTGTAGTAGCTGTAGTCGCTGTAGTTGGTGTAGTAGCTGTAGTAGGTGTAGTAGGTGTAGTAGCTGTAGTAGGTGTAGTAGGTGTAGTAGGTGTAGTAGCTGTAGTAGGTGTAGTAGCTGTAGCTGTAGTAGGTGTAGTAGGTGTAGAAGCTGTAGTAGGTGTAGTAGGTGTAGTAGCTGTAGTAGCTGTAGTCGCTGTAGTTGGTGTAGTAGCTGTAGTAGGTGTAGTAGGTGTAGTAGCTGTAGTAGCTGTAGTTGGTGTAGTAGCTGTAGTAGGTGTAGTAGGTGTAGTAGGTGTAGTAGCTGTAGTAGGTGTAGTAGGTGTAGTAGCTGTAGTAGCTGTAGTAGGTGTAGTAGCTATAGTAGCTGTAGTAGGTGTAGTAGGTGTAGTAGGTGTAGTAGCTGTAGTTGGTGTGGTAGGTGTGGTAGGTGTAGTAGCTGTAGTAGCTGTAGTAGGTGTATTAGGTGTAGTAGCTGTAGTCGGTGTAGTAGCTGTAGTAGCTGTAGTAGGTGTAGTAGGTGTAGTAGGTGTAGTAGGTGTAGTAGCTGTAGTTGGTGTAGTAGCTGTAGTAGGTGTAGTAGGTGTAGTAGCTGTAGTAGCTGTAGTTGGTGTAGTAATAGTAATAGTAATAAATTGCTTTATTTGCATGACCGCATCACTTTACAGTATTGCAAAAGCATGTATATGACAATCAAAATAAAAAACAAAACAGCACTAATAACAATCTAGAAAAATTCGGTTACATTACTAACAAAGAATCACGTATTTTCATGCAGGAGGAGACAAACTTCATAACTAACTTATTTACATGATGTTCCTTCGAATTCATTATCAGTTTTATGCTTTCCGGAGATGATTTCTTGTCAAAGTCAGGTATTATTCGATTGATTTGATTAATAAATGCCTGTCTCTGTACTGAGTATTTGTTACATTGAAAGATGAAATGAATCTCATCTTCTACCTGATTTGAGTTACATAAAGGACATAATCTATTTTCTCTTGGCAAATGATCGATTTGGTATCGACCATGTTCAATCATAAGTTTGTGATTACTTATTTTAAATTTAACAAAATACTGTCGTTTGTCATAATGTCTTAGCTGGTAGAGATAATCAGATGTAGAATATTCATCTTTAAAAGTTTTATAAAATTCTAGTTTTTTTGAATTTTCGAGGCTGTGCCGCCAAAAAGATAGATATTTCTCTCTCATTTCTGTGGTATATCGTCTAATTTTATCATTATCTAGAGATTCAGCATCTAAACTGGTTAGATTGTATTGTTCAAGCATGTTCATGAAATTGGAAAAATATCCGGAATTATTCATAGAATGTAGATTCTTTGACATAAGGAAAGACTGTTTGACTATAGAGTCATTATCTTTGTTGTTGAGGTAAACAAAATATTTCATAATTTTCTGATTTATCGGGATAACCAGCGGCAGTCTATCAAGTTCAGCTCTGCAGGCTATGTTAGAGGCCTTATTGTTAACCTCTAAGTAACGTTTACAGAATTTGAGGTGGATTTTTTCTATTGGGGAGCTATCCCATTTTTTAAAATCTTGCTTGGTGTACATTCCCCATACCTCGCTGTTGTAACTCAAGATTGGGAATACCATGGTGTCAAAAATTTGGGATGCAGTATTAGGATTAAGTTTGTTAAGAATTGTCCGCTTCCGAATACTAGAAAACGCGTGAAGGGCCTTTTCTTTTAAGTGTTCGAGTGCAAGTGTAAAGTTTCCCGTTGGAGTTAAACGTGTACCTAAATAAGTGTATTCTTGGACAATTTCAATTGATTCACTGCCTATGTTGAATTTGATGTCAACAGATTTTTTTGGGCGTTTCTGGAATATCATAATTTTTGTTTTCTTGGGATTAATTTTTAGCTTCCATTTGTCACAATACAAAGAAAGCGCATTTAAACAGTTCTGTAATCCAGTTTTCGATCTTGATAGAATAACTAAATCATCTGCGTACAAAAGTGAATTTATTTTTTTCCCATTTGGGAGAACAAATGGGTCAGATAAGGTGTTTTCGAATAAAAGTGGTAGATTGTTTAAATAGAGGTTAAATAAAAGAGGGCTTAACACACAGCCTTGACGTACACCTCTGGAATATGAAAAAGGCTGTGTTTTGTTTTCACCGATTTTGATGGAACATGTCGAGTTGCAATAAAGACCTTTCATGAGGTTGTACAAGTTTCCTCCTATATTCGTTTTTAGCAGCTTATAAAACAATCCTTCGTGCCAAACAGAGTCAAACGCTTTGCGGAAATCTACGAAACAAGCGTAGACTTTTTCCTTGTGATAATGCACATATTTATCTATTAGGGTCCTTAGAGTGAAAACATGGTCTGCAGTGCGGTTTTCAGGCAAAAAGCCAATTTGGGAATTATGTAATATCTTATTTTCCTCAAAAGACAAGTGAAGTCTTCGATTTAAAATAGAACAGAACAGTTTTCCAAGGCAACTAGAAACACATATGCCTCTGTAATTTGTTGGATCACTCTTGTCACCAGATTTGTAAATTGGGGTTATGAGGCCTTGACACCAAACATCTGGCATTTTTCCGGATTGTGAAACGAGGTTAAAAAGTTTGACATAGACAGGCATTAGTGGTTCGAGGCTTGCTTTGATCATTTCATTTCGTATTTTGTCAACAAATGGTGATTTCTTATTTTTCAATTTCTTCGCCGCTTGACGTATTTCCCTCTCAGTTATCTCATAATCGAGATGGTTAAACTGTTCCTTTTCGTGTTCTAAAGAATTTAGTTCCCTATGGATTTCATGTTCATGCGTGGAATTCGTCGGGTCAATAGAATGCAGAGATTTGAAATGGTGAAGCCATGATTCTTCCGAGATTGGGGCAGGAACATTTTCGTTGAAAGTGTCGCTCATCGAATTTAAACAATTCCAAAATGACGCCTTGTCAGGATTTAAAGCTAGTTCGTCGAGTTGTAATGTTTTTTCTTTGTGGAATCCTCTCTTCTTTGTGCCTAGGAGCTTTTTGTAATCATTCAAGGTTTTGTGATATCTTTCCCGCACTTCGGAGTTGAGGGGGTCACGGTGCTTTTCATTTGAGACTTTTCGTAGTAGCTGTAGTAGGTGTAGTAGGTGTAGTAGGTGTAGTAGCTGTAGTAGGTGTAGTAGGTGTAGTAGCTGTAGTAGCTGTAGTAGCTGTAGTAGGTGTAGTAGCTGTAGTAGCTGTAGTAGGTGTAGTAGGTGTAGTAGCTGCATGACCTCCGTATTATTTTGCGTGGCGAAAGCATATCTACAGTAATTTATAACAAAACAAGGCTAAGGCTATATTCCAATAGTATTCTAATAAACTTATGTTACATCACCTACATTTGACAAAGACAATGTTTCCCGGAGTAATGGATTACGACTTTGTTCATACATGAGTCAACGAAATTCGTTACCAACTTATTCACTTATAATAGTCGTTAAACTTCATGTGAAGTTAAATGCTTTTAAAGGTTGATTTCTTTTGATTTTTGGTACCATCACATTGATTCGTTGTTAGACTGAGTTGTTGTAATTGTTGTAATTGTTACTACACCTACTACAGCTACTACAGCTACTACAGCTACTACACCTACTACAGCTACTACAGCTACTACAGATACTACAGCTACTACGCCTACTAAACCTACTACAGCTACTACAGATACTACGCCTACTACACCTACTACAGCTACTACAGCTACTACAGCTACTACGCCTACTACACCTACTACAGCTACTACAGCTACTACAGTTACTACACCTACTACAGCTACTACAGCTACTACAGCTACTACACCTACTACAGCTACTACAGCTACTACATCTACTACAGATACTACAGCTACTACAGATACTACACATACTACAGCTACTACATCTACTACAGCTACTACAGCTACTACACCTACTACAGCTACTACACCAACTACTGCTACTACACCTACTACACATACTACACCAACTACGGCTACTACACCTACTACACCTACTACACCTACTACACCTACTACAGTTACTACACCTACTACACCTACTACAGCTACTACACCTACTACACCTACTACAGCTACTACACCTACTACACCTACTACAGCTACTACACCTACTACACCTACTACAGCTACTACAGCTACTACAGCTACTACACCTACTACACCTACTACAGCTACTACAGCTACTACAGCTACTACAGCTACTACAGCTACTACACTTACTACAGCTACTACAGTTACTACAGTTACTACAGCTACTACAGCTACTACAGTTACTACAGCTACTTCATGCACTGCAGGCACCACATGTACCTATACATGTAACGTAGCGTGTAGTATTGCTTTTGCAATACTGTAAAATGATGCGGTCATGCAAATAAAGCAATTTATTACTTATTACTTACAGCTACTACAGCTACTATAGTTACTACACAAACTACAGCTACTACAGCTTCTACAGCCACTACACTTACTACAGCTACTACAGCTACTACACTTACTACAGCTACTACAGCTACTACAGCTACTACAGCTACTACACTTACTACAGCTACTACAGCTACTACAGATACTACAGCTACTACACTTACTACAGCTACTACAGCTACTACACCTACTACAGCTACTACACCTACTACAGCTACTACAGTTACTACACCTTCTACAGCTACTACAGCTACTACAGCTACTACACCTTCTACAGCTACTACAGCTACTACACCTACTACAGCTACTACACCTACTACAGCTACTACACCTACTACAGCTACTACAGCTACTACAGCTACTACAGATACTACAGCTACTACACCTACTACAGCTACTACAGTTACTACAGCTACTACAGTTACTACACCTTCTACAGCTACTACAGCTACTACAGCTAATACGCCTACTACACGCTACTACAGCTACTACAGCTACTACAGATACTACAGCTACTACGCCTACTACAGCTACTACACCTACTACAGCTACTACAGTTACTACACCTTCTACAGCTACCACAGCTACTACAGCTACTACGCCTACTACACCTACTACAGCTACTACAGCTACTACAGTTACTACACCTTCTACAGCTACCACAGTTACTACAGCTACTACGCCTACTACACCTACTACACCTACTACACCTACTACACCTTCTACAGCTACTACACCTACTACAGCTACTACAGCTACTACAGCTACTACAGCTACTACAGCTACTACACTTACTACAGCTACTACAGTTACTACAGTTACTACAGCTACTACAGCTACTACAGTTACTACAGCTACTTCATGCACTGCAGGCACCACATGTACCTATACATGTAACGTAGCGTTCACCTACTACAGGTACTAGCAAGGCATTGTGGGCTTGTCGTGTATATGGCATTCAGCCATGAAGTACGCGCCCCACATCGTCCCTCCACTTGTGCCGCCATTTTTTTATTTCTTGACGCCGCCTCGCTTTGGCGCGCTGAAATCGTGAAAGCGAGTCTTCCGGAAGTCAATCAGTTTACCGGAAACTGTTTTCGCATGGTCCGCATAGTTCTAAAAATAACTTTTTTGGGATTAAGATATCCCGGCCAACGCCCTGAGTGTCCCTCTCTGTCCTATTATGGCTCTTGGTCATGAGTGATTCTTGATCAGCGCTTCCTTGAAAGTACGACCCCGGACAGATGATAACTGAGGACGTTTCGTCAAGACTCCTGTTGTTCAGTTTCAGGCTTTAGCAGGTGCGTAGTCAGGATTTTTCCGGAGGTACGCCCAACTTTTTCTACATCGCCTACATCGCCTTTTTTTTTGTGAAATTGACCGTCACATTTTCCGCCATATTGAGTTTGTGTCGATTTGGTGACCATGTCTTGTTGTTTTCAGGCTCCACGGCAATGATGCTGGTGATTCAGGCCTCCTGTTCTCAGATTTCTTGTGATTTTTTTTCACCCCACCGACAGACCAACCCAAAACAAGGAAACCTATTCGACGCTAAACGAATGAAAAGGGGATGACCCAAGCCTTATGGTTTCTTTTTGGGCTTCCTCGCCACATTGCTTCTGCGTATTTCTGTATACTTGTCTTTTGCTTTGTTTTGTTCTTTTTTGTCGGTAAAATAAACTGAAACTGTACAAAGATCCTCAATATTCCCTTTGGAGGTTCTCGAACGCGCATAAAAAAAAAGTGAAAAACGCGATGATTTACTGACCGCAAGGGCAATGGGGTGGGGTTAGGGCTCGTTACTGCGCTCCGGTTCACTCGTGCGCTATCAAATGGTCCCGATATACAAAATGAAAAATGACTGCGGACAGATTATTCACGTCTAGACATCAAGCTAGACATCAAGCATCTTTTAAAATGGGACTTATCGCCTCTCCCTGTTCATGGAGTTGATTCAAGGTGTTGACGTCAATTTCGTGATGCCCTGCATGTTGCAGGGACATGTTTCAAAAGGGCCTTTCCACAGCTACGGAGTCCGCCGTCACCTTGTCAAGCGTGCTAGAAATGATGTACTTCAAAAAAACAAAGAGAAGTTATTTTCGATTTGCCCCGCCCCCTACCCCCGAAAGTCCCCGACAGGACTGCTTCAAAGTACTCCCCACCCCCGGGCCCAAATGGCTGGACTTGTTCCTGTGGTTGCGCGGGGGATAGTAACAGGTCTAACTAATTGCACCGTGCATCAATGAATGTTTAGCTTAATCAGAAGCCCTTTTCCCTGGCTAGGTCAAGGTGTGTGCACCTCCTTTAAGCTGTTTTTTTTTTTTCGGTTCTTACTGAAATTTTTGATCTTGAGGAAATTCACAACGACAGGAGCAGGTTATGGGCTTTTTTCCTACCCATAATCCTACATCACGGGAAATTGGGAAATCCCTCAGGTTAGGCAAGAATTCGATAATCCTTCCATAATCATCCATTTTTTCACCGCGTGAATTGGGTATTTTTTAGCTTATTTCGAGGAAATACTCTTTACTTCAAATCCAGGGTGGGCTTTTAAACACATTTTCTAAGCCAAATGGTTTTTGCGTGAATCTGCTTACCCGATCGAACTTTTCGTATAAAAAACGACAAATACCCGGAAAAAGTTCGTGTTGTTGGTGGTGGTGGCATATTTCCGATAAATTCAGTTCAATGTCTCGTGAAGAAGAGTTCAAATCCGTGCCGCGCGCCTCTCGAGGCAAGCGTTCCGTCGAAATGCGAGCCCAAAAACAGGTGGTAAGCGGTCAATCTGTGAAAAGTAACGCAATCTCCGTCGTTTGAGAGCAGCCGAAGATGCCCTTGCCGATGCTGTCCTTGATGTTTTTTATTTCCAGTATCTAGGAAACCCATGCTAAGGTCTGAAACATACACTCGTAGGCATTGTTCTGCCCGCTAAAGTCTAATTTCTGGACGCAGAAACGTTGTGCTTTTTGAAGTTTATTATTGTGCTTTGCTCTTTGACAACCTTACGTGACCCGTGCGTTTGGTAGCAGAAGATGGCTAAACTCTGCTTTTCTTGTTGGAAAACGGCTTTAAATTTTATCAGATCGCTCGATAAACACGTGTGTTGGTGTCTGGTAGGTGATAACGTTAAACCACTGTTGCTCAAACTGATTTCTTATTGCATTTTTCTGAGTTTTTAGCATCGGCCCGCTGAGTCTGAAAAGCTCAAATTTCAGAAAAGTACTACTTGTATCTTTTGGCCTCAAAAATTTTCTTTTCAGTTGCCCATAGTTTTGAAAATAGATTTTGAAAGAAGAGATAACGCTCTTTAACGTGGTATAACCCTCCTTACTGAAATCGAGGTACCAGTCGACTATTTGGGGCTTTGAAATTTGCCATTTTTTCATTGAACGAAAACGTTCAAAATATTGAAAATAATGAAAAATCTCCAAAATATTACATTTTCGTTCAAACTGAGTAAACCACCACTTAGAATGTGTGCAATTATGTACTCTTCTGAATAAGTTATTTGTTGTCCGCATTACAATGGATTTGAATTTTAAAACGATTTTTTTGTGACACATAGTCTGGGGCCTGGAAAACCCGGTCCGAGAGCCGCGAAACCAATAACTCCCCCGTACGTGGAAAATAATTATCGGATCGAAGTAAAAATAACATTTATGTTAATAGCTTACCTAGTGCTACTTTGTGAATTTTTTTGCGAATTTTCGATTTTTCACTTTTGTAGACCTTTGGTCGATATTTACTGACATCCGCTCTTAAGTAGGTCACTTACGAATCCGTTATGGATACACTTACGGGTGTTGCATGGAACACGCTTAGCACTCTCGTAAGTTTCTGTTTTACGTGGTAACTTACGGGCTCACTTAAGGGCACACGTAATCTTGATATAGTACTTAAGTAATGATTCACTCTTTTTTTTCAAGCTAACCATCGGTCAGTGTAAAGAAAGTTAAAAGTCGTTTCGAACACTTTTAAGCTTCTCAAATAATGAAATTTGCATGCAAACGTTATTTTTCTTCTTCTTCTTCTTCTTCTTCACAAAAGTGTACATCAGAGGTTAACAAAGCGCATTAGAACGAACTACGTGAAGAAAAATACTTTTTTTCACTTCTCAGTAAAAGATCTCGTTAAATTTAGTAAAAACAGTAACCATACGGGACCTACATAGGTCCCGTAAATTTACGCGCTATTTTTCCCGTAAAAAAAGTTCTATGCAACACCCGCAATTTCTGTTGCATAAATGACACTTAAGTGAACACTTACGAAAATCGTAAGTGCAACCACTTAAGTGTATTCCCTAAGTGGACCACTTAAGTGATTTCATGCACCTGACTTAAGTTACGAGTGCACGTACGTGTACCCGTAGTTGTTACGGACGTTTCATGCAACCGGGCCCCAGCCCCCTAATCCAACTGATTTAGTGACTTCCAAGATCTGATCTTCGATTATACCATTTAGTGGTGTAATAAGACCTTTTATTGTACTAAATGTTTTTAAAGGATTTCGTGTTTTCTATGACTGACAGGTCTCTCGCCTAACGCGAACACTTAACCAAAAGTAATTTTCCGCACTCTCAGAAAGTGTGTAAAAACGATTTTCATGAGCCTCTCCGGCAGGCGCTCTCTCTCCCCTCGCGTGTCTCCCTCGCGCGCCCATTTCTTTCTTGCTCCCAGTACTTTCAAAGCCTCTGCTACGCAGCCTACGATTGCTGTTCTTAATTTCAGTTTCAGACCCCTAACAATAACTTAAAAAATACTGTAAAATCACTTCCGTTGGGTGGTATATCGGAGGATAATGACCTTGTCCGAAAAATATCCTTTTGAATTCCACCTTGTCAGCACACATAGAGGGAAAACATTAGATAGCATTGCGCCTGCGTTATCTCAGTGCGTTCAACGCACTGAGATAACGCATCGAACAGTTCACGACTAGAGAAACGGTTCCTCTAGTCGTGAACTGTTCGATACGACTAACTGTTGAACACAAAAGGTCCATTTGGCGGTAACATTTTCTGCGAAATGATCCGCATTGATGCCATTGATGGCCTAGAACGTCGTTTGCCACTTCAAAATTTATGTTAAATTATGTTATTTGCAAAGCAAAATCAAGTAAAATCGAGTCACTTCAAAGTTGCAAACACTTCTCAGGCAATAATTCTGGGTTTTGCCTGATATTTCATTGTCCCATAGTAGCCTTTCATCTCTCTATAATGACTTAAAGCACATGCGAAGAATATGAGGGTCATATCTAGAGAAGTGCTTTCAAATGAGCTTGCCGACAAAGAACATGCACGCATGAGAGAATCATGTCTTGAGAGACATTTCACTCATCTTTAACGAATTTAAAGTTACTACTTTGTGATTTATGTGCAATAATCGCCCATGTTCAAGCCAGTGTATTCGTCTGGCTACGAGTCAGCAGATAACCCAGGCCCATACCTAACTGTGGGTGGCTGGCTGGCTTTTTTGTGTCACAAGTAGGGAGTAGGGAGGACAGATTTTGTCGCTTTGACTATAGAGTTTCAAGTCAGTTCGTAGTGCAAAGTCAAGGAATTTTTCTTGTGAGCTGCTCTAGCCCAGCCAAATCAATGCTCTGACTCATTATCATAATGCTTCTAGCAGAGCTTGGGGGGAGTGATTGACTAGTCATAAATGTCATGGGTTGGGATGGTGAGTTCTTGCTCTTTGGACCTGGCTGTCTAGAGAATGAGTGCAGGTACCTTGTACCAAATCCAGTTAGATATTAAGTGTGTATTTTGGCCAAGTGGAATGGAATGGAATGCAATTGCAATTTTCTGGGCTGGCAAATATTGTTCAGAAGCTTACAGATTGTGCTTGGACTAGGGATATCCTGGCTATTTTCTGCGTGATTTTGCTAAAAGATGCGCGCTAAGTTTCCCAAGGTCGCATTCCAAATCGAACTTTGTTGAGAGTGTGTCGTCGACTGAAACTTGCTGAGTTCTGCCATATAAGTATGATGCAAACCAGGAAAGTGCCGTATCCCGAACTCCAAATGAAGACCTAATAAGCCTCTCAGGTAAGATACCACGATCAATGGTATCAAAAGCCGCGCTCAAATCCAACAGAACAAGCAAAGAGACATGCTGTCTGTTCATGTTTAAAAAAAAATGCAACTTTTAACTTTCAAGCATATGATGATTGTAGCATTGGAAATAAATTATTCATTTGATGTGATGCTGAAGATGTTTGGCTACCGCACTCTCAATCAGTTTGGAGACGAATTGCACGTTACTGACGGGTCGATAGGTTTTGAATATTGGGTTCTAAAAGCCATCTTTCTTAAGTAAATCAAAAACCAGGGCATTTTCCACACTGATGGAAAGACACCATGCTCAAGAGAAGAGTTGATGATCCTGGTAAGAAATTGTTAAAAATTGCCTAAAGTCGAAGAAGACAGCCCCCGCACCCCCCCCCCCAACCCCACTCATGAGGAACTTGCAAAAACTGTGACGCTTCTAGTTTGACGGCATGCTTTAAGAAACACCACTTCAAAAAAAAAAATAATAATAATTCTTAGTACCCTCAGCTCGAAAACTGCGAAGGGTTGATGAAGGTTCGTGTTAACAAATTGATGTAGGACAAACTTGGTCCTCCCGTTCGGTCACAAGACCTGAGATTTGAGATTTAAAACACTTGCAAACATCTATCGTGAAGGGCACGACGCCATCTTGGAAATGTCACAAAAGGCGGGAAAATGCTCGCTCAAGAGGTAATCGAGTTTTCTTTTTTGTACATGCTGAACAAGAGACGGACAGGGCCCATAAAACCACACCTGCATTCCGATCACTAAGCGCCTTTGCTTAGCATCTATATCATCTGGTCTCGATGTTCATAACAAACAAGTCGGAGAGACCGTCTTGTGTTCTGTTATGAGTACGGCTCAACAATCTCTGGCTAAACTTTGAAATTTGCGAACATCCGACAATTGAATCGAAGTTGCGAGAGGAAGAAACATTGTTTGAACTTATCAGACGAAAGGAAGTACTTTGAATGAATGTGATGATTTCCCGCTAAGTTTTGTCATGATGGGCTCACTTCTGCAGTGTTGTTTGCAAGACGTTGAATTCTCAGGGGTAGTACCCTGGGCGCCAAAACCTTTTTTTTTTCCTTTCTTTCATAATTTCTGATAGTTCGCGGCGCGGCTTATTTGCTTACAAAACCAGCAGCTAATATAGGCATAGACCTTACTGAAGAGGCTGTCCGCGTAAGAACCGATAAGGCAAATTTCGGTCTATCACAGATTTCCCTGATTTTTCCAGTGGAAGATAACTATCCTATCCCATGATGAAATATCACATTTATTTGGACCAACTCAATTTTTTCTCTATATTACAAGAAGATTTTCTCGGTCACCTAAAACTAGCCAGTTTGCCGTCGGAAGTGGTGCGATTTTGGTGAAACTTTAGGGCTCTGTCAAACCTGCCTTACCAAGAAGAATAAGCTGATTATTTTACAAACAAAAGTTTCAGCTCTGGTTAATAGTTTCAAGGTTTAACGGTTGCATTCTGTGGAAAGTTGGCTGAGATATGATTTTTTTAAAATGACCTTTAATTTGCTTATCGGGAAAAGTAATTTGCATAACTAAAGCTGAACGGTAATTTCGCAAAAGTGGCACCTGACCCAAACTCAAGTCTATGATAAAACAGAAGTACTAAGACCAGTCTACTTCTTCATGCAATAAAATTTGTGGGCACTCCTCTTTGCGTGCTGTACAA
Source organism: Porites lobata (assembly GCA_942486035.1). Classification (NCBI taxonomy): domain Eukaryota; kingdom Metazoa; phylum Cnidaria; class Anthozoa; order Scleractinia; family Poritidae; genus Porites; species Porites lobata. Next base: position 1,516,340 of record CALNXK010000027.1, read on the forward strand.
AGTTCCGTTAATGTTCCAAAATTCGCCATTTTGACAGCAAAGCTGGAATTGTAATGGTCTGCATCTGGTCGACTAATTTGCACAGCTTTAATGTTTCTAGTTATCACTAACTGTCATTAGACCCTTTAAATGTTGGACTTTCGAAAACATGTGAAGAAAACTTGGTAATCGCTTTTTCTTGTTTTTTTTTTTCTTGTCGACGATGAACATGACGTTATTCTCCTTGTGCAAATTAGCCTTAGATGCGTCGTTTCAACAAATTGAGAGAAAATATAATACTAATAATGTATTTCATATTTTTAAGGGAAAAATATCTCTTCTTTCCACGGAAAAACACGAACGATATATGACTTAGAATCCCCTTAGGTCTGTTTCTTTTACGAGGAAGAAGCAGCAGAAGAAGATACGGTATGTTTACGCGAATTAAAGTAATTTAATTACTGTGGCTCGTCACGCATTCCCCCAGAGTGACCGTGTATCGATCAGTTCTTTTATCTTATTATATTTTTTTTGAGGTGATAGTTATTGATAATCATACAATTTAATCACTGTTAATTCCGATTCTTTACTGGGTGGGAAATACCGTGCTGTTGTATTTATTCAATCTACGACCGTTTTAACTGAGTCAGTATCACCGGGCGCCACTAAGATAGGGTTTAATATGACGGCCCATGGTGTAATACACGACAATTAGCTAAAAAGTATAGTAGTCACTTGGAAAAAAGAAAAAGGCATAGTTTTTTGTTAACGGTCCGTCTCCTGTTAAATCCCAAAAGTTTTTGCCGGCTGTTAATCACACTAAATTAAGGATCCCTCTGTTGTTTATGTTTACTACTGAGCTGATGGAGAAAAGCACGTGCATTCAGTGTATGAAAGACGAAAGTTTGTAAATAAGGTCTCCTTTTCTTTCCCTGGATTTGAATGGTATTTCAAAGTGACACAACTTATTTTTTAGCATTACCCAGGGCTGTAGCTAGGTTTTTTGTAACGAGAGGCATTATCGCGAGAGCCGAAGGCACGAGCCTTGTAGGGGGGTCTGGGGGTGTCCTCCCACAGAAAAATTTTCAAATTTTGAGGCTCCGAAATGCTATTTTCGGCACTTGTCATGAGATATGTCTCCGAAAAATAGACCTCGAAGATGAAAATGGCAAACAATTGCAAATCACTATAATCAAAATGACTGAGTCTAAAGAAAACAAATCCATCCACAGACTTGATTTGTCTGGCTCAACAGGTCCAGGGGAGGCAGCTGCCCTACGGCTCTGTTACCACGTTGAACTGACTAGGTTAATCTTTCTTTGACATACACATAGGTTGAAAGCTTCTGATTGAGGGTGTTGTGGTCTCAATTATTCTTCGGCGATTCCTGCAACAGGCTTTTGCCTTTCGAACACCTCGTCTTCTTGCAGCAGATCTCTATGGTCAAGTTCAATTTATATTCGAGTTCATTACATTGGTTATTTCGTCCATTGCCTTATTGTAATTACACTTAGGACTATGTTTAGGTGTTGACTCAAACGGGCCTAGAGTCCAACATGGGCTGGCAATAGGTGAGCTCGGAATTGGAACGGGGGTGGGGGGAACTCCCTATGATGGCCTATACAGGGAGGCTCCGCCCGAAAGGGGTATCTTTTTCAGGCTTCAGGTATATGAAAGGGTGGGCATTTCACTAGTTGAAGTATATGAAAGGGCGAGTGCGCTTATTGCAGCCTTAGCAGCATCTTTGGCGATTCTTAAAGAAAAAAGAACTAAGTTTAAGAATTTAAGGAAAAAGTAGAAGGACTTAATTTTTCAGAAATTAATATACACAGAAGAAATTTCACCCCTTTAAGTATAAATGCTTGTAAAAGTAGAGGTGGAACCGGAGGGAGAGAGGGTGGATGGTAAAGTAGGTTAAGAATAGAGAGATAAGAGGAGCACTTTGGTGGAGCACATTGTTCAAGAGGGTATAAATACCAAAAAAAAAAAACAGCAATGTGGAGACATTTTTGAAGACTTAATGAAAACGTTATCAAAACAAGAAAAACAGAGAAATATTGTCCAATAAACCTCTCCGGCAAAGGTGTGGACATGGTTGCTGACTGCTCAATCGTACTCTTCTCGACCCTTTGGCGTCAAGTTTTTTCACGTTTCTTGCGACAGGAGGAGCAAATCGGCTATATAAAGTTGAACTAAACGTTCTGGTACTCACTACAATTTACAAAACCAGAGACATGTTTTAAACACTGTTTAAGTTAAAAAAAAATGCTTTTATTGCAAGAATGAAATACTTTTCACACACGACCCAAGGACATTCCTCTTAGAAAATGCCAGGGGCTGGAAAGCCCTGGGGACAATGTTGAATCCTGACTCCGTGTAGAAAGATCTTTCTTTTTTCCCCATTTATAATGCTTTTCAAACAATCATCAGAAAACTATCTTTTACAACACACGGATTAACCTTTATGTATAGTTTTTTATAGGTAAGAATTGATTAGAGCAAGATACACGGCTGTCAAAGAATAGAAATAAATCAACTATCTTTGCAAGGTCAAATAAACTAGAAACGAACATCAGAAAACATCGCAAGATAAAATGTTAAATGGAGAAATTAGAATATCTCTGTACGTTTAGAAATTTTTTGCATGAAGAAGAAAAAAGAATGATACTTACATGATGGAGCAAAACTTTGACTTATTTCCTGCCACAGTAGTTATTTTGCCAGTATGATCCAGAGTGTGACCGGGGTATTGACAAGACCTTAAGCTCGATTTCCGCCGTCTCCCGATCCCTTGGGGGCTCATTTTCCAGCACAGCGGCTTACAATGGAGCCTAACAAGACCTTGGCGCTCGCAAAAACCTGCCAAGTAGGTGTCTGTGCCTCGGTCATTTTAGTCAGTGTTAGCCTGTGTACACACCCCCCCCCCTTCCCCCCCCGGGGAAGGGGCCCCCTTCCCCGATTTTTCCTAAGGGGAAGGGGGGTCTGTACACAGGCTATTTAGTGTCTGTGCCTTGAGCAGATTGTCATTTCAGTTCCGAATACCTACCAAACCTCTACTCTCGCTAAAATGAGTTCATCCAGTCATTGACTTTACTACACTTAGACAAGTGACAGCTGGCTAAGTGCGACGTAATATCATTCATGCACTCTGCGACCATCACATTTCCCTCCACACCCCTACTGGGACCACACTCTGTCTTGACGATCTCGCGGAAAGAACATCTTGATCAGTATGAAATAGCTGAATAAGCCACTTTTCACAATTGATCTCTTCGGCGATTTCAGTGACATAATTATATTTTAAACTGGCACCTGTTGCATTATAATTGAATTAGATTGAAACCAAAACAAGATCATCTTGGGAATACGGATGTTATACCCTAACAAAAACTAAAAACTGAGATAATCCCTTTTGCATGTATTCACTGAAAGAAAGAAACTATTTTTCCCGTTTCATTCTGCTACCGATAAACGCTCTAAAGATCTTTGAATGAAACTGAAATTTACAGCTAATTTTCCTTTTTCAAAGCTATACATGGATTTTCCCTTAAAAACTTTTTAAGATAGAAAAAGTGTGGGGTATTTTCTTTTATCATAGTGCCGTGTACAAAGATCTGATAAGCAAAAAAAGAGTACCCTCAAATTTTATTGTGCTGACAAGAGGACTTACCTTGCAAGTTAACTCTTATTTTTTATTTTTATCAGTAACTATCATTTTAAAAAAGATGATAATATAATAAAATTGATCGATTCAAAGCTATTGTTTTCTAATCGACCGCCCCTCTTTAGGAATGCGTGACAGGCCACAGTAATTGAATTATTTAAAGCCACGCAAACATATATCATGATATATTATTCAGCTGCTTCTTCCTCTTTAAACAAAAAAAAAACAGACCTTAAGGGGATTCTAAGTGATGTTTCGTCTTTTTTCTGTGGAAAGGAGAGTTATTTTTCTCCTTAGAAGTGTGAAATGTAAGGATTATGTTTCATGTCAAGTTGTTGAAACGACGCATCTAAGGCTAATTTGCATACGGAGAATGATGTCACGTTCATCGTCGACAAGAAAAAAACCAAGAAAAAGCGATTACTAAGTTTTCTCCACATGTTTTCGAAAGTCCAACATTTAAAGGGTCTAATGACAGTTAGTGATAACTAGAAACGTTAAAGCTGTGCAAATTAGTCGACCAGATGCAGACCGTTACATTTCCAACTTTGCTGTCAAAATGGCGAATTTTGGAACATTAACGGAACTTTGTACAGCACGCAAAGAAGAGTGCCCACAAATTTTATTGCATGAAGAAGTAGACTGGTCTTAGTACTTCTGTTTTATCATAGACTTGAGTTTGGGTCAGGTGCCACTTTTGCGAAATTACCGTTCAGCTTTAGTTATGCAAATTCCTTTTCCCGATAAGCAAATTAAAGGTCATTTTAAAAAAATCATATCTCAGCCAACTTTCTACAGAATGCAACCGTTGAACCTTGAAACTATTAATGAGGGTTAAAACATTTGTGTGTAAAATAATCAGCTTATTCGGCTTTGTAAGGTAGGTTTGCAAGAGCCCTAAAGTTTCCTTAAAATCGCACCACTTCCGACGGCAAACTGGCTAGTTTTAGGTGACCTAGAAAATCTTTCTGTAAAATAGAGAAAAAATTGAGTTGGTCCAAATAAATGTGATATTTCTTCATGGGATAGGATAGTTATCTTCCACTGAAAAAATCAGGGCAATCCGTGATAGACCAAAATTTGCCTTATCGGTTCTTACGCGGACAGCCTCTTAAATTCTTGTTATCCTGTTGACTTGTAAAAACAGCTAGTTACAAAGTGTGTACCTCTGTCCTTTTATATGCTTGAGGCTTGAAGTGAATTTTGTAGTTAGTTTTTTTGTTTGTTTGTTTGTTTTTTGGAAAGGAATTTGGGACAATTATATTTTCATGCCTCTCAGACGCAGATCCACTACCCTGCGTAGCATGGCGCTGGTTTTGGTTGGGCGCGCAAAGTAGCTATAAAGGCGGACGAGCGCAGTGAAACAGAGAGGAGATTGGGGCGGAAGCAACGAGAGTCAGTTTTCATTTTTCTGTCGGCTTCGCCACTCAATTGTGCGCCCGACAAAACCGCCACGCTACGCAGGATAGATCCGTACGCCGGCACACGAACTACTCAAAAAGGCCGCCAATCGAGGCAGGTAGTTTCTCGTTGCTCCTGCCCCAATCTCCTAGCAGTTTTACTGCCCTCGCCCGCCTTTATGGCTACTTTGCACACCCGACCAAAACCGCCATGCTACAAATGCAGGCAGGCTACAGAGTCATGTACAATCAAATTTCAGCTGTCAGAGTCAATAAAAACAAATATGCACATCAGCTCCAAACCGGTTTCGTCAGATATATGATCCTAAAATTGCTTGGAAATGAGACTCGTAGCTCCTGTGACAACAGGTTATTTTTTTTTCTCTCCGCGCCTTGCCCCTCGTTGTCACCGTTTGCCGCGAACTATCTGGAATTAGAAAAATTCCTCTGGAACTCAGGGTAACTTCTTTCTGGAGTGGAAAGAATAAACTTCTGTTCCACAGATCCGTAGTTAATAAAGGGAATTCATCTACGCAATGCTTTTTCGTAAAAATGAAGACAGGAGGATATAGTAAGAGCTTTCCTCAATTTGAAGAACTTAAATCAATATTTCAACCACCACTACAAAATGGAAGCCTGCGAGACATCAAGGGCTTCGTTTGCCGGTTTAAACATATTATCCCGAATAATGAAACAAAAAGCTATCTTTGAGGAGAACCATATAAAAATATGTCTAGCCCGCAAAGAATTGCTTTCACGGTTTTTGGCGACTATGTGGCTTCCCGGTACGTTTCTTCATGCTGGACAATTCTTCGTGCTTCATCGTTTCAAGTGTGGTTTGATCTTTCCCTCTCTTTTGTCCATGCTAACAGTTTACCAAAAATGGTTTATTTTAAACACTTTATTGAATTCATTTCCAAAGCAGACAGCTATAAATGTGTAAAGTAACTGAATTCAAGTTTCAGTTGACTGAATTATTGTAAATTCGCAACTTTTTCTCAGTTTCGAAAACATTAACAGCATATTTCGTTGACTTCTTGGTACTTTCTGGAACATCATTTGCGACTAGCTTCTCAAAATTTAGAAACGAAAAACGAAAACTTTGTTGATTCTGTTAAGTTATGCCACCAAAAAATCGTAGGGCAAATTCCGACGCAGAAGGGGTGTATTGCCCAATACCCGCTTAACTCCGATTTGCAATCACATGACCCAAAATAGCCAATAAAATAAAATCAGGAAAATTAATCGGTGCGTTAGAAGTATTGTTAACGTTGTTACGGTTACTTTCCAAAAGTTATTATATTGCCTAGCATAAGAAATTTCAAGTTGGAGACAAAAATGCGCAGTTTATATTTTTAACTTTTTTGTATTTCCCCTGTTTTTGTTCTTTTTTTTTTTAACGAAGTTAAGAGGAGAAAAATTTCCTTTTCCTTTCAAACTGGGAGGCTATTTTTTCCAAGTTTTCTTAATTATGATTACATTTACTTAAAGTTATGCACCAGTAGATAATTTCAAGTCAACATGTTGCATTTACCTTCTGGTGCCGTCTCCATACTCCGTCCTTCAAGTAGCTCACTTCATACCTTCTTGCCCAACTGAAATCGTAAGAGCTGCCTTGGGTTTCCATCGCAGTTATAAGCTTTTCTTCGCCTAGTGTGATTTGTATATACGGTGATTTATCTCCTTGAGCTGGGCACCAGGCTCCCCGTCCATCCAGCCGTGCAAATGCAGATGCGTGATTGGGACTTAACTCAGATGATGACGTAATGTCAATATCCTTAACTACTTTGCTTTTCAGTCCAAGTCTTCCATTGCATTCTAATGTGTTAAAGTAATCCAAAGAAGAACTTAAGAGCGGATGTCAGTAAATATCGACCAGAGGTCTACAAAAGTGAAAAATCGAAAATTCGCAAAAAAATTCACAAAGTAGCACCAGGTAAGCTATTAACATAAATGTAACTTTTACTTCGCTCCGATAATTATTTTCCACGTACGGAGGGGTTATTGGTTTCGCGGCTCTCGGACCGGGTTTTCCAGGCCCGAGACCATGTGTTACAAAAAAATCGTTTTAAAATTCAAATCCATTGTAATGCGGACAACAAATAACTTATTCAGAAGAGTACATAACTGCACACATCTTAACTGGTGATTTACTCAGTTTGAACGAGAATGTAATAATTTGGAGATTTTTCATTATTTTCAATATTTTGAACGTTTTCGTTCAATGAAAAAATGGCAAATTTCAAAGCCCCAAATAGTCGACTGGTACCTCGATTTCAGTAAGGAGGGTTATACCACGTTAAAGAGCGTTATCTCTTCTTTCAAAATCTATTTTCAAAACTATGGGCAACTGAAAAGAAAATTTTTGACAAGTAGTACTTTTCTGAAATTTGAGCTTTCCAGACTCGGCGGGCCGATGCTAAAAACTCAGAAAAATGCAATAAGAAATCAGTTTGAGCAACAGTGGTTTAACTTTATCAGCTATCAGAAACCAACACGTGTTTATCGAGCGATCTGATAAAAATTAAAGCCGTTTTCCAACAAGAAAAGCAGAGTTTAGCCATCTTCTGCTACCAAACGCACGAGTCACGTAAGGTTGTCAAAGGGCAAAGCACAATAATAAACTTCAAAAAGCACAACGTTTTTGCGTCCAGGAATTAGACTTTAGCGGACAGAACAATGCCTACGAGTGTATCTTTCATACCTTAGCATGGGTTTCCTAGATATTGGAAATAAAAAACATCACGGACAGCATCGGCAAGAGCATCTTCGGCTGCTCTCAAACGACGGAGATTGCGTTACTTTTCACAGATTGACCGCTTACCACCTGTTTTTGGGCCCGCATTTCGACGGAACGCTTGCCTCGAGAGGCGCGCGGCACGGACCTGAACTCTTCTTTACGAGACATTGAACTGAATTTATCGGAAATATGCCACCACCACCAACAGCACGAGCTTTTTTCGGGTATTTGTCGTTTTTTATACGAAAAGTTCGGGAAGCAGATTCACGCAAAAACCATTTGGCTTAAAAAAATGTGTTTAAAAGCCCACCCTGGATTTGAAGCAAAAAGTATTTCCTCGAAATAAGCTAAAAAATACTCAATTCACGCGGTGAAAAAATGGATGATTATGGAAGGATTATCGAATTCTTGCCTAACCTGAGGGATTTCCCAATTTCCCGTGATGTAGGATTAGGGGTAGGAAAAAAAGCCCATAACCTGCTCCTGTCGTTGTAAATTTCCTCAAGATCAAAAATTTCAGTAAGAACCGAAAAAAACAGCTTAAAGGAGGTGCACAAACCTTGACCTAGCCAGGGAAAAGGGGCTTCTGATTGAGCTAAACTGTCATTGATGCACGGTGCAATTAGTTAGACCTGTTACTATCCCCCGCGCAACCACAGGAACAAGTCCAGCCATTTGGGCCCGGGGGTGGGGAGTACTTTGAAGCGGTCCTGTCGGGGACTTTCGGGCGAAGGGGGCGGTGCAAATCGAAAATAACCTCTCTTTTTTTTGTGAATTACATCATTTCTCGCACGGTTGACAAGGTGACGGTGGACTCCGTAGCTGTGGAAAGGCCCTTTTGAAATATGTCCCTGCAACATGCAGGGCATCACGAAATTGACGTCAACACCTTGAATCAACTCCATGAAGAGGGAGAGGCGATAAGTCCCATCTTAAAAGACGCTCGATGTCTAGACGTGAATAGTCTGTCCGCAGTCATTTTTCATTTTGAATATCGGGACCATTTGACAGCGCACGAATGAACCGGAGCGCAGTAAAGAGCCCTAACCCCACCCCATTGCCCTTGCGGTCAATAAATCATCGCTTTTTTCATTTTTTTTATGCGCGTTCCATAACCTCCAAAGGGACTATTGATGGTCTTTGTGCAGTTTCAGTTTATTTTACCGACAAAAAAGAACAAAACAAAGCAAAAGACAAGTATACAGATCATCCCCTTTTCGTTCGTTTAGCGTCGAATAGGTTTCCTTGTTTTGGGTGGGTTGGTCAGTGGGGTGAAAAAAAATCCAAGAAATCTGAGAACAGGAGGCCTGAAACACCAGCATTATTGCCTTGGAGCCTGAAAACAACAAGACATGGTCACCAAATCGACACAAACTCAATATGGCGGAAAATGTGATGGTCAATTTCATAAAAAAAAAGGCCGAAAAAGGGTATAAAGCAAAAAGGATACACCACCGAACGTTTTATGCCTGGAAATGCTGTTACAATGCCCATTTTTTAGATTAAAAGAATTAATTTAAGTCCAAAAAAGATAAACCTTGTCGTTTCTTTTTCTTGCTTTTTTAAAAAAAGCCAAAAAACTGGGTCTGTTGGACGACACCACACGAAGAAAATATTAATATAGGTATTAAGCTCCCTTAAAGTATAAAAGTATAAGTTTACAAGGACAGGATCGAACGTATACTGAGAAACTAAATGATAAAAATTTGATCAAAATTAAATGAAAGGCTAAGAGTCTAAGCGCTGTCTGATAACGAAACGCTAAACAAGAAGTGCTTCCTGTCATTTAATAGAGACGTGAAATACTGGGTGGACCACATCCTGAACTCCTGCGAAAACCGCAAGAGAGGAACTCTCAGGGCTAAGGAGACTAAACAGGGGCGTAGCTACTTGTACACACGGTTCGCACGTGCGTACCTGAAAACGTTGGGGAGAAAAAATAGAATGAAATAAACATAACTAAAAAAATCGGTTTCCAGCAGAGAAGCGACGACATTAATTGGAGAACCGAATCTTGGATGATTTATTTATATAGCAAGCTTGATGATGTAAAGCGTGAACGCGTTGTTTTCTCCACGACCTGTCTTAGGAGTAGACGAAGTAGGGCACAATTACGTCAATGTGTGGTGCTTTTGTCGGTCAAAAATAATGTGACAAAAAGGGTAAAAAGAGTCATTTGTAAACTTAAGTCGGAGGTACTACAAGCTCGATTTTTAGTAGCTGAATTAATGATAAACGGTTGACGTCAATGAACATAACAAGCCGACAGAATTAAAGAATTTTAGAAGTTGTGTCATTTCATAAACAGCAAAAATGATTTGCTTACAACCGTTAACCCCACCTTTAATAAAGGCACCTTAAAAAAATGTTGAGATTTGGGGTGGGGGGGGGGAAGACGATGTTGAAAAAGTTGGGCGGGCGTACCTCCGGAAAAATCCTTACTACGCACCTGCTAAAGCCTGAAACTGAACAACAGGAGTCTTGACGAAACGTCCTCAGTTATCATCTGTCCGGGGTCGTACTTTCAAGGAAGCGCTGATCAAGAATCACTCATGACGGAATGAAAACTCCTCGTAGCTTCCAGCGAAAAAAGGAGTGACAACAGTGGTAAGCGGTCGTTCTGTGAAATGTAACGTAATCTTTGCCGTTTACGGTCTTTCGGCGCTTGTTGTTGTTTGGAACGTTCTCCCGTGTGGATACTTGACATTTCCAATATATCACAGGAAAAAATAACGGATTCCCATTTTTGGATATTTTTGGGTATTTAAAGAATACCCATAAAAATCCCAAATTTGGCAAAGTGAGACGAGTCCCAACCAGGGAATTCCCAACCAAGTTCCCAGATTGGGACTTGTCTCACTCTTCCAAATTTGGGATTTTTGTGGGTATTCTTTAAATACCCAAAAATATCCAAAAATGGGAATCGGTTATTTTTTCCTGTGTATGGAAACACCATGCTAAGGTACGAACAACAGAAATTCACAACATTGTTTTGTACGCTAAAATCTGATTTCATGGACGTAAAACGTTTTGAATTTTAAGACTTTTTATTATTAGTGCGCTGCCCTGCCTTTGACAACTTGACGTGACTGGTGCACTTGGCAGGAGTTGACAGCTTAAATCTGGTCAAATCTGCCTTTCTTGATAGCAAACGGCATTAATTTATATCAGATCACTGTATAAACACGTCTTGGTTTCTGAAAGCTGATAACATGAAACCACTGTTGCTCAAACTGATTTCTTATCGTATTTTTCCGAGTTTTTAGCATTGGCCCGCCGAGTCTGGAAAGCTCAAATTTCAGAAAAGTACTACTTGTATTTTTTGGCCTCAAAAATTTTCTTTTCAGTTGCCCATAGTTTTGAAAATAGATTTTGAAAGAAGAGATAACGCTCTTTAACGTGGTATAACCCTCTTTATAGCCTGCGAAAACATCCGTTTCTCCTCGCTCTTCGCCGCTGGGGACGTTTCGCGCGGAGGAACGTCTGCGACTCAGCGACAGAAATTCCATACTGATGACGCAAATCACTGTTTACATAATAAATCCGGTAGTCATGGGGTTCCAAAAATAAATTTGTCTAATTTTCCGTGTCTTCTGGTCGATTTTGGTAAAGTGTTGTGTTGATCTGCCCACGAGCTCCAGCAAAACTCAAATACTTCTTCTACAGGAGAGTATATTCTACAAATATTGACTGTTTTGCTAGAGATTCTTCGCGTTTACATTTGACCTCTGTGGCCTTTTGTCTTTTGTCTGTCATTCGTAAACAATAGCTAAAACAATGTAACTACTCCGTCGACCAATCAGCGCTTCTGACCGGATTCTGGACAGATTTTACGTCATCAGTATGGAATTTCTGTCGCTGAGTCGCAGACGTTCCTCCTCGCGAAACGTCCCCAGCGGCGAAGAGCGAGGAGAAACGGATGTTTTCGCAGGCTACCCTCCTTACTGAAATCGAGGTACCAGTGGACGATTTGGGGCTTTGAAATTTGCCATTTTTTCTTTGAACGAAAACGATCAAAATATTGAAAATAATGAAAAATCTCCAAAATATTACATTCTCTTTCAAACTGAGTAAATCACCAGTTAAAATGTGTGCAGTTATGTACTCTTCTGGATAAGTTATTTGTTGTCCGCAATACAATGGATTTGAATTTTAAAACGATTTTTTTGTGACACATGGTCTCGGGCCAGGAAAGCCCGGTCCAAGAGCCGCGAAACCAATAACCCCCCCGTACGTGGAAAATAGTTATCGGATCGAAGTAAAACTTACATTTATGTAAATAGCTTACCTAGTGCTACTTTGTGAATTTTTTTGAGAATTTTCGATTTTTCACTATTGTAGACCTCTCTGGTCGATATTTACTGACATCCGCTCTTAATACTGTGTTTACCTTTACAGCGCGGTTTATTTCCAATCCATCTTCCATCAGAACAATTTAGAAGTTGATCGCCGTCAACTTCAAAACCGGTATTGCATGTATATCTGACTGATTGACTATGGCTAAAATCATTTCCGGTTATTCTTCCATTGGTTGGACTTCCAGGATCTAAGCAAGGAGCTGAAATGTAAGAAAATGTGTGTTAAACTGGTATAAATTGGTTTAGACTGAAGCCAAATGTCGAACTTTTTATGAGACAAACCAAAACTCTAATTTTTGTAGACCTAAATTAAGTTAAGATGGTCTGTTGAGTCAGACGACGAACTTAGGGAGCGTCGAGCCAATATAATCAATCAACTTTATTTAAACACGGTAAATGGCTCAGCAAGCTGGTTTTCAGACTTGCCTTGTGATAATTACAATTTATAAAAATTAAGACTAGTGATTAACTAACAATACAATATAATAAGACAACAAATCGAACAGCGGATTTTCACAAGAAAACAATTTGCCATCTTCTGTTGGCTGAATATTTCGCATTATTGGGTTCATAGCTTAAGGGAGAGTTCAACTGTTTCCGGCTCTCTAATGCGTCCCGATCATGGGCCAAGTCGCACTAGAGGACAAAACTGTTTATTTATGTCAAAAATCTGTCATCACAATGAAAAACCAAGTGCGACCGGTTTGTTCACCAAAGGACAAAATTTGGTCGCAGACGGACAAACTTCAAAGATGCCGTCGACTACCTCTGGAGCAGGCCAAATTGAGACAAATTTTGGAAAACAATAGCAAGTGTGTTTTAATTCGGAAATGATTTGACAGGTGATTTGTAGCAGAGTCTCTATGCTATAGACTTCGTTGTAAAATTAATCACGTTCTCATTTCGCAACAACATGAATTCCGGCGCGAGCGACAATTTTTTCCGCACGAAAATATCCACAATATCCACCAGGATGGATCTATCCTTTGCCAGGCCCTTACATGTTTAATGATCGAGGAAATCCCAGCCCATCTTCTTCGACCATGAGTGCTGACTCGTTGCCAGAATCCCTCCGGTTCAGCGAAGATTTAATGCCGCCATCAACCCCATGTTCTTAGCCCCGTGCATCTTCGTCAGCCGAGAACAAGAAAGCTCAGGACAGATGGAGTAAAGAAGCTTTTAGTTCACTGAACTGAGGGCTGAAAAGCATGGTGTTGTGTTTTGTTCACAGATTTTGTTCTTAAGTGCGACTGTAGCTTTCCGGACAAATTTTTTGTCACTGGCCGATTTCAAGTCGGATTTGTCCAGAACAAATCTGAAATTGCCCTCTAGTGCGACTTGGCCCCATTTCAAAAAAAAGGATTAAAAGGACGTACGTTCAAAAAGGCTTTCTCCTCCCCAGAGGTATTCGTTTCTCTTAAAAATTGAGTGCGCGTGATCAGTAATAAATTTCTCGTGGCTTAATTTACGTGATCATATGCATTTTTTCAATCTAATTTATTTATTTTGTTTGTCTCATGAAAAGATTCGACGATTTTTAGACGCTCTTTTCGTCTGAAGCAGACGGAAAGAATGGTTGGGCGATCCAAACGCATTCAGACGAACTAAACTGAGTGAGACGTCAACCTTTTCGTGAACTTAACTCAGTAATTTTAGTTCGTCTCATGAAAAGTTCTACGTTTGGTCTAGGCCTTAGAAGTATTCTGATATTAGAATACTGATTTCGTCTCTAGGTTATTTTATTTGAAGGGAATCTTCTGTAGATGAAAATTTCTGTTAATGTACCCTTGCAGCTTGGCTTTTTATTGTTCCATTTGCCTTCTGTGCATGTTATTGCTGCCACACCCTCCATGACGTAATTTGTGGGACAAGTGAATCTAACTGTTCGGCCGTGACGGAAATCTTGATCGATTCTGTTTCCTTGGTAAGGAACACCTGGATCTGCACAAGGAGCTGTATAGTAGAAATCAGATCGAAAGATTAAAGATTGTAAACACGTTACTCAGAGAAGTTCCTTTCTCGTATATATTCGGTTCATTTTAAAAGCCGCTTTTGAACTGCGTCTTAAAAGCTATGAGAAAATTGTTTTAAGTCTGAGGCCGTTAGCCCTAGTCTAATGCTTTTAGTTCCTAGTTAAATACATGTGAAAAGAATATGCTACTGAGTATTAAGATGCACATAATAAATAACAAAGAAAGATATTAAACAGTAAGATTCATTGCATTATGAAATGAACCTTCTTAAGCTTTTCTTTCCGCATGTAAGCGGAAAATTGAAGTTACGCCAAAAAGCTTACGAACTGGTAGCCGAAAGGAAATGCTTAACGAAAAGGGTTTCGTACCATTAAGTCGTATGATCTGCGCTTCAATAAAATTTCAATCTGCCAACTCAGCCTATTTTTTTTAGGCCAAAGAAATCCTAAATTTAAGCGAAAATTAAGCGACATCAAAAGGAAAATATCAACTGAAAATCACGTGGACATAATGATGAAGAAGTTGATATAATACTATTTTTAAGCTATATAGTCACATATTGGAAAAACCTATCAATTAATAGAAAAAACGTTGAACATAAAAAAGAAAAAAGGAGAGGTAAGAAAAACATGTTCTGACCAAAAAAAAAAAACAGCGAAAGGAAATGAGAGAAATTCTAACGTAAATATTGTTACCTCGGCAATAAGGTAGAGCTCCACTCCAGTCTTTAGTTTCTTCGCATTTTATCTGGCGGTTGCCTTCCAATGTGTAGTTATCATTACACGCAAATTTCAAGGTATCTCCATAGTTGTATTTATTTTTGGCATTGACTTTTTTACCATTTATGGGAGATCCTGGGTCTGCACAGCTGATAACTACAAGTTAATACAGTTAGAGCTCAGATAGATGGCAAAACAATTTTTCCGTGGGAGTAAATTGTTTTTTTAGGTTCTAGTGGTTCTTTTTTTCTTTCTTTTAGAGTGAAGATGTTCAATTTATTTATTGATCTTTTTTTCTTTTTTTCTTGCTACGTAACTTACTTGTACATTTGGTTGTTGTCCCACTCCATAAGCCAGTATTGAGACACTTTCTTATTTCTGAACCACTGATCTCGTATCCCTTTTCTGTACATTTAAATCGGACCATGCCATCCACCCTCGTGTGAGTTTCCGATACTTTTGAAGCCTTGTCAGGTGTGGGTAACACTCCACAGTCAATCACTTTGAAAAAGAGGCGCATAGAAATCTTAAAAATTATAAAAAGGCGACATCTCCTGTATTTTTATAGAAAATGCGCAATAAAATCATTAAATATTATTATTTATGTTTGACTTCATCTACAAAATAGACGAACTCTATTAAACCACAACAGTACTCCTAGTTTTAACAGTTCCTTACATTTTCTACCGATTGTTGTTTTGCATTTAAAATATTTCATTACAAACAATTTTATTGAGTTTGAGTAGTTTAATGACAAAACAAGTCGAACGATTGTAACTGGTATGCCCTGACTTAGCTTACGTATCGTCAGTTTAAACTGGTAATTAAGGTTTCCATTCAATGGTTTATCCATCCATCAATTTCGTTTGTTTGGGGTTTTCCTTTCTTCGTTTGTTTATTTTGTGGTAGTCCACTAGTTAATATTTTATTTACAATACGTACGTTCACATTTGGGCTGTCTTCCACTCCACTGTTCATTAGCTTGACACTGACGAAATTTATCTCCAACAAGTTTGTATCCATGGATACACTGGTAATGAACTTTACTCTTGAATGTAAAGACGTAAGATTTCAACTCTCCATTTGAAATGCTACCAGGATGACCACAGGATTTTGCTGAAAACATACGAGCGAAACACCTCAGTATCAGAAAAATGACTTGTGCACTCTGTCTATGAGCAGATGAAGTTTAAGCATGATAAGGCCATGCAGTAACCGCCCAATTCTCCCACTTTCGAAGAATAATGTTGCTTTCTGACCGTCAACATTCATTATTGCTCGGACGTTTCCATGCCTACGGTCGAGCTAAAAAATGGGCTCCGTTTCTTTTCTTTTCTTTTATTATCCTGGCACAAATCACTCATTGGCGCACAGAGTGCGTGCACAAGATCTAAGACTATGCGTAAAATAAGCCCAGCGGACTAAACCAGAGCACATGGCCAGTCATTTCCAGATGTTTATGCATGTAGACTGGTTTTATTAACTGGGCTGCCTGTGCGTCCGTCAAAAAATGAACACTATCAATAATTAACGCAGTAACCCAGAGGACATTGCGTGGTCCATAAAGCCTATTTGTCGATCTTTGCAGAGTGCAGTGCGTTTAAAGATCTATTCCTTTCTCTGACACGCCTCTTTGGAGTTCTAAATTTCGGATTAGGATAAAGAAGACTCGTCCGACGAAAACACTGGCGTCATTGGCCTTATTTTCCTCATTGGCGAGAGGGCAGATAAGGGGGAATTTCCTCTCTACGTCCAAATCTCTCCTCTTTTGATTTTGTTTTTTGTTTTGTTTGTTTGTTTTTTTTCATAAATTTGCGTCGTTTTACTTCTTCTCTCTCCGCGCGTGGCTCTGAGGAAATAAGGACGACCGCTTGCGGTGTACAGTTTTCAAGTTGCTTTTGTTTGCATCGCTGTCATTAAGTTTGTGCGTGATCGAATGTTATACCTAATTTGTGCCTCCATTTCAACAAGCGCGATTAATGTTAACATCAGCGAGTTTCGATAAACTCTGATAGTTCACATCTCGCTCTAACATGTATACCTTTAAATGTAAACAACCCGTATTTTACTGGAAGAAACACTGTAAATGAATAAGTGAGGGAGTAAAGGAGTAAAGGGTATAAAGTTAGGATATAAAGGTCAATTTTTGAGCTTCGAGATGAATACCCCGGGTACCAGAGGTTTTTTCTCGCGACTAGGAGCTTTTGAAAAAACTTTTCGTGCGGGTCACTTTTTAAGACTTAACCGAAACCGGAAACGGCGCATGAAAAGCCTCTGGCACCCAGGGTACGAGATGAATCGCTTGAACAAAAACAATTTGAGCTTCCGATTGGTGCGATGTTGGAACTATTGAGTAAACAGCAATAAATACATCAATCAAACCAGGTATGTTTTGTTTACGTTCGTCACAGATCTGGTCTGGTCTGATTTGTGGTCGCAGATTGCAAATGCTTTGGACTGATACTTATTTGAATCGTGTTTGTGCGAAGGTTTATTAGATCTGAGTCCCTTCAAAGTATAACTGGAGATCGAGCCGTGGAGATTA
The DNA here is from genome assembly GCA_942486035.1 of Porites lobata. NCBI lineage: Eukaryota > Metazoa > Cnidaria > Anthozoa > Scleractinia > Poritidae > Porites > Porites lobata. The sequence goes on from CALNXK010000027.1 coordinate 1,533,718, forward strand.
GTGAAGGCCAATTTATTGGGAATGATTGCGTTATCGGTACTCGACACTAGCTAAAGCCGCCATGGACAAGTGATTTGTTTACTTTTTGAAATGAAAAGATTATTTTTGTTTATTGGAAATTTGGCGGCATGTATTTTAGAGAACTTTTCGACACTGGCTTGCCAGGGGCTTGCCTATGGAGAGCAGCCGCTCTGCAAAACTCATAGCCGGCGGAGTAAAGTGTCCCGGACAAGTCATTTCTTTGCGACGTTTGACAAGATTTCAGATGAGATAAAGCCACATAAAGTTCCAATTTTAACTTAACAGCAAAAAACAAGAAATTTCCCAGCAATCGCTCAGAGTCTGAAACTTTTATTACAGTTTCGCGTGGAGCGTGTTTTATTTGAGAACAAAGTAAATTTTACAGTAATCTGTTAGTTATCTGTCAATTTACAAATGAACCGAACCGTGAAATATCAAGGGGCGTTGTTTTGTGGGGTTTACGGGCAAGCGTTTCCTCTTCTTCCCTTCTTCCCCTTCCATCTCTTTTTGCTCCCGCTCTGACTTTCGCGCAATAGCTCGATTGGAAACGCTTGCTACGCAGGCTAAGGATTCTATGTCACGCAATGGTCGGCGACAAGATTATTTTGTAGCCTGTGTACAGCCGTTCCCTCCCATTAGAAAGAGAATACTGGCGAATTCGGCGGCTGTACAGTATTATGGAAGCGCAGTTAAAACCTCCTTTCGGCGAGTCTAGTTTCGATGTACGTAGCCTTTGAAGACCAAGATTTCTTAGGTGATTTTTTTCTAATTGGAGCCTTTTTTTTATACGGACGCCCGAGCTCACGCATATTATATGTGTCTAGTTTAACATTCATTCGCTGAGGACTAAGTAAAAAGAAATATTCACATTTGTCATAATTTCTCACACTGACAGAGATCACTATAATCACACGTGCTGGGTGATAGCAACAAAAATTACAACTTAAGCTTAACGTCTCTTTCTGTTTTTCCCCTTCCGGTGTTGTTTGCCGGCTTAAACTATTTTTATCGTCAGTGAAATATAAGCGACTTTTCTACTCCACTCCAATTTCACTTTTCCACGAAAAAAAATTCTAATCTATGGTCATTCCTCGTTCAATGTCTGGAAAGCAACTCGCAAATCGAGGGCCCGGCAAGCTAAAAAGGGATTTTGGAGCGAAATCTAATTGTTTCCAAGCAAAAAAAATAACCTCATTGCCCTCAACAAAATTATTTACCCCACTGCCATAGTTGTTGAAAAGTTGAATGACACTTTCTCAAACTCATAAAGAAAAATCCGGTACATAAGTGTTTGGAAATCAGATGAAAAACTGTTCATTTTTGCATCCATAATTTCTCCTTCTAAAATCCTTTTGTTTGACAAGTAATATCAAGCATTCGACAGTGTTCCATCACCAGAGTTGTAATTTTTGTAGGTGCTATTTTGTCTTCTGTTTAAATCCAAACCGGTCATTTCTCAGATTTATTTATTTTCAACTATACATTCGGAACAAAAAGTTAAGGTTATTGATAATTCCTGGATTTAATAGTGGGTCGAGAATTGCGTCATATGTTGCTATCACCCAGCGCGTGCGATTATAGCGATCTCTGTCAGTGGCAGAAATTCGTCAAAAATACTCCACTGAGGGTCTCCACTGTGCGTTGTATTTTCAACTCTCTTCTGCTTCTCATGCTTGATATATTACATCCCTTGATATATTTTTCAAAGGCCATTTTTGAGGGGCTTATTTTTGGAGGCGCTTATATTCGGAGGGGCTTATCTACGGAGGAAATTTGCGTTTCAAAATCGATCGGGCTAGCCTTATAGTTGGAAGTAAATTTGCCGTTTGTGCTTTGTTTTACTGTTGTATTTGAGGTAATATATCAAACATGAGACGTAGTGTTTCATCACCAGATGAAACACCGATAAGAGAGTTGAAAATACGACGCGCGGCGGAGTATTTTTGACGAACTTCGAGGTGTTTCATCTGGTGATGAAACACTGTGTCGAATGTTTGATATTTCTTCTCAAACAAAATCATTTTTGAAGGAGAAATTAAGGATGCAAAAATGAGCAGTTTTTCATCCGATATCCAAACATTAATTTCCTTTGAATTTTCTTTATGAATTATTAATGAGTTTGAGAAGGCAATTTCCAAGCACAAGCCCCCCGGGGGCTTATATTTGGAGGGGCGATTTAATGGAGGGTTTTTTGCGTTACGAGTTTAGGGGGCTTATATTTGGAGGGGCTTATACACGGAGGGGCTTATTTTCGGAATTTTACGGTATGTTATATTTTGGGATTTGTTTGTTTGACGTTATTTGTGGAAGAAAATTGGAGCCTTAATTATTCTTTAAAGGCTGTTTATTTGTTCCAAAGACATGTTCCTTGCACAAATTTAGTTTAATTTCATAAGCTTTTTCAAAGGCAGGAAAGACTTGATTAAACAGGTTATCATTTGTCTACTTGAAAATCCAAGTCAAATCCAATATAACGATCACCTTAATTTGCGTGACGTAAGCTCACCGGGCCACAATCACATGAGAATAAGCGTCTTCATAACCTTACAAAAAACAGGTTTATAGCGAAAAAAGTTTTTGAATGCAAAAATTTAAAATTATTTTAATTTAACGGTATAATGTAACTTACGAGAACAAGAAAATTTGGGTCCAGTCCATCCGGAACTAACACATGTTCTATATCCAAAGCCTCTGATGAAATATCCACTTTTACACTTAATCGCCACTCTTTCGTTATAGTTGTAAGAAGTTTTACCACTTTGAGAGCGCCATAACTCAGAATTTGGTGGAAGTTGAGGAGGACCACACGTTGGTACTATTACAAAGCAATGGGGGAAAGGAAAAAAAAACATGATATCAAATGTAAGCAAAAACAAATGAAACCTAAAAGCTATTCTGAGTCGACTTGGAATTCTTATTCGAATTAAATCGGGAAAAAGGCTAGTTGAGCCTATCACGAGCATCCCCCTTCTAGTTTTGAAAAATACATTTTATATTACAATTGGCTTATTTAGAACTACATGTACATGTATATCAAACAATGTATCTTTAAGATCGAAAGCAGCATATATATCGTGTTATACTTAGGCCGGTATATGTTTATTGCTCGTCGCTGATTTTTCGTAAGCACATCACCTCCTTTTAAATTACTTCCTGAAGTACGGCTGAAGAGGCACTTAGGTCCACCTACCTGTGCAATTTGGTTTGGATCCGCTCCATTTTCCATTTTTATTGCAGACCAGCTGCTTAAAGCATTTTCCATTTTTATCGCAGACCAGCTGAGAGCCATCCATTTTGTAGCCTGGGTAGCAGTTATACTCTACTCTGTCTCCCACGGTAGCATAAACATCGTCGTAATTTCTACGAAAGGATTGTTTACTCCCGTGTGTTATATCTCCTGGGTCTTGGCAGATGATTTCTAAAAATATGAAATACTTTAACACGGTGTATCATTTAGAGTAAAGTTTAGTTTAGCTTTAAAAGTGCAAGGCAATGTCAGAATGCATTTTATTTTATACAAAGCTTCACTGTGATGAGTCGTTGGCCCCGAGCAAGGGTGGTGAAGGAGGGGGGGGGGGGGTTGGAAGGGGTTCTCCCTCATATGGCCTATACGGGGATGTGCCGCTGGCAGGGTATGGTTTCTGACCTCTCTGTCCTAAACGAGGTATGCAATTTCGTGAGAGTCTGTCAACAGGGTATTGCTTGCACGATTGGTTTCATTTGCTGGATCAATTTTGTACAATACAAAGGAAATGACTATAACGTGAATTTGCTGTAATGCATTTGCCAATAGGGCGGGGTGCATTTTGTCCTTTGCCCTTAACAGGGTAGTAAAATGAAGGGTGTTGTCCTAAAGAGGGTGGTGTTTTAGAATTTTTTTTTTCGTCCTAAACAGGGTCAGAGTTTCAAAACCTCAGGGGCTCTCATATACCAAAATATTAGTCAGGTAACCCCCCCCCCCCGGCGGGTCGTTGCCCATGGTCTATTAATTAGTGAACAATCACGCTGAAATCCATTTAAAAGACTTAGTGATGTTTTGCTTTAACAAATTATGTTAATCACAATCAAACAATCAACACAATCTCAATTCAGTTTTAATTTCCTTCCCTAAGCCGCTCTGATTTACACCGTCAAGTTTTCTTCATTTTCAAAAAAACACATGTCTTATTTATTCAGAACAAAAGTAAGTTAAAAGTGCTAGTTTTTAATTACATAAGTGACCTTAAATCCTATGAAACCATGCAGCAAAGAACCGCTGGTGAACATATACTCACTGCAAACGGGTTCGATGCCATCCCAACTTCTTATTCCACGGCAAGTTCGAGTTTGAGCTCCGACAAGGGTGTAGGGTTTGTTACACTGATACTTGACTGTCGACCAAAACTTTGTGGAGGTATATTGTCTATTACCATTGTCAATTTGCACTGGTCTGCTACAAGTTAAACCTACAGAGGCGAAGTCAGTTAAATGCAGCTAATTACCATCCCTAAACAAGTAGCATAAAATAGCCGACTGGAAGCGCACAAATGAAGCGGTCCTTAAAAAGTACAATCCATGCTGGCAAAGCTAAATCAGGCTTAAGCTAAATATCATGATCAAACAAAACGTTTTTGTCCTTGAACATGCAAATTGGCTTCTAAAATTACTGTTGAACCCTGGTGTGCTTTACTCAGAGACCCACTAAAGTGCAGAACAGCATACAAAAACGCACGCTTATTGGTGAATTAATCCTCTGGGGTTCTCTGGGGTTAGTTTTAACTGAGCTTAGAGCAACTGGGTCGACGCTGTGGCTGGTTTACGGAGGCATAGAGGCACGCATGCTCAGGCACCGTAACGGCAAAGTAATTTCTTGAAACATGTCGAAGAGAACTAATGACTAACACGCCACAGTAGCAGTACCTGTGTATGTACAATCAAGTCACAATCAAGTACAGAAACAACGAGTACCTTTTGCAACACAGCTGTAGCCACAGTCGCCATCACACACGCATTCATTGTTTTTATTGCAATCTCTTCTCTTAGGATTGCAGGATTTTTTGCAGTATCTGAAAGCTTTCGTATTAGTTCTCTTACAAACGCATTTGGGTTTAGGTCGGTTCCAACTGCCTGTGTTCTTGCATGTCAAGGTACTGCTTCCTTGCATTGTAAAACCTTTGGAACACGTGTATTTCACCTTCTGTCCACTTTCATAATTATTGCCTTGTTTTCTCCCGTTGGATATGTCTCCAGGGTCTGTACACCTTCCTTCTGATTGAAAGAGAGCTTTTTTTAATACAATTAATTTAAAACTGGAGTATGGAGTACTTGGATATTGTTGATATGGTTACAACATCTGCGTTCATGAGATACAGTACTACTGAGAAACCATAAAGTACAGTATTAAAATTCCAATTTATGTACATTAAGTGCATCCTGACTGTTTTTTGCAAGTAAATACGGTAGTTTCATAGAGGTATGATGTTAAACAGAAATCGGAATGCTCACTTTTCAACCAAGGTGACAGAGACGAACAGAGGAAGAGGAAGAAATAAATTATAATCTGAGATAATTCTACCAAAATGTTGCCGCAAGATGTTGATTGATGTCAGTAATCGCGAGAGTTTGTGATTAAGCGGGAGTTTGTTTCAGTCAAACGTCTGAAATTTTCGCCGGGCATTCAGCAGCTATCCGTAGCGCGGTGTGGGTAATAAAGAGATGCCCGCAAGGCGAGAGTTGACTGTAAAAGCCTTTGTTTGTTTGTTAGAACAAAGTTCAATAAGGGAGTGATTTTTTTCTGAACAAAGTCAACTCCCTTTATGGCGGACACTGTTGGGACCTCGAGTTAGTGTTCTCATTACCGAGAGTCCGTAGTAGCGGGAGTTTATTTCAGTCAATCGTCTGTAAATTATTTTTGCCTTGGATTTAGCTGCTGTCTGTATTATCGGGGTGTCTGTCATAGCAAGGTATCCGAAAGGCGAGAGTTGACTGTAAGGGGGAAGAATTGCTTGGGGGAGGACACTATAAATAGAGGAATCATTACTATACTGTTCAACTAACTGCAGATTGGCGTTTCTCCGTCCCATTTCCCATTTCCTCTGCACGTTCTTGTTTTAGGCCCTTGTAGTTTGTAACTGGAAGAGCATCGATACTTGATAACGGAGCCAAAGGTAGTGTTTTTGCCACGAACTCGTCCGTTAGCTGGTATCGTAGGCGTCGGGCAACGGCGATCTGCCACAGAGAAAGAAACATGTGCAAATTCATTACAACGTTTGTTCTTTGGTAATATCCGTTTATCGAGCCATATCTCTCTGGCTAAGAGCCATGGGCAAATTATTAGTTGTATTACAACTTCATTCGGCGTGATAAGGAAAACAAACATCAACCTCATAGTCATCCGGATAATAGATAAAAAACAAAAATATAATCTGATGTACAAGCGCGAAACAGGCACTTAAAGCGGGTGAGGGGGGGGGATGTTTTTTCTTTGTCTTTTGCATACTGACTCGTGGCCTATAAGTGGGAGAGACTGATCACCATAAAGAGTGTCTCTGCATCAATTGAATTCCAAAACTACATGTAATGGTTCAGTTTTGTTATTTAAAACAACATTTAAGCACTGAATCTTTTTCTTGTCGTCTGTTGCAACGAGATGGTAAAGGATGGACACACTGATCCAAATGAAGTGTTTCAGGACTAATCACACTCAATTCAAAATATTTTCCATACAGATGAAACTGTTTTCTTTAGATTCGTTACCAGGGGGGGGGGGTATAAACCCCTTTCCTTCATTCAGTGTGGGCCGGGTAGCTCTGAGGAAAGCAGAAGTTTTTACAGAATCACGCTGAAACGACTTATCCTAGAGCACGTTCTATAACAGTGTATAAAGGTTTTTTTAATTGTTCTACCAGTATATCCGGATGATGTATTAAGGGAAATATTTTGTTTAATCAATTGTAATAAAAATGAAAAAAAGTCAAAACATGGAATAAGAAAATTTTCGTTTAAAATGCCAGGAGATCGTTGATGGGATCACAATTTACTTCCTCCTCGCTCTTCCCGTTACCACACCGGTTAGGAATATGATCCTTTGAAAAATAAATAAGAATCAACCACTCCTATCAATCCCGTCGACATGAAACTACAAAATTGACAGGCAGTATAAGCTGAAAAGACAAAGATGTTGCAATTAAGATACACACCTGCCTTGACGCAGCTAAAGCCACAGTCGCCATCGCACAGGCAAAGTCTATTTCCTTTGCAAGGGCTGTTTTGGGAAGGATCGCATGACTTAGCACAAAAATCTTTTTTTGTGTTTGTGCGGGTGCAATTTTTGGATTGAATGCCTATAAAATGAATTACATATTTTTGTCAAATATAACTGTTTGGCTCTACTTCTTTCATCGGGGCACCTCGGGACACCATATACAACGGTCATCGACCGAAATCAAGATGTGCAGCGACATTTTAAAAACAAAACAGCATAGGTATGGGTCAGAAAAGAAGAAGGTATGGGTCATACGCTCACTGCAAGCAATCGCGCGATAATATGAAAATAAAGCGAATGACATCTCCCAAATCAAATGCCTGTCAGATAATCTTAGGGTATTACACAATCTGCAAAGCCAACCATCATGTCGTAAACAACGAATTTGGGCCCACACGTAATTGCTTTGTTGCTTGCCTGTATATACTTCACTACATCGTTGATTTTCATACTGTACATTTTATCACTGTATTTGCTTCAGGTTTCACGTAAGTAGCTTACGCGTGCTATCATGAGGTCCGATTTATTCTAAGTGAAAGAAATGTGGAACTGCATTTTCAACAAAGAAACGTAGGTTAATAATTCTAATAACTGAACTGTAAGTAAACTGATCTCATCAAGTGAAAGCGTTACAGTTGATTGAAAATGAACCAAAATAAGTTTACCTTGAATAAGTACAGCGAGAATTACCACTGCGTATTTCATCATCTCCAATAAGAAGCCTTCACGACTGACTGAACGGGACAGGAAGTTGTTTTCCTTGAATGGAAGACGTGGTTTGCGCTGAGGGTAAGTTGGCGGGGAGTCAAATCTGATCTTAAACTAAATAAATCATCACTTGTTGATGGATTTCAATTCCGATGGGACGTGTCGTGTGTTGTCTGTACCACAAGGACTGCCTTGATCCGTTTAGCTCACGACACTTCATTCTTTTTTTGTGCTAATACTAGAACTCTTAGTGGTGAATTAATGTGTAACCTCTGCCTTATTATGAATTGACTGGAGAGAATTCTCTCTGGACGTGAGCAATTTGAGCTGGACCATTGCATTACTATATCAATGATAGTGATAGATTTTCAAGATCACCTTCAAGGAAGGTCAACCATTTTTTTTGTATTTCCCAGCATTCAGCTGCATCATAACATCCCAAACTTTTTAAGTATTTTCATTGATTTATTTAACAGAATTCATTTTCCTGAGTGAACTATGATTTATGGTTATTATTATTATTTTTTTTTTGTATTTATGAACATAGGCGTGCATAACAATTAAAACTTACTGAATTGCAAGTGTCGAAGTTCGCCCTCTTAGGAGAAAGAATTGTAGTCAATGACTAGCGGCTTTCGAATTTATGAAGATACTATTACATAAGCTTTGGAATTACGAATGAGTTTAGTCGGGCCTGCGCTGTTGCGTGTCTTACTGCGCTGTTTCCATTAGACTAATAAAAACAAGTTTATTTGTCCGAGGGGTAAAGTTTAAGAGGGCTCCATTTGTTTTTCAAGGAAGACATATTGTTATTATTAGAGGCAATCTCTTTTTCAATTTCCATGGAGTTCATAACGGTTTGTATATAAACCTGTAGCGCAGGGTTGCAGTTATTTAACTTACATGTGTAAATATATTGTTTGGAGACAAGGAAAGGGTGATGTAGTAATAAATCAGAGATATTATCAATTAGTCCAAGACAGATAAGAGGAGAGAAGGCAATGGATTTGTTTAAGGTGGTGTTTTGAGTTATCCACTGATAAATGTCTTTCCAGAATTTTTGAGTGTAACTGCAATACCAGAACAAGTGGGCAAGGGTTTCAGTAAATTCCCCGCAGAAAGAACAGGAGTCTGCTTGTTTTAGGCCGATTTTAAAGAGGAAGTCTTTTGTTGTTATTCGTCTGTGGAGGAACATGAATTGGAACACTCGTAACTTTGTTTCTGTTGTACACAGAAAGGGGAGGCGGTATGTATTCTCCCAGTTCACGTTCGCATTTCCTATTATATTTTCCTTAGACAGCCATCTTCCCTGGCTTTTAAGAGGGGTGGTGGCCTTTTTCTCGATAATTGATTTGTAAACGGTTTTACAGGCTTTTTCTGAGGTTATAATAATAATAATAATAGTAATAATAATAATAATAATAATAATAATAACATGTTTAAACAGGATGACCATTTCAGTTATAAAAACTGCTATCAATATGGGTCCTGTATAAAAATGTATGAATAAAAAGATAAAAACACTAAGTATATACGAAACTGGGATACATTACATAATTATAATCAATGAAAAAGGTAGCCTCCTTATGAACAAAACTACATACAATCATTAAAAAGGGTAGCCCTCCTTATAAAAAAAAGGCCCTCTTAGTCAACTCGAGATTGACTTTATCAACAGATAACCTATCCTTAGACCTAGTTTCATAGTCATGAATATCATAAGTTCGCCGTCGAAAATAATCTGAGAAATAACTTGGAGCTTGTCCATCAAGACAATTCTTGACAAGTTTGACGATATGTTTCTCTCTTCTCGTCTTAAGAGGCTCCCAACCAAGACTGGAAGCCATATCTTGAGTGGACAAATGCACCGTCTTTAGCACTATCCTAGCAGGACGTCTCTGCAGGCGTTCCAATTCTTCTTCATTTCCTTTACCACAGCCATGAAAAACAGAACAACAGTATTCCAAATTTGGTAGTATCATCGATTTATACGATCGGTTCGATGCTTCAGCTGTTAATGATGATCTAATTCTTGAGAACATCCCCAGTTTTTTAGAAACTTTCTTCTTCACATAGTCAATATGCAAATTAAAGGAATTAGACTGTTGTCCAAAACTACGCCTAGGTACTTTTAAAAGGCATCACAGTGTTTCACAGATTCTCCTGCCAACGTTATGTGAGCCCCATCGATGTCTTGGCGACAGTCTCTGGTGGGTGCCAAAAACCATGAACTCAGTCTTCTTTAAATTGAGAGTCAGTTTATTTGTAGACAGCCACTCACACAGATTAATCAGCTCCAAATTTAACTGTAACTCAATTTCCGATATTAGTGGAGCCGAGAAAAAGATAACTGTGTCATCACCATACATCATAACTTTACAGACATCAACACAGGAAGGTAGATCATTAATATACAACGTAAATAAAACCGAACCAAGGATACTCCCTTGAGGCTCTCCACTTAGGACAGCTAAGGGTCTCGACAACTCGTTATCCAGGGAAACAGCTTGAAATCTGTCGGATAGATAGCTTGTAAACCAATTAATCGAATTTTCTCCAAAGCCAAATCTTCTCAATTTGGATAAGAGTTCCTTGTGCGGCACAGAATCAAAGGCCTTCCTTAGATCAATAAACAAAGCGCCTGTTAACTTTCCCGACTCTGCACTTCTTCTTATCTCATCGGTGAAATAGAGCACAGCACTCTCCGTTGAATGGTGTTGTCTAAACCCTGCCTGAAATGGACTCAAAAGGTCGAACCTATGTAGGTACCGTTGTAATTGAACGTTGACAACTTTCTCCATAATTTTCGACATAACCGGCAATATGGAGATTGGTCTGTAGTTGTCCATACTTGCATGTCCACCAGACATATATAAAGGAACGACAAGGGCCATCTTCCAATCACATGGAATAATTCCAGTACTGAGCGATAAGTTTACAATAAATGTCAAAGTAGGAGCGATAACCGAAGCGCCGTCTTTCAAAAACCGAGCCGAAATCCCATCCAGACCAGTGGCCTTTTTCACTTTTAAGTCCTTCAGTTGCTTAAAAATAAAGTTTTGGGAAATTGGTTGAAGCACAAAACTTTCATTAGTAAACGTTTCATCTGAGAGACCAAGAATAGTAGTTGATTGAACGGATTCCAGGAGCTTGGACGCAGTGTTCGTGAAAAAGATGTTAAATTTCTCGACAATAGTTGATTAAGTTGAATAGTTGATTACTAGTTGAATAGGTTAATAATGTTTGCCCAAAGGTCTTGGTTTTGGGTCTTCTGTTGGGTTGTTGAGAACACTTTTGCCTGAACGTTTTAAGGGCAGATACTACCAACCCATAACATTTTACTTTTTGCGTAGGTTGTAGAATTCGAATCCTTTTCTGAGTTCCGTGGATCACTGGGTCCAACTTGCACTGCCATTGTCGTTGTCTTGGTGCCGGCCACCGCATTGAGATTCGCAAGTAACGGTTGTCTACTGACTTTTGGGTTACTTCTTTGAGAGAATGCATGCGGGAGTCGTCATGCAACCTTTCCGAAGACTGGGTAATTAGCTGCTTCAACTGGCCTTTCAAGAAACTCCGCTAGATTCTTAAGAGTTGGGAAACACAACAGGTACATAGCTAACCTGACATTTTCGCCAAATATGACTAGTTAATTGCGTTCAGTGATCTTAAAGTCTCATACAATAATCTTGAACTGTCAGCAAATTCTTGCAGCCCTTGTCCATAGTTGTTTGAACGAATTATGAGGGCAGAGTTTGGTCCGAAGCGATAATACGAAGCTCAATGTTTCCCTCGGCTCCGCCTCGGGAAACACTAAGTGAGATTCTCGGGAAACAAAATTAACTGTTTCCCGAGGGATCAGTCATTAAGTGTTTATTGTTTTATTTATAACTTCCGCGTAAATATCACTTTCTTTGCACATGTTGCTAGTGATCAGCCAGGATTTGTTTCCGTTCTACGGACGTGACGGGAACAAGATAGCTCTTCAGCTTAGTTGAAACATTAGTATTATTTTGGCAAATGTTTAAATTTGTGGTTGAAAGTGTTCAGCAGTGCTATATTTTACGACCCAGTTCTTGACTTCCAAAAACACGAATTCCTAATATACAATACTCTTTATATGAGCAATCAATTTAGCACGATGTTCAGAACAGACATTTCTGGAACAAAAATAATAAAAAATAGACATAAAAGAACATAAGTAACCCTCGTCATCACTCTCTCCTCCCCTTCAATCTATCCCGGGTTGAAGCGTGTGTGGGTGTGGACAGGTATTCATTTTCTTGACATTTTTTGGGGATGGTTAAAACGGAATAGTCTGACTTGCAGCTTCATAGGTCATAAAAATATAACACGTAACACAATCATTTTCAAGTCATCTTTACGCTGTTGTCAAAACTTGTCGAGTCGAAGTCGAAGTCAAGTCAAGATTTGATTACCTATTTACCCGGCCTACAGATCTGCTTCTCTCATCAGTTTTCCTCAAAATGTCCTTAGCTAGAGAAGAGGTAGGTTTTACATGAGATCCAAACACAACACTTACTGCACAATATTACAATAACAGGCAAGTACGGTGTGTTCTTTTTCAAGACGCCCGTTATACGCCGAGGGTAAGCCGGGCGAGCTTTAGACTTTAGAAATTCTCTCATTAAAAAATACGTAAACATGTATTTTGTATTTCGACGTCATATACATTAGTTACCATACAATTATTTAGACTTATCTGATTTATCTGCGAGCTTCATTCGTTTCCGACAGTTGGCAAATATGCCGGATTAGAGGGTCAAATCGAATAATGCAATCAAAGTGAAACTGAACAAGCCTGGGTATAATAATATATAGCAAGCGCCGAACTCTAGTGGAAAGCTTTGCTACGCAAAGATGACTAAAAACGGAATTACACAGCCCAGACCATTAGGTAAATAATGACACTTAATATAATAAACAATTAAGCTTTTATTCGTAAATTATCAGTGATTTCATACATGTGTAGCGCACTCAGACTACATTAGTTTAGGCTAGTAGAATTTCTATCATAATTACTAACTTAAAGCAAGAGCCTCTTAAAAAACCTCCTAAAAATATCAAGTGCTGGTCAACAAACTCCGTCATATGTTTTCCTCCATATATGAAGGATATAAATATTCATCGTGGAGTATCTGTTTGTTGGCGCTCGATTTTTGCTTGTGCAATTTTTACATAGTCACTTTGCCATCTTCACTAGATTCTAATTGGGTTATTTGTGGCTACATTGATGTTGTCCTGTCAAAGTTCTGAAACTGGTGGTAAGTATCATTAATCCTTTCTTGTCCAGTGTGTTTTAGGAACAATGCAATAGTTTTCAAAAGACCATTTTAAAATGTGAATGTAGGTTGAGGACCTGACGTTTGTTTGAGATAATCATGTACGAATAGAAATGCATGGTTACACAAATGACGTTTCTGGAGGTAAGCAAGTTGGATTTCTTGACCTTCAGACATTCAAGTGTGAATTGTAAGGGGGCTTTGATTGGATGCAGGAAAAGAACATAGAGCTGAAGCACCAGCATGGTGAAGATGAGATATGACGGCTTATTCTTCCTTCAGCGGTGGAACTTGGCTTTAGCTGCGGGATTGCGCTAAACTTAAGCCAAATTGTTTTCATTGTCGTATTTCTTTTCTTTTCTTTTTTTTTTCTTTTATCCGGGCGTGGATATAGAACTCAAAAAACATATAATGACTAAACTATTGATAACGTTTTAGAGGGGATGGGCTCCTTTGAAAAGGGCTAACGATTTAGGGAAGAAGAAGTGCCAAGTATGGTTCTTCTTTTTTATTTGCGGGTGGGGTTAGGTTTTAATTTGGTTTTTCACTGGAGAAGAAGCAAATTCAGCAAGAAAGCACGCTCTGCTAACTCCGTGCTATGGCCAGTATGCCATGCTGACGTGACGAGCACTATTCAAAAGGAAAAAATCAGCTGTCCGTGGCTGCACTACCCAGCTGATTTGGCTATGCGCATGCGTAGGGTACTGGTCGTACCGCGGGGTGGGAATTGTGTGCTTTCTTGCTGAATTTGGTCTCTCTGGAGCAGACTGCGGCAATCGGGTTTTGCAATCAGGATTTGCAAAATGATATACTTAATGTGATTTGCAAATGCTTTCGAGAGAAGAACACGAAAAGTGTAAGCCTAACTTCCTACTTCTGCCAGTGGGCCAATAATTAACATTTTTTTTTTTAAATTAATTCAAAACATTACAGAATGCAATGGCAAACTTGCAATGCCAGTCAAAAGAACTCAGGATATTGATATTACGTCATCATCTGAGTTAAGTTCCAATCACGCACCTGCATTTGCACGACTGGATGGACCGAGAGCCTGGTGCTCAGCTCCAGGAGATAAAACACCGTACATACAAATTACATGGGACGAAGAAAAGCTCATAACTGCGATGGAAACCCAAGGCAGTTCTCATGATTTCAGCTGGGCAAGACGTTACGAAGTAAGATACTTGACTGAAGAGGGTGAATGGACATCATACAAAAAGGTAATAAGATTGAAAAAATTTAAGACAGTAGGCCTTACTATCTCTTAATTCTAATAATACTAGACAATTTTAAAGAGGCATAGGGTGATATTTTCTACCCAAAAAAGGACAAGCAGAAATGTTGCTCCTTCTATTTGAATTTTGACTTCTTGCTAACACGTTGTTTATTTTTCTGCAGAGTCTTCTTGGTAACCGCAACAGCAGATCCTTGAAAAGGAACTACTTTAAGCCCGCAATAAGGACACAATCAGTTCAGATATACCCAAAAAAACCATTTGGAGTTATGATGTATTCATCAGCTCCTGTGGTTCCTTGTCTCAGATTAGAGCTTTACGGCTGCTCAGCACCAGGTATGTGACAGGAATAAATCTTGCTTTCCAGTGCAGTGGTAGTATTAGGCCAATTAAAAAAATGTTTCTCGTCCTCGCCCACTTCATTTTTGGGGGCGGTATCTGCTTATTATTATTACTAATAGTAGTAGTAGTAGTAGTAGTAGTAGTAGTAGTAGTAGTAGTAGTAGTAGTAGTAGTAGTAGTAGTAGTAGTAGTAGTAGTAGTAGTAGTAGTAGTAGTAGTAGTAGTAGTAGTAGTAGTAGTAGTAGTAGTAGTAGTAGTAGTAGTAGTAGTAGTAGTACTAGTAGTAGTAGTAGTAGTAGTAGTAGTAGTAGTAGTAGTAGTACTAGTAAGTAGTAATAAATTGCTTTATTTGCATGACCGCATCATTTTACAGTATTGCAAAAGCATGTATATGACAATCAAAATATAAAACAAAACAGCACTAATAATAATCTAGAAAAATTCGGTTACATTACTAACAATGAATCACGTATTTTCATGCACGAGGAAACAAACTTCATAACTAACTTATTTACATGATGTTCCTTCGAATTCATTATCAGTTTTATGCTTTCTGGAGATGATTTCTTGTCAAATTCAGGTATTATTCGATTGATTTGATTAATAAATGCCTGTCTCTGTACTGAGTATTTGTTACATTGAAAGAGGAAATGAATCTCATCTTCTACCTGATTTGAGTTACATAAAGGACATAATCTATTTTCTCTTGGCAAATGATCGATTTGGTATCGACCATGTTCAATCATAAGTTTGTGATTACTTATTTTAAATTTAACAAAATTCTGTCGTTCGTCATAATGTCTTAGCTGGTAGAGATAATCAGATGTAGAATATTCATCTTTAAAAGTTTTATAAAATTCTAGTTTTTTTGAATTTTCGAGGCTGTGCCGCCAAAAAGATAGATATTTCTCTCTCATTTCTGTGGTATATCGTCTAATTTTATCATTATCTAGAGATTCAGCATCTAAACTGGTTAGATTGTATTGTTCAAGCATGTTTATGAAATTGGAAAAATATCCGGAATTATTCATAGAATGTAGATTCTTTGACATAAGGAAAGACTGTTTGACTATAGAGTCATTATCTTTGTTGTAGAGGTAAACAAAATATTTCATAATTTTCTGATTTATCGGGATAAGCAGCGGCAGTCTATCAAGTTCAGCTCTGCAGGCTATGTTAGAGGCCTTATTGTTAACCTCTAAGTAACGTTTACAGAATTTGAGGTGGATTTTTTCTATTGGGAGCTATCCCATTTTTTTAAAATCTTGCTTGGTGTACATTCCCCATACCTCGCTGTTGTAACTCAAGATTGGGAATACCATGGTGTCAAAAATTTGGGATGCAGTATTAGGATTAAGTTTGTTAAGAATTGTCCGCTTCCGAATACTAGAAAACGCGTGAAGGGCCTTTTCTTTTAAGTGTTCGAGTGCAAGTGTAAAGTTTCCCGTTGGAGTTAAACGTGTACCTAAATAAGTGTATTCTTGGACAATTTCAATTGACTCACTGCCTATGTTGAATTTGATGTCAATAGATTTTTTGGGCGTTTCTGGAATATCATAATTTTTGTTTTCTTCGGATTAATTTTTAGCTTCCATTTGTCACAATACAAAGAAAGCGCATTTAAACAGTTCTGTAATCCAGTTTTCGATCTTGATAGAATAACTAAATCATCTGCGTACAAAAGTGAATTTATTTTTTTCCCATTTGGGAGAACAAATGGGTCAGATAAGGTGTTTTCGAATAAAAGTGGTAGATTGTTTAAATAGAGGTTAAATAAAAGAGGGCTTAAAATACAGCCTTGACTTGACTTGACTAGTAGTAGTAGTACTAGTAGTAGTAGTAGTAGTAGTAGTAGTAGTAGTAGTAGTAGTAGTAGTAGTAGTAGTAGTAATAGTAATAAGTAATAAATTGCTTTATTTGCATGACCGCATCACTTTACAGTATTGCAAAAGCATGTATATGACAATCATAATAAAAAACAAAACAGCACTAATAACAATCTAGAAAAATTCGGTTACATTACTAACAATGAATCACGTATTTTCATGCAGGAGGAAACAAACTTCATAACTAACTTATTTACATGATGTTCCTTCGAATTCATTATCAGTTTTATGCGTTCCGGAGATGATTTCTTGTCAAAGTCAGGTATTATTCGATTGATTTGATTAATAAATGCCTGTCTCTGTACTGAGTATTTGTTACATTGAAAGATGAAATGAATCTCATCTTCTACCTGATTTGAGTTACATAAAGGACATAATCTATTTTCTCTTGGCAAATGATCGATTTGGTATCGACCATGTTCAATCATAAGTTTGTGATTACTTATTTTAAATTTAACAAAATTCTGTCGTTCGTCATAATGTCTTAGCTGGTAGAGATAATCAGATGTAGAATATTCATCTTTAAAAGTTTTATAAAATTCTAGTTTTTTTGAATTTTCGAGGCTATGCCGCCAAAAAGATAGATATTTCTCTCTCATTTCTGAGGTATATCGTCTAATTTTATCATTATCTAGAGATTCAGCTTCTAAACTGGTTAGATTGTATTGTTCAAGCATGTTTATGAAATTGGAAAAATATCCGGAATTATTCATAGAATGTAGATTCTTTGACATAAGGAAAGACTGTTTGACTATAGAGTCATTATCTTTGTTGTTGAGGTAAACAAAATATTTCATAATTTTCTGATTTATCGGGATAAGCAGCGGCAGTCTATCAAGTTCAGCTCTGCAGGCTATGTTAGAGGCCTTATTGTTAACCTCTAAGTAACGTTTACAGAATTTGAGGTGGATTTTTTCTATTGGGGAGCTATCCCATTTTTTAAAATCTTGCTTGGTGTACATTCCCCATACCTCGCTGTTGTAACTCAAGATTGGGAATACCATGGTGTCAAAAATTTGGGATGCAGTATTAGGATTAAGTTTGTTAAGAATTATCCGCTTCCGAATACTAGAAAACGCGTGAAGGGCCTTTTCTTTTAAGTGTTCGAGTGCAAGTGTAAAGTTTCCCGTTGGAGTTAAACGTGTACCTAAATAAGTGTATTCTTGGACAATTTCAATTGACTCACTGCCTATGTTGAATTTGATGTCAATAGATTTTTTGGGGCGTTTCTGGAATATCATAATTTTTGTTTTCTTGGGATTAATTTTTAGCTTCCATTTGTCACAATACAAAGAAAGCGCATTTAAACAGTTCTGTAATCCAGTTTTCGATCTTGATAGAATAACTAAATCATCTGCGTAGAAAAGTGAATTTATTTTTTTCCCATTTGGTAGAACAAATGGGTCAGATAAGGTGTTTTCGAATAAAAGTGGTAGATTGTTTAAATAGAGGTTAAATAAAAGAGGGCTTAAAATACAGCCTTGACGTACACCTCTGGAATATGAAAAAGGCTGTGTTTTGTTTTCACCGATTTTGATGGAACATGTCGAGTTGCAATAAAGACTTTTCATGAGGTTGTACAAGTTTCCTCCTATATTCGTTTTTAGCAGCTTATAAAACAATCCTTCGTGCCAAACAGAGTCAAACGCTTTGCGGAAATCTACGAAACAAGCGTAGACTTTTTCCTTGTGATAATGCACATATTTATCTATTAGGGTCCTTAGAGTGAAAACATGGTCTGCAGTGCGGTTTTCAGGCAAAAAGCCAATTTGGGAATTATGTAATATCTTATTTTCCTCAAAATACAAGTGAAGTCTTCGATTTAAAATAGAACAGAACAGTTTTCCAAGGCAACTAGAAACACATATGCCTCTGTAATTTGTTGGATCACTCTTGTCACCAGATTTGTAAATTGGGGTTATGAGGCCTTGACACCAAACATCTGGCATTTTTCCGGATTGTAAAATGAGGTTAAAAAGTTTGACATAGACAGGCATTAGTGGTTCGAGGCTTGCTTTGATCATTTCATTTCGTATTTTGTCAACAAATGGTGATTTCTTATTTTTCAATTTCTTCGCCGCTTGACGTATTTCCCTCTCAGTTATCTCATAATCGAGATGGTTAAACTGTTCCTTTTCGTGTTCTAAAGAATTTAGTTCCCTATGGATTTCATGTTCATGCGTGGAATTCGTCGGGTCAATAGAATGCAGAGATTTGAAATGGTGAAGCCATGATTCTTCCGAGATTGGGGCAGGAACATTTTCGTTGAAAGTGTCGCTCATCGAATTTAAACAATTCCAAAATGACGCCTTGTCAGGATTTAAAGCTAGTTCGTCGAGTTGTAATGTTTTTTCTTTGTGGAATCCTCTCTTCTTTGTGCCTAGGAGCTTTTTGTAATCATTCAAGGTTTTGTGATATCTTTCCCGCACTTCGGAGTTGAGGGGGTCACGGTGCTTTTCATTTGAGACTTTTCGTAATTCATGCCTTTTCAAGCGACATTCACAGTCGAACCATTTCTTGTTGGATGATTTCTTAATACGCTTATAAGTTTTCTTAGCTTTAATTTTTAGGCATAGCTTGGAGCTCTCAGTTAGAATTTTCATAGCGTTTTCTAAGGAGATATTCACATCTTCGGTGTTTCTCTCCATATATTGTCTAATTAGAATTTGGATTGGTTCCGTGCGCAGTGCGTTTTTGAATTTTAAATGTGAGTCAACTTCCCAGCAAAATTGCCGTGGTAATTTTGATAATCTATTGCTACTATTGGGAGTGTGCATTTCGTCTCCAATTAACCTGGTGTTAAGATTGAGCCATGCCACGATGGCACTATGATCCGATAAATAAGATGGCTGTTTAACAACAAAATTTGCAACGTTGAGAAATGTACACTGATCACATATTAGATAATCAATAACGCTCGTTCCGTTTTTTCCATGAAAAGTGGGTCTGCCTAGGTATCTCCATTAACTCTGCCATTAACTATTCTTAGGTCAAAGGTTTTACAAATTTCCAACAGCCGTTTCCCATGGCTATTTAAAACATTATCAAAACTGTTTCTTTGAGTTGGCTGGAAAGCAGATTCCGACTGATCATTACTAATTCTACTGTTTCCCTCCTTTGAGACAGTATCAGAGTATTTCCCGGTTCTCGAGTTAAAGTCACCCATGAGAATTATTGATCCTTTCGAAGAAAAACGTACTATGTCTTGTTCTAGCTGATCAAAAATTTCGTTATCAAAGTATTTTTGAGTTACAGGGGGTATATAGACACCACAGACGTAAATATTCTTCACTGAATTTAGAAAACGATTCTCAATTTTAAACCAAATAAAATGCTGAGTTGTTTTAGTGATGGAAATGTTTTTGTGGAATTTGTTCTTATAAAATAAAGCGATTCCTCCGGAGTTACGCCCACCTCTCCCCGACTGATTTGGTGTGGGACATTGAAAAAAAGATTTGTATCCCGCAATTTCCAGATTAGAGCAGTTGCCAATTACTGTTAACAATATGAAATCGGAGTTATTAATAACACTCAAAAAATCAGTATTATCTAACTTATTTCCAAGATATTTCGAAGAAAGGCCATTAATATTCCAAGCGCAAAAGGACAATGTGCTTGAAATATCGGGACTATCTTCGGTGTCCGTGATTGTATAGAAAATAATAAATGGATTACTCTTTATACTGGTATAAAGTTTATCATTAATACTTAATTCAGTGTCAAGGGTAAGATGAAATTGTTCATACAAATGATTTTATAAAACGAAGAAAGGATATGATTTCCTGAGGCATTGCTGAATCCGTTAATTTGTTGGAGGGCGAGTTTCTTCACCTGCGGTTTCCATTTTAGCGGCCTGTGGAAACGTTTGATGCGGTGTTTTGGAGTATTGATGCGATATAGTTGGTGGCGGAGCTGGGAGTATCTGGTCCGGCAGGGTTTGCATAGGAAGCTGGAATGCTTTATTTGAGGCATTTGGTTCATGATGTAGTGAATTTTGCAATGGTGTTGGAGGTATTCGTTGTGGAAGTTGTGGTGTGACAAATGGTAACGGCGGAGGTTGAGTTTGAAGAAGGTGAGGCCAACGAGGCACTTGAGGTGGTGTGTTCTTTACGGCATTGCTGTATGATGTGTGATGTAATAGTGGCTTGGGACCTTGGGAAGAAGTCGGTTGAGTTTGTGAGGATCTTTGTCTTTGGGCTGGCATTGTATTAGAAGGAACTGTAGGTTTTGGTCTGGCACGACCGCGAATTGTGTCCTTAAGGTTTTTGGCGAAAAATTTTACGTACCGTTTAAGAATATGTTTCTGATCGTAAAGAATATTTGATTGATTCTCAAAGAGGTTGTCATGTTTGACTAACTGCACATTGGGTAATCTTGAGCAGCTACTGATCAACTGATTGTTTATTGAAGTTATTATTGGTGTCGGGATGTCGCTGCGGGGAAGAAGTGTTGAGTAGAATATTTTGCTTGAAGGAAATTTCGTTGAGGCTTCTGTAATCAATATTAAGATGTTAGAAATAAGATCTTCAGGAGAACTGGTTCTTTCTAGATCGTTTGTTCCTGTGTGTAATATGAGTAGTCGGGGAGCAGTGTGGATTTGACTTTGTAAGTACGATCTAGCGTGTTCAATCAGTGGAGTTCTAACATACTTCACTTCCTGGTCTGAAGGAAACATTTTTTCCATGTCTAAAAACTTTCCATTTGAATCACATAGAAAGATCACTTCATTAGAATTATTGGTGTCGTTGGTAGCAGGAGACTTAGGAGGGTGCTGCGAATTAGTGTCTACGGGTTTGTTTTGTGGTTCTTTTCTTGGCGGGTTTTCTGGTAGATCTTGAAGGGGAGAGAAAGAGTTTGATGTTGGAAGATTAACAAGTAGTATCTCATCTTCTGACCATTGGTTGTCGTTTGATGTAGGAATGGCAGCTTTATTCTTTGTGCTATCATTGAATTTGTCGTCCATTTCTTCACCAGAGGTCTGGCTCGACGTCTTAGTTGTTTCCGGCGGCAGTTGTATTGTTTCCCAGAGGGCTTTAATTTGGTCCTTAAGAAAGGTGATTTCCGCTTCAAGCTGGTTCTGTGTTCTTCTCATGGTTGCGTTATCCTCCGATATTTTCGCATTTTTCTTTTGAAGTGCTTGATTTTCATTCTGTAATTTGGAAATTAAGTCAGCGTGTTTTTGTAAATCGTGATTTAGAAGTTTAGTATTGTTTTCCAGATCATCAGCAAGGCCCCCTAGGGTTGTTGTTTGTACTTTGAAATTGTGATCTAGTTGGGCAGCTTTGTCTTTTAGGTGCTCGAGGTTACCAGCGTTTGTTACTTTAAACTCAGTAAAATCGGCTTCTAAATTTCCGACGGTATTTCGAAGAGTAGTTAAGGTGTTTAGCCTACTCGGTGTAAGGGAGAGTTCAATGGGTGTTGACAATTGCGTTATTCTTGTATTTCCTTTGTCTGCACTGGGTGTTTCTGTTTCTGTTATGTCACTGACAACATTTTCAGCATTTTCCACGGTAGTGTCGTTTAGTTCGAAGCCCTTGTGTCCGCAATCTCACATCCTTTGTACTTTGTGAAAAACTTTTGGAGTTCTATATGGAATGTAGATTTGTCCTTTGCGCTAACAGCGCTAAGGTTTCCTGACGACCCGAGACTGTTAACAATAGATAGCAGTGCAGGAAATTCCTGTTGACTCCACTCGGCGAATTTTTGCCTTGAACCATGATTCTGCCAGTGGAAATAAAGATAGTTATGGTGACCATTTGATCTTCAATGTTATTTTCTTCCTCGTGAATGTGCATGATGATTTTATCGCTTTTGGTTGGGCAGCTATGTGACTCTTGTTCTTGCCATGTTACTCGATATCCCATCACGTTCAGGTGATCAAAGTATCGCACAGCGAAGGTTTTGATCCATAAAAGTAGCCGGTCTTCAGATGTTACAAAGGAGACAACCTTAGCAGCAGTTTTGTAGGCTGAAAAATCGATTGCTTCGAATAAAACTGATTTGGATTTAGTGGATGAGTGAAATTTGTCGACCAGATATCGGTGAAGATCATCACATGGTTTCATGTCCACCATTGAGGCGGGCTTGAATGTTACCTTTTTCTTTTGTCCAGGATTATCTCCAGGCTCGAAAGAGGGGTCATCTTTGTCTTCATCCATGTATATTTACGTTTTGATAAGCTTTTTACCAGTATAATTCAATCCTTCCATGAAAACGACTAAACTTCTCGCACCTTAAAAAGCTGTGACCATTTTCAGTGGTCACGCAAGTAGTGGTAGGGGTAGGGGTAGTGGTAGTGGTAGTGGTAGTGGTAGTGGTAGTAGTAGTAGTAGTAGTAGTAGTAGTAGCAGCATTGTTGTTGTTGTTGTTATTGTTATCATCTTCTTTAACTTAATTCATATCATTATACTACTACGTGAGAAATTTTTGCAATTTGATTGGCTTAGAGCAGTGGTATTTCAGCTTAATTTGAAATACCTACATGTGAAAATTACAAACCTTTTGCAAGTAGCAGTATAAACAAATAATAGTATGATTTGTACGTGATATTTGGCATAAATACCACTCGTGATATTTCAAAGTTGTCTCAAATTTCACTCGCCTAATTGCTCGTGAAATTACGTATAAGAATTTTGAAATATCACTCGTGGTACTTACGCCAAATATCACTACAAATCATGCTTTTACCTATAATAATACAGCATGATAACCGAGCCCATTACTGGGGCCTAGGGTTAGACTGAGGTAGAAGTCTATTTGCTGGAGAGTGCCTTTGTTAGGATGTGAGATGTTCCAAGTAGTGAGATCTTCTGTAGTTCATGCATTTTGATGTTACCCGGGGTTTGTTGTATATATTTCTCCAACCCTTTCTTTACCAGTCCCAGGGCTCCTCTCACTACCGGAATTGTTGTAGCTTTCATCCCCCACTTTCTTTCAATTTCGATTTTAAGGTCTTTATATTTTGACAGTTTTTCAGTTACTTTATTTGAAGTGTTCTTTTCAGTGGGTATGGACATATCAATAAGCAGGCATCTTTTTTCCTGTTTGTTCTTGATTACAATGTCTGGTCTGTTGGCCTTTATCTCTCGATCTGACTTTAATTGGCATATCTCACAAGATGGTGATATTGTCTTTTTGTGTTACTGTTTGGGGCTGATGCTTGTATCATTTCTCGTTTGTGTTTATATTCATCTCTTTGCAAATGTTCCAGTGCAGATATGTGGCGGCTTTGTAGTGTCTGTGTAAGTATCCAGTTTTGGCCAGCCCAGGGTACCCTGCCACAATATGGTCAATGGTTTCCTGAAATTGAC
Source organism: Porites lobata (assembly GCA_942486035.1). Classification (NCBI taxonomy): domain Eukaryota; kingdom Metazoa; phylum Cnidaria; class Anthozoa; order Scleractinia; family Poritidae; genus Porites; species Porites lobata. The sequence goes on from CALNXK010000027.1 coordinate 1,557,762, forward strand.
CACAAATCCTGCACATTGGGTCTGTACCATCCTTTAGGATCTTGCCGCAGTAGTAGTTGGTCTTGATGGCCTGGTCTTGGGCAGCAATGATAAAAAGCCCTCTGTTTCGGACTTAAGCTCAGCTGTCTTAAGCCACTGGTTGCCCATTTGATGGTCCACATCTTTCTTGTGTACTCTTTTTGGGTATTGTCCATGCATTGGTTTATCTTCCCACCTTTGTTTCAATTGCTCTTGGACATGGTGCGTTTTTACCTTTTCTGGCATAGAAAAAATCGAGCTTTGTTTTCAGGTTCCAATGTTTCAGGGAAGTTTAATTCTCTCTTATGACCATTGAGGCCTGGCTAGCTACGAGCAACGGGCGGCCGAGAAAGATTACAAGTTGTTGCGAAGCTGCGGCCAAATTGACGGAATTAAACGCTAAGTTAGACAAGGTCCTTCAAGCTGTTAGCGAACTGGATGTTGTCAAACAGCAATGCAAAGAGCTAGAAGAAGGGAGAAAGGAAATACTTGCAATGAAATCTCTATAAGCTGTCTGTTTAACAAAAGCATCGATAGTAAGGAACTTCTTTAAATTAAGGAGGATACAATATTGAACAATACAATACAAACTTTGTTGACACTCCCTAAAGGGGGCTTTTCATTGACAACGATAATTAGTTTCAAAATACGTCGAAACGAGAGTAAATCTAAAAATTACAAATTTACAATAATAAAATGTTTATGGAAAAAAATTAAGAAACCTAAAATGTTAATAAATATTCATTACAACTGAAACAGAAACTTAAAAAAAAAGATATGATATAAACTAAGACCGATAAGATAGGAAAACAACAAATAATTTGGCTATAAGTTTACGCTTAAAATTACTAGCAGAGTCGCAAAGTTTAAGGGAATTATCTAAACTGTAATCCACTGACTTACTATACGATAAAAAAAATGTTCTGTGTCCAGATTTAGATTCATGGTCTACTTATGAGTTCAGCATCACTGAAAAAAAAAGAAAGAAATAGTTATTAATTCAGATGTTAGTCAAATTTTGCCCAGAAAACGATGCAAATCTAAACTTATAAAAAGTTTTGAAACGCAAAAAATAATATTTAGCTTTAATGCTGCATCTTAGGCTATTATATTTAGGAACGAACTCTTAGCGATAGCAGTCTGGTTGCTTTTTACAATTCGGGTTGGTTTTTGCAATCCTTTCTTTCTTTCTTCCTTCCTTCCTTTGTTTATTTATTTATTTTGTTGTTTTTAACCAGATACAGATAGCTAAAAGACTGGATGGCGCTATCCCTCGGATAAACTACCGTCAAGTAAAATCATTGGGAAATCAAATTGCTTATTGCACACGATAGTTAATATTTTTTTCAGTGGAGAATGATCGCTTTCTAATGGGGTCGAGTAACAGGGATAACCCTTCCTAACATTTATCTGAATATCATTTTACTTTTTCAAACTTTTCGTTTTGACTAGAGCCTTGCCACCCTCTACAAATGCCCAGTAATGGAAAAATACACAATAACAATACCAAACACGGTGCATTAGTCTCGTTTTCATGTAATACTGGATTCAAATTACATGGCTCAAGGCAGATCACATGCGTTGACGGAAGGTGGAATGGCAGTATCCCAACTTGTAAAGGTTTGAATATTGCTCTATACACGATTTCTTTCACTGAGTTTTACTTTAATTCTCTTTTCTGAAAGAGCAACTGTTTTTACATCATATTATCGATTTGCCCTGTTTTTAAAGGCTACTGTAAGGATCCTGGGCCTTTGAGGAATGGGTCAGTCCTTGGGGATGATTATAGTTCTGGCTCTTCCCTTCAATTTCGATGCAACGTTGGTTATCGTCTTCGTGGGTCACAAATAATATATTGCGTTAATGGAACATGGAATGAAACCATCCCTGAATGTAAAAGTAAGTTATTGACAGTAAAGTATTTAATGCATACAGCTTACTGTAGTTAGACCATTCCTAAATGTGCAAGAAAATTGAATATGGCGGTTTACGATAAAACTCCGGCGGCTTTGCATCTCCCAAATCAATCGGATTAAAATGTAGTTAAAATTTAAAATGAATAGTGGAGCTCAAACTAGTAAATATTTGGATGCCATAAAAGATTGTTTCATTTTTCATGCTCTAGAGGGGAGTCCTGAACTCTTAGTTTACCATTGCTATGGAGATGCTTGTTCATGCAAAGTGTTATCTTCAGACAAGTTTCATCTTCCATTTTCTGACGCACTTTAATCAGCTTAATATTAATTGGAGAGACATGCAAAATTATGTGAGACCGGTTTTCGATTGTATTTTTACTGGCAACGTAGTGTTGAGTTTGTTGTTGAGTTTGCCCAAGCGGAGGATTATTTTGAGCCAAACCCAGAAGCGGAGCTCCGTATAAACATTTTGACTTGAATCAATAAACTTCACACTGTTGAATGCGAAAACCAATCGAAACCGAATATTAAAAAACTTTGATTTATGGGCGGAGAAGAATGTTGATTGTTTTTCTTACTCCTGATTTTGACAAAAACAGTGACTTTAGGTTTGCTGTGATTGAGCGTCTGCACGTATATAACCAAAATCTTAACGTATTCTTAAAATTACTTATCTTTAGTGTATAATTTAGATTTTTTGGAGTATAAAATAAAGTGAGTTTGATGGGGACAACTCAAATCTAAACTTCATACCCAAAAATTGAATGGGAAAAACTACAATATTAATCCTTTCTTGAAGTGTAGCTAGTATTGTTTATAATCTCTTAATCTAAACATGCAGATAATTTGCTTTATCGTTCCTGTCACAAACGAGAATTTTCGATGTTGAGAGTTTTAAGAAAAGATTCAACTACCTTTACAACGAATGATGAGAAATGGGAGTTAAATATGTCTCTAAAAGAGTAAATTAGCGATAGCTTAAAAATGAAACTTCGCTATTTGTTAATTACCGCAGCTAAATAACGCTAACATATAATTGTTGTGATATAGCCTAGTTAAGAAGGCCAAACAATTTATGTGGTTACGTCAAATATGGGCCTTTTATTAAAGAAAGACAACTATCAGATAAATTTAAAGTATGAAGAGGATGACATAGGAGAAGTGATTCACGTCCGAGGCTTTTAAAGAAAGCCTGCAGTCCTCGTTGCTCTAAGATATTTACACTTTTACCCTGAAACCTTTCAGTAAAAGGGCACGCTTTTGTAGTTGACACTCTGTTGTTCGCAACGCCCGCTGTCCTACACTCGGTTCCCATAAACTTTGTTTATCGCAACCTAATTCGCAATTCCTGCTGCTCTCTTAATGGTTGGAGCATGCATTTTCAATTTTATTATCGCAATCTGGCGGTACCCACGTCAACATAGAGAATGATCGGTGGAGTCGCTTATTTTCATAGTAATTAAGTGCGGTGATCCAGGAAAACCTTCACATGGAAAGCAGATTGTCAAGAAAGGCTTTGTTTACGGCGGATGGATAAAATTTGAATGCGACAAGGATTATACTTTGGACGGAACTCATACTACTCACTGTCAAGCTAATAAGAGTTGGACTTCTCCTGTTCCAAGATGTTTGGGTAGGTTAAGTGTGCTGCTTGTGGTGTAACATTCATATAAAAGTTTTAGCTCAGCGTAAAAGGAACAGCCGCCCCAATCACCTATCAAAAAAACAATAATAATGATAATAAATTTTCTGAGAATTGAAAAAGACTCATTTTCTGTGAGTTGTTGAATCGAGCTAAGTTTTAGTTGTTCATTTTACTTAATTTCCTGCCTTTTTTTTATGCCCGTCTTTTCGAATCCCTCTTCGCGCTTTCTCTTTTCTTTGGTCATGACAATAAAATGTAACGCCAATGGTCTATTGCATATTCTCTTTTTCTTTCAACATTCAATGCCAATATGACATTGTCTTTTGCATTAACTTCCATAGCACCGTGTGAAGGACCTGCGGACCCAATTCATGGTCGAAAGAGGGGTCGAGATTTCAGACACGGACGCTCTGTTAGTTTTGATTGTTTTAGTGGATATCAAAGAATCGGCGCTGCTTCCATCACGTGCAACGATGGTAAATGGGATAATCGAGTTCCACTGTGTAAAGGTAAAAAAAAAAAAGGTGATGGCGCATAAGAGCCAAAGGCCCAAACGGCCGGAGCTTATACCAGTTTTATTAGCATGAAGCACCTAGTAGTATTGCTACTCCCCCCCTGGACGGGATACTAGTCCATCGCAGGGTTACCAACAGCGGTATGCTGCCGGTACCCATTTATACACTTGGGAGACAAAGAGAGACAAAGAAACAAAGAGGAAAACCCGAAAATTCCGGGAAGAACTCAAATGGAACGCTTCCCAGTGGAAATTTTCCGGAAAAAAAGTAATACCTTTTGAGGTATTACCTTTTTCCCGTTTTTACCGAAGCGACCGACATTTTCTATACCACTTGCTTGGATTACCAGTGCCAGGCTTCAAGTCGAGAGAAAGCGAAAAATTTACTGGTGTTTCATAAATTGTACAACCCAATCCCGTTCCTGTTTTCGGTGCGAAAAAAAAATACCAGTACCATTTGACGGAAATTTTTCGGCGAAAAATTTCCGTACAAATGGTAAGCGCTCAAAGTGGAGTAAACTTCCTTGTCTAAGGAAACAACGTAAAGGGCGGTGCTTGAACCCCGGACCTCCCATCCGGAACTGGCATGAGGTGTTAACCACTTAGCCACACAAGCCTCCACTGTGCACTGTGTAAAGGTTACAGAAATAGTCCTTACTTTATTTTATACTGACTAAGAGAAGGCTGAATGAAGATAGGCAGATGAAACAATAAGTAAATTAAGGTATTATTTTGTTTAAAGGTGTAAGGCAATCAATCCTTGGGAAAGTTCACAAGAAAAAATACACTTCATTTGAAACGTTGCCTTTGCAGGTGTTTGTGGAAGGCCACGTACTTCACTCAGGGTAAGATTGCACGGAAACAGTTACCTCGATGGAGACAAGGTTACATTTTCTTGCAATGGAAATCACGATTTGTTTGGGAAAGCCGAACTAAGTTGTGTTGGCCGAGCATGGGATTCCACCGTACCAGAGTGTAAAGGTACCTTAAAGCGTGTTAAACTGCCCTTAAAGAACCAAAGTAAGGAAAATCGTATGAATAAGGGCGATTTTCATTTGCATGCATCTATCACAATTAGGTGTATAGTAGTCTGCTGCACAGCCGTTTTTAGAGTCGTCACGCAATGCTCCTCCCCACAAACGGGGAGGAGCGTTGCGTGACGACACTAAAAACGGCTGTGTAGAAGACTAGGTGTATAGCAGCACTTAAGCGTGAACTAAGGTGTAGTTTGGGGGTAAATACAAATGAGCATTCTCAATCGTTATCATAACATTTTCAAAGTCCCTGTTTCTAACATAACTATTCTTCTGGCTTTTTCCGTAGCTCGTTGCGCGTTAATTGAAAAACCGAAAAATGGTTTTTATGTCAAAGTCACAAGAGAAGGTGATATAATAAAGCATGGTGAGTGGATAAACTACGGCTGCATCGGAGGTTACACATTGGTGGGGAACGGTACTCAAGAATGCAGAGATGGACGGTGGACCAATCCTATACCAGCCTGTAAAGGTATGTGTACTGATTAACTTAACCACCTTTTAAGGACTCAAAAATTCATGCTGCATTTTTATATCTGACAAAAATTTTAATGTGACATTTAACATGAGCTTTTCATTTTTTTTTTTTTTTTTCGAAAAAGGCTTACCAATTTCGTGGAAAACGGTTCATTGCGTCAAAACGGGTGTCGCAGCCGTTCGTAGTGTCCGGTAAACACATTACCTCGCTGTCATTAGCACTGCGAGGTCAATGTTACAGGCAAATTAAAGCAGCAAAATCATTGTAACATTCGTGGGACCTAGTTCCCCAGGAAGTGACCCTATGTTATTTTCAAAGGACTAAGACATGCACATAACGGTTACTAAGGAAGGCTTGACGCGTGCTGGTGATAAATTTTGGGGGTTGTTTTATATTTCTCAGACAACTTTATTTTTTTTAGTAGCTTACCTTTAGTTCTACATTCATTCTACATATCACTGCAATTTTTTTTTATTATTTTATTTTGCAGCCAATTGTTTAGATCCAGGAGCTCCTTATCAAGGAAAAACAATTGATCAAGATTTCCGTCACGGCCGCACAGTTAGATTCACTTGCCCCAGAAATTACACCATTGAGGGCGTGGCGGCAATAAAGTGTACAGATGGTCAATGGAACAATAACAAGCCAAGCTGTAAAGGTAAAATAGCTTCAGTGACTTTATTAGAAAAACAAAGAAACATACACAACAAAACCAACCAAGCCCATCAGAAAGCTTTTGCGAGCCCCATCGAACGAAAAAAAGTTGTTTTAAGATTAAGACAAACAAGCAAGGGGCACACATACACCAACCTATGACCTGGCCAGTGCCTCACGCATGCGTACGGCCATATCACCCCGACAGTGGCAGCCATGGACAGCTGTTTCGCCCTTATTGGGGCTCATAAGCATGGCATAGTCGTCTGATCTCTATATATAAGGATAAAACCGTCTTCAGAAACCCTTAACCGCCGAGGCAAATGTAAAGCAATCCATTGAGGACCAGCTCCACACAATAAATGTGGGAGCTGTTGGCTGGCAACCGCAAACCAGCTCTTCCACGACATGCGCGGAGAAGACGGATCAGGAGTTACCCTGATCTGTGTGCCAGCAAATTCAATATGACAAAATTAAACGCGAAAGACGCACATACACCAAATATTCTCCCTCCTTTTACTAATATTATGAATTGTTATTTGCCAGCCATTCATATTAAATATGAACTTACCTATAGGCCTCCTAGTTCCGATTGATTCAGTGTAAGTTTAAAATCTTCGTTTCAATGTTTCCCTTTTCATCTCATTTTGATTTTGCAGCCCCTTGTCCAGATCCAGGAGTTCCTTATCAAGGGCAAACAATTGATCAAGATTTCCGTCACGGCCGCACAGTTAGATTCACTTGCCCTATAAATTATGTCATGGAGGGCGTGGCAGCAATAACATGTACAGATGGTCAATGGAACAACAACAAGCCAAGCTGCAAAGGTAACTTGTCATTACGAAACAGAAATAATGTGATACTTCAGTCAGCTTTTTTTCTTTGTCTACAAAAGTTTGCCGATTTCGTTGAAAACGGTTCTTTGCGATAAAACGGGTATCACACCAGTTCGTAGTGTCCGGTAAACACATCAACTCGCTGAGTGTCATCCGATTAAGTAGAAAAATCATTGTGCAATTTGTGCAGTGAGACCTGGGTCCGACAGAGAGTTACCCTAAACTCTTTTCAAATGACCATTACATGCACTTAACGGTTACCCAAGAACGTTTGGCGTGTGCTCGTGATAGTTTTTTGGGGTAGTTTTTTATATTTCTCAGAAATGTTTGTTGTTTTAATGGTTTATCTTTAGTTCTACATTTAAATATCACTGCAAATATTTTCTATTTTGCAGCCAATTGTCTAGATCCAGGAGTTCCTTATCAAGGAAAAACAATTGATCAAGATTTCCGTCACAGCCGCACAGTTAGATTCACCTGCCCTATAAATTATGTCATGGAGGGCATGGCAGCAATAAAATGTACAGATGGTCAATGGAGCAATAACAAGCCAAGCTGTAAAGGTAACTTGACATTAGAAAATAGAAATAATGTGACACTTCGGTCAGAAATTTCTTCTTAATTTGTCTACAAAAGCTTGCCGATTCCGTGGAAAACGGTTCTTTGCTGCAAAACGGGTATCCCACCCGTTGTATATGTAGTGTCCGGTAAACACATTACCTCGCCGTCATTAGCACTGCGGTTAAGTAACAAAATCATTGGGATATTTGTGGGACTTGGGTCCCATAGGAAACGACCCTGTACTCTTTTCAAAGGACTCAGGCATGCACATAACGGTTTCCCAAGAAGGCTTGGTACGTGCTGGTGATAAATTTTGGAGGTAGTGTTCATATTTCTCAGACATGTTTGTTGTTTTAGTGGTTCAGCGACCTTTAGCTCTACATTCAAATATCACTGCAAATATTTTAATTTTGCAGCCAATTGTTTAAATCCAGGAGCTCCTTATCAAGGAAACAGAATTGATCAAGATTTCCGTCACGGCCGCACAGTTAGATTCGCTTGCCCCAGAAATTACGTCATGGAGGGCGTTACAGCAATAAAGTGTAGAGATGGTCAATGGAACACTAACAAGCCAAGCTGCAAAGGTAAAGGAACTTTAGTCGCTTTCAGTGACTTAATAAGAAAAACAAACAAACATACACATTAAAACAAACCAAGCACACCGGAAAGTCTTTAAGGTGCGCCATCGCCCGAAACAAACTTGTTTTAAGATTAAAGCAAACTTAAAGCAAGGGGCACTCATCAGTACCAACCTACGACCTTGCCAGTATCTAAGGTATGCACGCAGCTATATCTCCCCGACAGTGGCAGCCATGGAGAGCTGTTTCGCCCTTATTGGGGCTCATTAGCAAGGCATAGTCGTCGGATCTCTATAAGGATAAACCCGTATTTAGAAATCCTTAACTGCCGAGGCAAATGCAAAGCAATCCTTCAAGCGCCAGCTCAACACAATACATGTGGGAGCTGTTTGCTGGGAACCGCACGGCCGTTCTCCCACGACATACGCAGGGACGGCGCGGGAAAGGCACAGAAGTTACCCTGATCTGTGTGTCAGTAAATTCAATAAGACAAAGTTTAACTTAAAGCAAGGGGCGCCTATCCTCTCTCCCTTTACTAATCATATGAATTGTAATTTACCAACCGTTCATATAAATATGAATTTACCTCCCTATTTCAGATTGATTCAGTGTAAGTTTCAGCAAGTTTGCATTGTTTTTTTTTTTTCATCTCATTTTGATTTTGCAGCCCCTTGTCCAGATCCAGGAGTTCCTTATCAAGGATACACAATTGATCAAGATTTCCGTCACGACCGCACAGTTAGATTCACATGCCCTATAAATTATGTCATGGAGGGCGTGGCCGCAATAAAATGTACAAATGGTCGATGGAGCAATAACAAGCCAAACTGTAAAGGTAACTTAACATTAGAAAATAGAAATAATGTGACACTTAAGTCAGTTTTTTCCTTCTTTGTCTACAAAAGTTTGCCGATTCCGTGGAAAACGGTCCTTTGCGGCAAAACGGGTGTCACACTGGCCGTTGTAGTGTCCGGTAAACACATTACCTCCCTGTCATTAGCACTGCGGTTAAGTAACAAACTCACCGGGATATTTGTGGGACTTGGGTCCCATGGGAAATGACCCTGCACTCTTTTCAAAGGACCCAGGCATGCACATAACGGTTACCCAAGAAGGCTTGGCACGTGCTGGTGATAAATTTTGGATGTAGTGTTCATATTTCTCAGACATGTTTGTTGTTTTAGTGGTTCAGCGACCTTTAGCTCTACATTCAAATATCACTGCAAATATTTTTTTTAATTTTGCAGCCTATTGTTTAAATCCAGGAGCTCCTTATCAAGGAAACAGAATTGATCAAGATTTCCGTCACGGTCGCACAGTTAGATTCACTTGCCCTATAAATTATGTCATGGAGGGCGTGGCAGCAATAAAATGTACAGATGGTCAATGGAACAACAATAATCCAAGCTGCAAAGGTAACTTGACATTAGGAAATAGAAGAAATAACTAAGCCAAAAAGCCAGCAAGTGAGAAAGTCTTTAACCAGCTTCTAATAAAGGACTCGAGATCTGCTACATTTATAAGATGGGTAAATTAGGGTCCCCATCAAATATATATACTTGGATATCCTCACTTCTAATGGGGATCTCCAAGGATGATAAAATTTTAAAGTGGGACATAACAAGGTTAAGACTCTTATTTGACAGAAGGTTAAGCAGTTGGCTATTTTACATTAGCGTGCCCGAACATTTCAACTCGGGACTTAACATGTGAACAAATCATCAAGTTAACGGTCAGGGCACGACTTGAACTCAGGGCCTCCGGATTCCTATTTTTGCGCTCTAACTGGATTAAAAGACTGGCTTTAAGAATTGTCCTGCATTTCCTTCTCATCAAGTTGAATGTATATATATATTTCTTAATCCTAATATTTGAAGATTTAAAATTTAACTAAGTGCAAATAGAAATTTGCAAATATATAAAGATTATTTTCATTATATCTGTCTGATTTCGTTAAAACGTGGCCACTAGGTTTTCGCCTGGCTCCAGGCCAGTCCAGGTCTAACTAAGTAGGGGGCTTGCCGTCTTGGTCGGTACAGCTGGATAGCCAAGGGACTGCCCTAACAGTGGGTGGGTGGATCAGGGCTGGGTGTCAAAACTAATGGGGTAGGGAGGCGGCTGTTTTAAGCAGCAGTGTTCAGTAGAGGCTTTTACTGCTGAGAATGATTATCATGATCGATAACTGCAGAGCTCTGTGGGAGAGGCGGACAGTCGTTCATTGTCCTAGGAGGTGGGAGTCAAAGTCTAGGATCCAAGGACACACCTAGCATGGGACCTGTAGACACTGACTGAAGCTATGTTTACATAAATTTGGTCAGATACATATAATTATAAATCGGCTAACCCTTTTGAATTAACCCACATAGCACCGTGTGAAAGACCAGCGGATCCAACCTATGGCAGAAAAAGGGGTGGAGATTTCAGACACGGACGCTTTGTAACATTTTACTGCTATAGTGGTTATCAAAGAGTCGGCGCTGCCTCCGTCGTGTGCAACGATGGTAAATGGAATAATCAAGTTCCACTGTGTAAAGGTAAGGGACATGGTGTTCATTTATTTCACATTTACAAGAAGGATGAAGATGGCACAGAATTTTTTAACAAAACTAGTGAAATAGATCCCAGTCTGTTGACAGGAAAAGGTTATTTCAGTTCTATTTGATGTGCCCCAAAAACTGAAAAATGTATTCGAATTTTTGAGTTTGCAGGTGTCTGTGGAAGACCTCGTACTTCACTCAGGGTAAGATTGCACGGAAACAGTTATCTCGATGGAGACAAGGTTACATTTTCTTGCGATGGAAATCATGATTTGTTTGGGAAAGCTGAACTGAGTTGTGTTGGCCAGACATGGGATTCCCCGGCACCAGAGTGTAAAGGTACGTTTCCCTTTGAGTTGATTCCTTGGAGAACGCGAGTTCCGCACTAAATCAATCAATCAGTTTATTTATGTCAATACGTGGGATAGGGTTGCCCCGATCGTCCGAGCCGGAGGCTCAAGTATGAAACGTATGACAATAAAAGTAGACAATAATACATTTCAATAAAAATAATTTTAAAATATCATTAATGCACAGAGGCAAATAAAAATTATTATATTTGAGAGGGTTATTAATATGTAAGAAATACTCAAAACGACATCCACCCGTATCCCACTGAATTAATTAAAAACTAAAAACCCGAAGAAAAAAATAAAAAATAAATAAATAAATAAATAAATAAATCTAAGAAATAGTAAAAACCATAAGATACACATAAATTACATTTACAACTGGCCCTTAAGTTTATAAGATTAAAAGTTCTTCTATTCTTACGAAATTCACCCAACTCAGCCGATCTCTTAATGTAAGAAGAAAGCTGATTCCACATATGCGAAGCTTTGCAAGTGAAAGAATTGTGACAATATCGATTATTAAAGGATGGTTGAGTGAGATTGTCTTGACTGGTCCTTAAATTGTAACGCAACGAGGTTTGAATAACTGATTAGAGATATTAAGTAATATTTTAATTTTAATTAATTAATTTATTTTTATTTTTTTCTGTTAGTGCGCATTAGATCATATATTTGAATGCTATTTTGCGCCTAATAAATAATAAATTATTATTAAACTATTATTATTTTAGGGCCTATTTCCTTTTATACATTTAAAAAGGAGGACAAGAGATTGGTAATACCGTCTATGTTCTAATGATTTCATCCAGACAATATGGAATCTTAATCTACGCTGTTTCCGAAATTTAAGAGGGCTTTTAAAGCATAATAGTTTGTAGATTCAAGTTTCTTGTTCAAAGTTTTGTTAACCTCTAATATTAATTGACTACAGTATTCAAGGTATGGAAGTATTCAAGCCTTGTACAGCATTTGTGAGATATCAGTAGCCACCAGCTTTATCAGTCGTCCTAGAGCTCCAACTTTGGCATAGACCTTCTTTAAAACGGTTGATAGGTGGTCTTTAAAGGACAACTTGTCGTCACCAAGAATATTCAGGAAGCCATTTATTTCGATAAAAGAGTCACTATTACGAAGAGCAGGTTCAAAATGGATCAACGCTCTGCGTCTTTAAGTAGGGGAATACGTGGATAACGGGTCTCTTTCTATTGCAACGTTGATTCTTCATCTATCTTTTCGCTGTACAGCAGCACTTACAAGATCCTACCCTGGATAGATACATAAATAGAAGGGCATTCTCAATCGTCATAATAAAAAGGTTCAAAGTTGGGTCTGACAGTTCATTTCTATATGAATGATAAGGATTGTCACCGATTTTGACATAACAACACTCCATCTATTGTAGCTCGCTGCACCTTAATGGGACCACCAAAAAATGGCTTTTATGTCAAAGGTACAAGAAATAAAGGTGATATGATAAAGCATGGCGAGCAGATAAATTACGACTGCATCGGAAATTACTCGTTGGTAGGAAACAGCACTCAGGGATGCAGCGATGGCCAATGGAGCAATCCTAGCCCTACTTGTAAAGGTATATATAATAAGGTTAATCTCCTGTGCTATTTAATTTCTGAGTTAAATCAAGAATCGTTACTTTTTTTCCTTTTTGGGGGGGTTAAAAAAAAATAAAGAGGGGTTTTGACAAGTTAGCATTGTCGGTGTCTTTTCCGTATTTCTTCTATTTTCTTCCTGCGACATATGCCACAATTATGCATCCAGAATTGCAAGTTGTATCGCCATGAAAATTTGCTGGCATAAAAACTATTCACTCGAAATTTTAGCAGTAAATGACTTAGCTAGAATAGCAAAAATAGCAAGAATAACAATTTTAACAAAGGGAAAGGCTTACAAGCAAAAAAAGGAGAGAAAGCCCTCGAGTAACATATTTATTTCAAAGCTCTAGTTTTCTGAATTTTCTTTTCCGGTAGCTCCCAATACTGTTATAAAAGGTTGTTGTTGTTGTTGTTGTTGTTTTTGTTGATGCTGTCACGGTTGTTGTTGTAGCTTTCAGTATGACTGGTTGATTGACTTTATCAAGTCAATACATTCCCCCGCCGAATCACTATGAAACTACTAACAATGCCATTCGTTTCTTCTTTGAATTGCCCTTCAGCTATTCAAAGACTGCAAATATTGCGCGTTCAGTCTTTCGAGTCATGTGCGGCGCAGGAAGGAAAAGACATGTTTTTCGCGATGACAAACTGCCTGAACGTAGAACGCTTTGATATTTCTTGCAAAATACCGGATGGTTCAAACTATTACTATGTCACATGTGCCCAGCTGAAAATGAGATATGTGTGGTTGTGCAAAACTGGAGTAAAGAAAGACCCATATTGTTGCGATCCTGTGTGTCCAACCTAAGGAATAAAATTAAAAGCTACAATCAGCGACAAAATAAATAGTCGAGACTCTTTGCCCTAAAGGGGCCTTCCTAAAGTTTTGCCAACTTCAAAAGGAGCAAATAAAGCTCTCCCTTCCCCATTGCTTCCATGCAATGTTGTGCAAATGCTGTGCCACTGTTCAAGGATCCTGCGCAGGGAACAACAAACTCCTCAACTTTTAATGAAGGGGGAGGGGTGTGGATTGTTTTGTTATCCGAATTTTTCCCATTTGAGGACAGTTTTGACTCAAAAATTTTGTCGCCGATTACACTAAAACATCATTTTTTTTTCTAAAATAAAATAAAAACGAAAAAACTTTTAGCGTTTTTAGTATTTCCGTTAAATAATCATAAAATATTAATAAAGTGGGATTATATGCATGGTTTATTTTATTATTATTATTATTATTATTATTATTATTATTATTATTATTATTATTATTATTATTATTTTATTTTTCCCCTCAGAACTACTTGCATTACTTGTTTTGCGGGGAGCCAAATATGCGGCACATCTGTAATCGTTTGGGCTGTAGAAAAAAAGCGTTTTTTAAACTCAGGCAAATAAAGTCAAATTAATTAAAAACAACTGCTGTTAGTAACTACTGCTACCAGACGCCTCTTTCTTGATATTCGGTGGGCGCGCTAAGCTATGGGCCGAAATGGACTTGATTGGAGATTAGATCGCGAAATGAGGAGGCGATTATTCTGCACGAAACAGGATTTACTCGATAAAGGTTTTTTACTTCCTTCTTTATCGAAGTCAATGCTTTTTAATTGTTTCAGAATTGATTTAGTACGCGTGTTAGCGACGACCGGAAGGAAATACGTTTGAGGTCGCAGGCTAATACGCCTGTATCTCATACAAGAAAATTCAAGGGCCTCGATCACAGAGAAATTACATCTTCATCGCCAGAGATCAAAAGAGTGATTTACATGGCACGTCATTTCAACCATCGCCGAAAATAAACCGCATGCTCATCACAGGGACATTTGCATACAATGAAAGTTTACAACACCAGACCATCGCAGTTTTGCTAATTAAGATTCTTATTTTTTTTTTTTGACCGCGCAGTAGTGTTCACTTGTTCCAAAGTCATCAACGCTTCCAAGCGAAGAATTCGTGAACCGAAACGTTTCGAAAAAGCTCTCAATTTAATCTTTCCCAAGCTTTCCTTGCAAAACATGCGTGGCTTCGATCACGCCACAATTCTTATTCCCAGTTTCCACGTTCTCCGCTGGGAATGCCTCGCACAATGATACCCTTTTGTGTCCTAAATACAAGAAAAACACGTTACAGATTATGAGTCTCGCTGCTTAGGCAAACGAGACTAACTAATCTTGGCATGGCATTCAGCGTAACAATCTTCACTGTACCCAAAAATGAAAAGATTAAACGTCTTAAATAATATAGTAGACAAAGAGATACATTTAAAGACTACCCCTACCTGGTAATTGCAATTTAAACAATTGCAAATTAACCCCCAAAAAATACGGGACTTCAACGGGAGGAGGAAGGGGGGGAGGGTTATTTTCAACCCCTTCAAGTGCAAATACAATTACCCCCTGCTTAACCACGCGACCAAATCGAAGGTTTTATTAAACTCAATCGGAACTTAATGGTCTGATTGGATTGGATTAAGTTCGGTAATCGAACACAATCGAACTCTCCCAAATACGTTTAAGTTATAACAACAACAACAACAATTTATTGTACCAATAGTAAAAAAATAGGATTAGAATACGATTATAACATGCTAATAACAATTTGTGGTACTGGCTGTCTGGAATAACCACGGGGCAATAACCACGGGGCTAAAAAGACCAGACAGCCATTTTGAAATAAAATTATCTGAAGTAGGAACATGACAACACGATTACAAAGTATAGCGGCCATCTTGCACGCCGACCGCTGACTCCGACTTTAATTAGCCTATCGGTGGTCAAAGTTGGCGTGCATTCGATTAAAAGTGGGACGTTAGAAACGATAATTGCGTGTGTTTTGCTGAATGTTTCCTTTTTCAGGGGTGTGTTACAACTGAGTACATTTCGGAAGTGGTTGTGGCGGGTCAGTGTAGTGTATTTTTTGGAGCGAAAACACTGATATAGAACAACACCCGGGAAGAACAAGACTACATTACCATGCACCTTTACCCTTTAATCCCTTTAATCAACCTCCTCAATCACAGAGTGATATTATGCTTCGTTTAACTTTACAACGCCCCTTGTAGGTGACGTCACCGTCAATCGCACCAGCACGTTCAGAACTCCTCCACTCTTGTTCAGTCAATCTATTGTTCGTTTAACCTGATTCTTTTTTGGTTCTTTGCTGATTTCCCGGGTGATAACTTTGCTGCTTTCCTGATTCTTTGCACGCCAAAAGGGCTTTTCAAAATCCTTGTCTATTTTGAGTGTTGGTTTAGAACGTTCGATTATAAGTTCGATTGGTTGGATTGAATTCGGAAAACAAAATTAATCGAACTCCCACCGCAAATGTTTTTGGTTCGATTGTGTTCCATTACCGAACTTAGGTCGAGTGGTTACGCTGGGGATTAGCACAGCTACGATCATATCCTCATTTAAATTTGTATTTCCACAGTTCACATCATCTTCATTCCATATACCCCTAAGTCTTCAATAAGTGCTTAACAAAAGTTATAACTTTAACTGCGAAACGTTTAATGAAGCATAAAAAGAAGATTGGTCGCAAGGAAGTAAGCCAAATGATCTTATATAGGAAGTGTGTGAGGAAGGAAGCACTGAGGCCCGGCTGTTTTGGCATTCATGATTACATAGACAAGACAAGACAAGACAATGTTTTATTTGGAGTCTTATACAGTCCTATGTATATCGACTTTATCCAAATAATTTAAAATCATAACACACATTGCACACTAGTGGAACTATAATCAATGTTAACCTAAACAACTAATGATCTTCTTTTCGTATAGCAGTCGAATACGTATTTTGCAATTAACTTTTGCACTGGTTTGTTCTTGCTCGGAGGGTTTATTAACAACAGAAAAACATCATCTGGTGCCATTCTGTTTACTGATATTCTGTATTCTTTGTTTAAGTATTTAAATAAAGTACTTCTTCTTTCTTGATACGCAGGGCACAGAGTTAAAAAGTGTATTTCATCTTCTACGTCTTTTTTACAGATAGGACAGACCCTGTCTTCCGGTTTCTTATAAGGTCTTACATACCGACCTGTCTCTATCGCCAATTGTGATTACTTAGACGGAGTTTCGTTAGAGTTATCCGGTGTCGGACGTTGGTGACCTGACGGAGATAATCTTCACATTTATAATTTTCTATTGTTTTAGATTTTCGGAAGGTTCTTAGTTTGTTCTTTTGGTTGGCGTCTTTTCTTACGTCATTGTTTACGTCACTTAACCGTCTTTGTAATTCGATGTCTTTCAGTCTTTGTTTGATAATGTTCAAGATTCCTATGTCATTTTCATGTGCTTTTGTCCAGAGGTATCCCAGCCCTATTTGGTCTAATACGCGTTTGATGTTTTGGCTCCATAATTCCTTATTCATTTTCGACTTCATATCATTATAAACCACCTGTGATAATTTGTGTTTGGGTGTTTGGTTAGAGTTAGCCAAAACTTAAAATTCCTATATTGTGCTTCGATTTTCATTGGGAATATAATCTTCCTGTTTCAGCCCTAAATGCATTGTTGCTGCAGTATTTATTTACACCTAGCAAACATTTCAAGAATTTAATTTGAACTAGTTCTGCGGGATCTTTTTCTATTTGGTCGTTACAGTCAACACCCCAAATTTCACTTCCGTAGAGAAGTATGGGGGATATCAGAGCATCGAATAGCTTAATCGTCAGCATAATATTTCCTCTAAAGTTGTCACCCATCTCTTTTCTTAGTTTATAAAGTGCCTTTAGCCCAACTTTTTTTAACTCTTCTCTAGCTAAACTAAAATTTCCATACGGGTTCAGTGTCATTCCCAGATATTTATAAGATTTAACATTGTTTAGTTTATTTACTCCATACTTGA
Organism: Porites lobata; assembly: GCA_942486035.1. NCBI lineage: Eukaryota > Metazoa > Cnidaria > Anthozoa > Scleractinia > Poritidae > Porites > Porites lobata. Next base: position 1,575,343 of record CALNXK010000027.1, read on the forward strand.
ACGAGTAGTTATTTAAGGTGGCTCCGTAATTAATACAATAGCATTTAGCTGTGACAAATTTTCCGTCATAACTTTTTCGATTTTAACACGATGGCTGCGAAACTTTACAAAAAACAACAGATATCATTCGGCAATAATACGAAATATTCCGATTTCATTGATGGTAAATATTTCTTGAGAAATTAGCGCTTAAAAGGACCCTACTGTTCAAAGAAAATCGCGTCTAGTAAAAAAATTTGCTGATATTTTTTACTGAAATTTCTGGTATCGGCTTTAATTGATATAATAAATATGTCAGAGGAATTTCAGAAAAATCGTTGGAGCAGAAGTCCGTAACTAAAAGTCGCTCAAAATTCAGCTGTGAAATTGTTTTGGAATTTCAAAAATAGATTACTATCAGGAAGAAGGAGCCACCAGTTTGAATTTTCGGGACGAGTAAATTCAACGTTTGCTAACTCTGAAAACAGAAGCCGATTGCCTATCGTGCTATTCTTTAAAAGGTACTTTTCAGTTTTAAAAGCACTATAAATTGCTCCAAACTTTGCTCTGACGTCGAATGACTTGTTCCTCGACATTTCTAAAATATCTCTTGGCAGTTTTGGTTCAAACTCCTGCTACATACATTTTGATGTATTGCAATGCATCCTCAACGGCTTTTCCTGCGTTACGTTGTTTCCAATTCAGGAAAAAGGTATTGGGATTGTATGCTACCTTGTATCGAAGCTCAGATAGAACTGTCCAGCACCTTTGTTTATGACCAGAAAATGAGCACGAGCGGCAGCTCTGCGAGGAATTCACACCTCAACCAGGGGGGACGAATGACAATGATCCCCATGTCTGTGAACCGATCTGTATAAACATGTATTGCAGAGCAAAACATAATAATGAAGAAAAAAAATACCCATTCATTGAAGGAAGGAGTGACAAAAATTTCAGAGTTGTAAATTTATTCACGGGCAGTATTTTTGCGATAATTTTATTTTGCACTGTGATGTTATTCGGTTCACAGGCATGGTCATCATTGTCGTTCGTCCCCCCTGGGTGAGGTGCGAATTCCTCGCCGAACTGCCGCTCGTGCTCATTTTGTAGTCATAAACAAAGGTGCTGGACAGTTCTATCTGAGCTCTGATACGAGGTAGCGTCCAATCTCAATACTTTTTTCCTGAGTTGGAAGCAACGAACAGCAGTAAAAGTCGTTGAAAATGCATTGCAATGCATCAAAATGTATGCAGCAGGAGTTTGAGCCAAAACTGCCAGGGGATATTTTAAAACTGTCGAAGAACAAGTCATTCTACTTCAGAGCAAGGTTTGGAGCAATTTATAGTGCTTCTAAAACTAAAAAGTACCTTTTAAAGAATAGCGCGATAGGCAATCGGCTTTTGTTTTAAGAATTAGCAAACGTTGAATTTACTTGTCCCGAAAATTCAAACTGGTGGCTCCTTCTTCCTGATAGTAATTTAGTTTTGAAATTCCAAAACAATTTCACAGCTGAATTTTGAGTGACTTTTAGTTACGGACTTCTGCTCCAACGATTTTTCTGAAATTCCTCTGGCATATTTATTACATCAATTAAAGCCGATACCAGAAATTTCAGTAAAAAATATCAGCAAAATTTTTTACTAGACGCGATTTTCTTTGAACGGTAGGGTCCTTTTAAGCGCTAATTTCTCAAGAAATATTTACCATCAATGAAATCGGAATATTTCTTATTATTGCCGAATGATATCTGTTGTTCTTTGCAAAGTTTCGCAGCCATCGCGTTAAAAACCAAAAAGTTATGACGGAAAATTTTCACAGTAAAATGCTCTAGTATTAATTACGGAGCCACCTTAAGGACTTGCCACAATTATTAAAGATGATGACTTTTGTTTTGTCTAGATTTAAAGTTAGTTCAGTTTTCTCACAGTAGGATTCCAACTTGTTGAGGAGTGTTTGTAGGCCATTTGCTGACCGCGAAAAGATCACTAAGTCATCCGCATAATAATAAACAGTTTAAAGGTCTTTCAGAGTCATCAAGGAGAATATCGGTTGAGCTTGATGAATTTAGAAATTCGGGTAGATCGCTTAGATAGAGATTAAAAAGGGTGGGTGATAACATACAGCCTTGCTTAACTCCAGTGTAACATGGAAAAGCTATATATACATATGAAAGGAACGAGAAGCTTTGAACCGCGAACAGATTAATGAACGGTAACGTTTGGTCCTTTGTTCCAAGCATAAAGAACTATGGACAGGATAAATCCATGGATTTATTTTTTATGGTGTCGTGATTATCTCATAGCTAGTTTATTAACATGTAAACAGTAGCAACTATTCGAACGTCATAGAAACAAAATTAATATGTTTTAACAGGAGAAGATTCGGGCAAACAAAATACGAGAGGTGAGTCCGGGGGGGGGGGGATGGTAACTTTATTGTTTTCCACCTATTTCTTGTTGACCTACTCCGTCTGCATTGTGACGTCACATACTAACGGACAAGAGCCTCGGGTCGCTTGTGCAAATTAGGAAGGGATACCACAGTTATTTGGATGAGCGAGGTCGAGAAAAAGCTAAGAAGGCAGCGAATATCGCTATATATCGCTAATTTAATAGAAGGTGTGTGAGCCTTGGTGTTGCTATAATCTGCTTGTGTAAACCGTTTTGATATTTTGTGTCCGACTAATTGTACAATTTTGTTAATTTTTTGAGCGGGCCGTGATGCAGGATCGCCATCTTTTTCACTGGACCGGCAAGGTCATCCAAAGTTGAATCCCTTTTCTCTCTAAAGTAGGCAAGGTCTGGTCTCCAGAATAGGAGGTTCCATTCACAGATCACACATGTCAGTTATATTTCATCTATTCTTTCGCTAATTGCCTAACTTCATATCAATCCTTTCGAGTGTGGTCTTCTGTTTATCTCCTAATTTTCCACCACATTCAGTAAAGCTAGTTCGATCGATTATCTACATCGATCGGCCTGTTGAACCAGATAATGCGAAACAGCTTTGAAATACGATCTTAAGCTAACTTTCCTCAAATGTATATTTGAATTCATGATAAATACATTTTCACCAGCTCGAAACAGCGTCTATGACAGAGAAAAATAGCTTTGCTATAACAAAATTAATTTTTTGAATTATGCGTGTAACTGTGGTGCAGTGGTGAAAGAGTAGCTTGCACGTGCAGATGAACCGGGTTCGACTCCCGGCAACGCTCTTTTCCGTTTCTTTTTACCGTTTTATTAATATTATTATTATTTTTATTTCTTCTTTTGTCCTGTTTTCCTTTATTCTTATTGCTACTCCTGCCGATCGTGCACTTAGATCAGTATATATTTTAAGCTTAAGTCGGGAGTTTTATTTTGGAAAAAGGGTTTCAAGAGCTCTTGATCTGCATACTGGCCAAGCTTACGGCCAGAAAAAAAAAAAAAACATAAGCTGTCAAGACATGCCCCCGAAACACTGAATTTTTTTCAATGTTAGTTGACATGATGACAAACAACACACGGTACACCACAAACTGTACTACAGTTACACCCTACACCCACAAGTGACCCACTGGCGAAATTTAAACTCGTCTTTTGTACATCGTCTTAATCATCAATATTATTACCCTAAAATCTCCACTGGGTTTGCCCCCAAAAAATAATAAAACGAAACCTTTCATTGGCTTTTGGGATTCAATTGTAGAGAATTACAGGTATAGGTGTCTGCCCAGTACAGTATTAAAATGCGGTAAAGCATTTTCACCCCTGATGTTATGTTCAGTAAATGTTCGCTCAGTTAAATCGAAGTCGGCTGACCCTTTGGATTATATCTATACATCAGGGGCTGATCTGTTTGCTTTCACTGAGACATGGCTCACTGCTAATGACACTGCGGCAAAGCTGGAGTTTATTCCACCTCAAACACACTAGTTTCTACGCCATAATCGGTCTGGCTGCAAGGGTGGTGGTACGGGTTAGCTGTTCAGAGAAAACATTGATGTGTCAAAAATTGATGCGGGTGAGAAAACCTCCTTCGAGTTCTCGGAACGTAGCTTAAATACCAACTCGTTTCGCGCGAGGTTGTCAATTATCTATCGTCCACCCACCATTTTTGATGACTTTGCTTCATACATGGAGAGTATCATTCTAACACCAGAACCGCTCATCATTACGGGTGACTTTAATATCCATGTTAATAATAAGAACGATTCTGATGCTTGTGAATTTTTGGATTTGCTGGCGTCGCTTGGCCTAAAACAACATGTCATTGGTCCCGCCCACGTGGGTGGCCACACCCTGGACTTGGTGATCACCAGGCAATATGATCAGGTTATTAAGTCTACCCCGATGATTGATCAGTTTATCTCTGACCATGCCACAGTACTGTGTCAACTTGATTCAGTGAAACCCTGTACAGCTGTTAAGGAAATCAGTTACAGGCAGCTAAAATCTATTGACATGGATGCACTGAGAGCTGATTCGATAACGTCTGAATTGTGTACCAATGTGTTTGCGGATTTGGATATGATGGTCTCCTGCTACAACTCCACACTGTCGTCGTTACGTGATAAATATGCCCCTCTGAGAACTGAGTCTGTTGCTTATAGGAAGCGTGTGCCTTAGTTAAACCACAAAATTAAGGATGCTATTAAGGCTAGGCGGAGAGCTGAGAGGAAATGGCGCTATTCTAAATCTGCACAGGATCTAAGTCTTTTCAAAAAGAAGAAAAACCATGCAATATACTTGATGAACCAAGCTTGCTGTGATTATTACACCAATCATATCCAGCAAAACAGTTCTGATCAGAGAAAACTGTTTAATGTTGCAAAGTCCATGTTGTGTGATACCAACACTCCGCATCGTTTCCTCGTGTTGAAACTGTTCAGGTTGCCAATGATTTTGGAAATTTCTTTGCACAGAAGTTTGAGAATATAAACGCGCCATTTGGCAAAATTTATCTACATCATTCGTACTATCTCTACCTGCTACTGACATTACATGCCTGAAAGAACAGTTTACCGGTTTCAGGACTCTCTCTCTCAACAACAAGTGCGCATGTTGATTAGTAAAGCAGCGGGTAAATCTTGTCAACTCGACCCCATTCCCACTCCGATTGTTCTCAAATTGCTGGATGTTCTATTGCCAGTTATCACTAAGCTGATCAACCTCTCTTTTGACACCGGTCGATTCGCTGAAGTCTGGAAAGAGGCGCTTGTGTTACCATCTCTCAAGAAGCCTGGTTTGGACTTTGCGTTCAAAAATTTCCGTCCAGTCAGTAACCTCTCTTATTTTTCTAAATTGTCGGAGAGGGCTGGTGCTGAGCAGTTTATGGAGCATCTGACGGCCAACAATTTACATTCTCAGCTTCAATCGGCGTATAAACAGCAACACAGCACGGATACGGCCTTACTTAAAGTTAAGAATGATATTTTGATGTCTATGGACGAGCAACATGTCACCTTGCTCGTATTATTAGATTTAAGTGCAGCTTTTGACACGATACATCATGATAAGCTGATTGGTCGTCTTCAGTCTGATTTGAGAATAACGGACAATGCGCTTGCCTGGTTTAAATCTTATCTATCTGACCGGTTCCAGCGTGTCTCTGTAAATGATAGTCTCTCAGATCAGTTTCCTTTAAAACAAGGTTTTCCTCAAGGATCATGTTTGGGCCCCTTGCTTTTCACTATCTACACGCGCAAACTGTTTCAGATCGTTGAACGCCACCTCCCACAAGTTCACCGCTACGCGGACGATACACAGTTGTATGTATCATTCAGCCCCAATCGATCTGCGGATGCTGATTTTGCCATCAAGTCCATGACTGACTGTATCAGTGACATTAAGACGTGATAAAACAGAATTTTTAATTATAGGTACTAGACAGCAGCTGGCCAAGGTTAACATCAATCGCATTAGGGTTGAGTCGACTGATGTTTGTCCTGTAACAGTAGCTAGAAACCTAGGCTCCTGGTTTGATGAGCAGCTCACTATGTCAACTCATATTAGCAAGTTATGTGGTGTTGCCTTTTACCATTTGCATAATATCAAACGCATTCGCAAGTATTTGTCTCGAGAATCAACGGAAATGATTGTCCATGCATTTATTACATCTCGTGTTGATTATTGTAACAGTCTTTTGTATGGGCTGCCCAACTACCAGCTTAACAAATTGCAGAGAGTTTTGAATGCCTCAGCCAGGCTAGTTTGTAATGACCCTAGGTTTTGCCACATCTCACCCCTTCTTTAAAGCCCGGATACAATTTAAGATACTGCTTATTACGTTCAAAGCAATTCACGGCCTTGCTCCTAAATACCTATGCGATTTGCTAACATGTAAATCGTCCTTATATAACCTTAGATCTTCAGGTAGTATTTTACTTTCCATGTCAGCTGTTCGATCGAAGACGTTAGGTGATAGAGCTTTTATGGTAGCAGCGCCAAGGCTCTAGAACTCTCTTCGAAAAGAACTTCGTGCGATTACTAATGTGAACATTTTTAGGCGCATATTAAGACTTATCTTTTTAGAGCTTTATATTGGTGAGCAATTTTATATTCAGTTGTTTCTTGCATGCATATATATTCTTTATACATTTAATTTTTTTAATTTTTAATTTTTACTTTTTTTTACTTTTTTTATTTTTAAATGCATTATCTTTTATTTGTTTCTGGTAAAGTAATGCAGTTGTAATGCGCAGCTGATCATTCTCATGTTAAGCTGCGCACAATAAGTTCATAAATTATTATTATTATTATTGTCTCTATTATCACAGTCTTTGCTGGTGTTCTTTTTGTGCATCAGCCGGGCGCAAACCATGCACCTAGAGCGTCAGTCACTCAAGTCAATCATTCTGTTCATACACTGAGCACCCTTCTGAGGATTCGTGCAGATCCCAGCACAGGCAGCCCAAGCGCACTATTTGTGGGTTCGGGCTTCAGAGGTCATTTGGTGGGAAATACTAGAATTATTAGTGTATTATCTGACGCCAAATAAATGCAAAAAGTCTTAAAGATATGAAGTCTTCTTGTTTGTCTATCGGTACTAGTAGCCTTTAAGATAACGAAAATCGATATTTCTTGCATTATTACATGCGATTCGGGCCCTTATTGATCGAATTTTATCACATGTATTCGAATCTACAACGCTAAGGGAAAAAAAATCATGATCACGCGAAATATTGATTCAAAAAGCTCCCTTACCTTTCGTTCATAGCCACTCTGTGTCCTACGGCTGCTTTAAACGCCGTTTAGTCGACTTTCTTTCCATTGAGTACTGAACACTATAAAAGAAGGGAAGGCTGGAGACCTTCCAATTGACCCTCGCCGCTCGAAGGCCAATAACTTCCAAACAAAGCGACCGATCTCCCTAAAATTGCCACCAGCCAGACCGAAGAGTGTACACCTACCCGTTCGACGAGCGCCAGGTTCTAAATTCGGCTGCATGAGCTCGAGGATCGTTGCATTTCGCATCAATTCTGGCCAGCTTCGCTTCGCCATGATGCGCAATCTTCGCAAAACCGACACCGTCCGGGGACTGTTATCCTACGAGATTCAAAAACGTCCCAGACTGTCTTTATTTTTTCCATCTGACGTTTCGTCATACACGCGTGAGCTGTTTCCGGCCGAATTAAACGCATTTGACGGTGTCGGTTTGCGATAGGGCAAAATGACGAGCCTCCCCGCGAGAGTGACCTTTGTTCATCTGATTGCAAGATTTGAATCGTGGCGTTAAGATTGCGCATCATGGCGAAGCGAAGCTGGCCAGAATTGATGCGAAATGCAACGATCCTCGAGCTCATGCAGCCGAATTTAGAACCTGGCGCTCGTCGAACGGGTAGGTGTACACTCTTCGGTCTGGCTGGTGGCAATTTTAGGGAGATCGGTCGCTTTGTTTGAAATTTATTGGCCTTCGAGCGGCGAGGGTCAATTGGAAGGTCTCCAGCCTTCCCTTCTTTTATAGTGTTCAGTACTCGATGGAAAGAAAGTCGACTAAACGGCGTTTAAAGCAGCCGTAGGACACAGAGTGGCTATGAACGAAAGGTAAGGGAGCTTTTTGAATCAATATTTCGCGTGATCATGATTTTTTTCCCTTAGCGTTGTAGATTCGAATACATGTGATAAAATTCGATCAATAAGGGCCCGAATCGCATGTAATAATGCAAGAAATATCGATTTTCGTTATCTTAAAGGCTACTAGTACCGATAGACAAACAAGAAGACTTCATATCTTTAAGACTTTTTGCATTTATTTGGTGTCAGATAATACACTAATAATTCTAGTATTTCCCACCAAATGACCTCTGAAGCCCGAACCCACAAATAGTGCGCTTGGGCTGCCTGTGATCCCAGCATGCACATCTTTTGAATCTCTGTCATGGTAGCTCTCTCTGATACTTTCTTGATGTTTTCTACCATACCCTTCTTCACTGTACCAAGCGCACCAACAACCACAGGGATCACTACGGTTTTCATATGCCACATTCTCTGTATTTCTAGTTCTAGGTCTTTGTACTTGCATTTTTTTTTTCAGTTTCCTTCAGTGCGATGTTTCTATCTGATGGAACAGTCATATCAATAATAATAATAATAATAATAATAATAATTATTATTATTATTATTATTATGTTTATTATTAAGATTGAATGCTCACAGTCTCTCACAAATACCTGTCATTTAGCTCCCTCTTTGAACACTACTGCTAAGCAAACTTTGAAAGGATTGATATGGGGTTCCACTAGCTCTGAAGAGCTGAAAATACGCACAATGTAAAGTATAATACATCTTTTGATGAACGTTCTCTTGCTGTGTCTAAATTCCTCAATCTTTCTATGCACTGGCCCTCAAAAGTGTGACTGGCCGGCCACTTACTGAATTTGCTCGAAGACAGAGAGGAATCTTTAAAATTCGTTACAACACAGGACGTTTCATTCCAAAAAAGTACTTAAGTCTAGTTTTCTATGAGAATAGGGACCTTAAAATCTCCAAATCTAAGAAATCAGAACAGTATTTCAGGGATAAATTCGAAATTTTTATCCATCTCTTCGATGAACACTTTCCTCGCCGTTTTGGAAGTCAGTGACGCGAGACATGACGTCATACTGGCAGGCGGACTGAACCACCGATTTCCTTGGAGACACCTCCCTCACCGTAAATCGAGATCGTAAATTTTTTTAAAAAATCTATCGAGCAGTTTAAAAATTATTCGCTAATTTGTTAAAGTAGACCAAAATGTTCAAAAACCGCTAACAAAAGCGCCTCGATACATACTAATCAAATCCTTCTTTCTAGCAATCGGCTGGAGCTATCTCCACGGTCTTTCACACATGTTTTTAAAAAGATTGAAACTACTACGAGGTGAAATTGCATGTCAAAAGCGCTTCATTTTCTACAGATAACAGCCGAACATCAAGATAATCCATTTTTAACCACATTTCTAACCACAAAATCTTTATCCCAAAATATCTCGATAACGCTCTTACAGATTTCGCTTAAACTTCACGAACATCCAGGCGGCTATTGGAGGAAAAAGCTCCCTTGAATGATTTTGGAAGTTCCCAGTGCCGAGAAATACTTCTATAAGTAAAATAGGTAATAGCGTCATTTCGTTGCTATGACAACTCCGATGTCATTGCAACCCTGATCATAACAAATTTTTATCTTTATCTAATACAACTGTGGTGGCAATTTTTCCAAAACTTTGTTTATGTTAATCGGATCAAGACAAAAATTGAATAGTCCATCCGTTCTTCCAGACAAATTAATGGTACACAATGAAACAGAGTCGACTTCACCAAGTCTCTTGGTGTATTAATTGATGAAAATCTAAAATAGAGTAATCATATCAACGCTATATCTAAAAAAAAATCTCTTCTGGTATTGGATCTATTAAACGAATAAGTCACTGTGTTCCTCCTGCAACTCTTCATAATATCTATCATGCGTTAGTTCAATGCGAAACTACAGACCCATAACTGTACAAGTTACTGTAAACAAACTCTTTGAACAATTACTCAGCAAGCAACTCAGTTATGGTTTTAATAACAAACTGTGCGACAAACTAACAGCTTACAGGAAAAACAACAGCTGTGAGACAGCTCTCTTATCTTTGACTGAGAATTGGAAATTCGCTCTGGATGAGCATAACGTTGTGGGTGTTCTCTCCACGGACATGAGCAAAGCCTTCGATTCACTTTACCATCCACTTACACTTGCAAATCTTAAAGCTTATGGTGTTGAGGAAAGAAGTCTGCGATTGATGGGCTCCTACTTCACAGACCGTTATAACAGGGTCAAGCTAGGATCTGTAGTGAGCGAGTGGCAGAGGGTGACCAGGGGATGCCCACAGGGTTCTGCACTTGGACCTCTCATCTGGAGCATCTTCCAAAACGATTTGACTTATACTGTTGATGCGAACATGAATATGTATGCAGATGACCACCACTTTTATGTCGTTCGCAGCACCCTCTCTGATGTGCATGATGATCTTGCTGTTTGCGCTGAGTCAGCATCTTCATGGTACAGAGCTAATTTACTAAAGGGAAATTTGGACAAGTACCAGACAATGGCACTTGGTTGCGGAAGGAAGTCTATGGACAGTATTATGATTGACAATCATGAAGTCAGATCCACTGAATGTCTCAAGCTATTAGGTGTCTGTATTGATAACAATCTTCGTTTTGATGAACATATAAGTAGTATCTCTAAGAAGAGCGCCCAGCGGGTAGGCGTTCTCATGAGGCTCAGGAACCTTATACCCACACAAACTAAGTTACAGTTATATAAGGCAGCTGTTCTTCCGTATTTAACCTACTGTCACCTTATATGGCATTTTTGCCGTGCTAGTGATTCTAGACGACTAGAGCGTATTCAGGAAAGAGCACTTAGGGCTATATATTGTGATAAACATTCGTCCTATGGTCAATTACTATCTATGGCTGGGCTATCGACTCTACACAACCGGCGACTACAGGACATAGCTATTCTCATGTATAAAGTTAAAAACAACATGTGCCCAACCTACATTAGCACTCTCTTTGAACAGCCCGCAATTAAGTATGAACTGCGCAATCATGACTTCACTATACCCTGATTCAACACAGTCTCCTTTGGAAAGCACTCGCTCAGGTATATGGGCCCAAGGGTATGGAGTTCTGTTCCTAGTAACGTGAAAAAAGCTTCCACGTTGTCCTCCTTCAAATATAACATCAGAAAAGTGGATCTTAGCATGCTATTAGATGACAATAACTGCTCTAACTGCTCTCTTTGCACTTCTTAATCTTTTATTTCTTATTTTTTATAAGATAATGGATACATTTGTACATATTGTATATAGTTCTCTCGAATTTCTCACTTGCTTATACTGTACATAGTTTTTCTTAATTTTAATTAATTTATTAATTGATTCATTTTTTAAATTTATTTTAGTGTCCCCACTTAGTGGTTATACACCGCTATTACAGTTTTGACACTTTAATAAAGGTATCATCATCATCATCATCACACTTCGACTATTGTAGTGTTGTTTTGGGTAACTGTGCCAAAACATTATCTGACAAATTACAGAGACTTCAAAATCGTGCTGTCCGCGTCCTTACCCATTCTAGTTATGATGCTGACGCCAACCAACTATTTAAAGAATTAGGCTGGGACAATTTAGAAACTCGACGTGAAAAACTAAAGGCTGAGATGGTCTATAAGTCCTTAAACGGCCTCGCACCGAATTATTTGTCCTCGAAATTCATTCAGCGGAGTGATGTGATTACTTCTTACAATTTGCGCGATTCTGACAATAAGCTTCCAATACTATTGCAACGTACTCAAATCAAATCAAATCCTTTATTTAGACACGTAACACCCAGGAGCACTCATGCTCGGAGACCCAGGGGCAGATAGTGGGGACGAGGGAAAGTTTAAACGGGCGGAAAAATGTGGCACGAAGAAAAGTAAAGAACGGCGAGAAGAGCCCCTGGGGACAATGTCTTGCCAGACCAGTTCCAAACGGTCGCCGCCGTTCTGGCTTCTGATTGGTGCCAGAAAACTTGTGTTTTTCTGGAACCAATCAGAAGCCAGAACGGCGGCGACCGTTCGGAACTGGTCTGGTAAGACATTGTCACCAGGGGCTCTTCTCGCCGTTCTTTGCTTTTCTTCGTTCCATATATATTTTTCCGCCCGTTTAGACTTTCCCTCGCCCCCTTTATCTGCCCTGGGTCTCCGAGGATGAGGAGCACTAAAGTTCTCGTTAAAACGTGTACGTGTATACAAATTAGAAAATTAAAAATAAAAATAAAAAAATTATGCCAGAAACCTATACATTACTACTGTAGAAATACTAGCTATAAATAGATCTACAAAACGGCTAAAAGCAGAATCTAAAACTAAAGCTATTTACAAGCACTACACCTTAAGCCACGTGAGCTTTAAGGTGACTCGACCCAGTTTTTTTGGGGGGGTACCATCCTACTTTGAAGCTCTCTGGTATCCCCACCTTTACTTTTATCGTAAGTCTAACACATAGAATGGATAACTGTAGACTTAAATGTTCATATGAATTTATTCCAAGGAGATTCGGACCAAAGATTCGTTACAAGGATCTGGTTAGACTACGAAAAACAAAACGAGTGTGAATAAAAGGAAGAAAGATGAAAATACTTAGCGACAACATACTTACAGGATTTGAAGGCTCGAAGGAAACGTGAAAAGACTTCAGGCCGTGTAAACGAACAGAACTCGACTAGAACTTTACCTCAAGATTTTCGAGCGAGCACATGCGCCAGACCATAATATTACAACGACATATAAATGACGTAGTTCTTCTACCAGTCCCGCGCGGGCTAAAGACGGGAAAAAACTTAACAGATACAAGAAGAACGTTTTGAAACCTACATTCCGGCCCCTAAAATCGTAGGCAATAGCAAAGGATTTTAAAGGAAACTTGACCGAAACAAAACGTTAAATCTAACAGTTCTCCAAACATATACAAAGTTCGGATCATAGTTCAGTTCAGCACTGCTTCATCTCCACTGACTCCAGGAGAACGATCTTATCGACAGGGCGATCATATTGCGAGGTTCTGGTCTTCACCGTTACACTCCTCACATGTTCATCAGTGCTGTTCTTGCGCACACTGATAATCCGACCAAGAGGCCAAGATGATCTCGGTACTCTATCGTCGACCACAAGTACTATGTCATCAACGGCGAAGTTCCTTGACGGATAAGTCCATTTCTGCCTCTCTTGCAACTGTGGCAAGTACTCTCTAATCCATCTCCGCCAAAACACGTCGGCTAAATATTGAACTTGGCGCCATCTTCTTCGGGAATAGCCATCCTCTTTCCTGAACACACCTGGGGAAGTCTTGGGCCTGACCGTAGCAACAGCAAATGACTCGGCGTGAGAGCTTCAGAATCTGACGGGTCATCAGATGACTTCGTTATGGGACGCCCATTAACAATTGACTCCACTTCACACATGAGGGTAGTCAACCCTTCATCATCCAGCGGCTGTTCCTTCATAAGTGCAACGAGAATCTTTCTGACAGTTCTAATACAACGTTCCCACACACCACCGAAATGGGACCCCGATGGTGGGTTAAACAGCCACTTGACATTTCTTTGCAAGAGGAACTCATGGATCTGACTCTTGTTCCAACCAGAGATAGCTTCTCGGAGTTCCTTGCACCCGCCAACAAAATTTGAACCGTTGTCCGACCTCATTACTTCAGGAACACCTCGCCTTGCGATAAAGCGGCGCATGGAGTTCAAGAACGAATCAGTGTCCATACTCTGGGCGACTTCCAAGTGTATGGCTCTGGTCGCCAAACACGTGTACAAGACTCCATAACGCTTAACTTGACTTCTAGCCCTCTTGACCCAAAACGGACCGAAACAATCAACGCCTACAAAACTGAACGGGGGTTTGTTAGGTGTGACTCTGTCAGCAGGAAGATCGGCCATCTTCTGAGTTTTAAACGGAGCCTGTCTTCGCCTACAGCTAAAAAACAACGGTTTACAACTCTTCTCACCGCGACTCTTCCTTTGATAATCCAGTAACTCTTTCTGATCAAAGAGAGCACATATTCTTGACCAGAATGTCCAGAAAGCAAGTGATAATGCCTGACGATCAAATCTACAACATGATGTTTCTTAGGCAGTATTACAGGGTGTCTTTGTTCCTGTTCAATTGGTGCATGCCTCAATCTTCCTCCCACACACAGCAGGTCATCACGCAGCTCAGGATCCAACTTGGCGATTGAACTTGATTTCTTGACGGAACCTGTTCTTGTGGCTCGGACTGATTTCTTGAGCTCAACTTTTGATTCTTTACCTTGCAGACACACCAACTCTTCTCTAAAGCATTGCCTTTGTACATACTTCAAGACTTCTATCTCAGCAGAGTGCATTTCTTCTACACTGATGGGACTGGGTATTTCGGAGACGAGTACTTTAGCTGTGCCTTCCTTCCGCCTGCGACACTCGCGCAGAAGATTAGAACGGTAACGCAAGATCCATGCCATCAATTTCTTAAGCTTATACCACGAGGAACAGGACTGCACTACTCGGTTTAAGAAGTCAGCTTCAACTGTAGACGCTACGGAGAAAGTTTTCCTTTCCCGTTTCACCTCAGGATCATCTTCCTTTATTTCCACAGAAATTTCAGGTCGCTTAGGCCAGCGGTCCTCTGCTTCCCACAAAAAGGGAGGGCCATTAATCCAGCGGCTTTGGTGGATGATGTCTTCAGCTGAAAGCCCTCTGGACGCATCGTCAGCTGGGTTGGAATCTGTGTCAACATAGTTCCACTGATCTGGTCGCGATCCTTCATGGATTGTTGTAATTCTGTTCGCGACGAACGTCTGAAATCTCTTCTCTTTGTTCGTAATATAGCTCAACACGCACGTGCTGTCAGTCCAAAAGAACTCTTCTTCTAGTGCTACATCCATCTCATGTTGCATCATCTTGTTTAATCTGGTGGCAACCACAGCAGCTGAAAGCTCCAGACGAGGAATAGTAACTGACTTCTGGGGTGTTTGTCTCGACTTCCCCATCAAAAAGGCACAATGGACATTTCCAGCTTCATTGACGACTCGAAGATAAGTAACAGCACCATATCCTTCACCTGATGCGTCTGAGAAATTGTGAAGTTGGCTAGACACTATGCGGTCAAAGTTCTTGGGCCTTAAACAACGTTCAACGGCGAACTGTTCGAGTTTTGGAAGTTCCTGCAACCAATCTTGCCAACTCTTTAAATCTTCAAGGGGAATTCTATCATCCCAATCCAATCCCTTCCGGCACAGATCACGCAGAATTGCTTTCGCAGGCAGAATTAATGGTGCAACAAACCCTAGAGGGTCATAAATTGAGCTTATGACGGAAAGAATACCCCTCCTCGTTGGGGGTCGGTCCTTCACTGCAATCTTAAAACGGAAGGTATCTGACTGGACATCCCACAGAATACAGAGGGCACGCTCAACAGGCAAGTTCTCAAGATCGAGCTCTTTGACCGAACTGGCTCTCTCGGATACTGGGACTGACTGGATGACATCGTAGGCATTTGAAACCCATTTCGTTAAGCGGAAACCTCCTTTGGCCAGCAACTGACGTAGCTGATCGACCAGTCGACTTGCTTGTTGGTTATCTTCCACAGACTTCAAGCAGTCATCAACGTAGAAATTTCTTCTCACCGTCTGAATGCTTTCTTCATCAAAATGTTCCGCATTGTCTTCAGCCGTTTTCTGCAGTGCATAATTCGCACAACTGGGAGATGAAACTCCCCCGAAAAGGTGAACTAGCATTTGAAATTCTTCTGGTTCCTTGTCCATTTCACACTCGGCCACCACAGGAAACGGAGGTACCTGCTATCCTCTATTGGTACGCGCACTTGATAAAACATCTTCTCAATGTCAGCCATGATGGCTATGGGCTGTTCTCTAAATCTTGTTAGGACTCCAATGAGCGAGTTGGTTAAATCAGGTCCTTGCAAAATCTGTTGATTGAGCGAGACATTCTGGAATTTTGCGGCACAGTCAAAGACCACCCGGACCTTGTCGGGCTTTTGTGGGTGAATGACGGGGTGATGAGGTAGATACCATGAGGGTGAATCCTCTCGCTGACCTTCAGGAACTTTCTGTGCATGTCCTTTGTCAAACAAGTCATCCATAAATAAAGAATACTTCCGGTGTAGTTGGGGATCCTTCAGCAGCCTCTTCTTCAGCAACCCAAGACGATGTTCAGCGACGATCTTGTTGTTGGGCAGATCTGGAGGAAGACCTTCCAGGGAAGCGCAACCTCGTAATGACCACCGCAGAGCTCAGCAGAATCCTCCATTATGGCAAGGGCTCTCTTGTCATCTTGAGACAATCCTTTCTCAATGCTGAACTGCGAATCATTAAATTCCATTTCACAGAAACGTACAAACTGCTGGTCCAAGACAACATGAGACTGGATACGGTTTGAAGTACGAGCTGCCTTACTTGCCCTACCGAGTGGGCCATTGATGGTCCATCCTAGCAGTGTTCGCACGGCATAAGGACCACCATCTTCACTTCTCTGCACTTCATGAGGTTCAAGAAGTTCGGGCACATCACTACCTATGAGCAATTCGATGTCGGCATCAATGCAAGGTAAGTCGATATCTTTCAGGTAGAACCACCTTTCCACATCACTTTGAACCGGCATATCATCAACGGTGACTGGAAGCTTGACTCGTGAGAAAACATTTGACAGTTCAACGACATTACGTCCTTGCAGATCAGAAACTTCCAAATTGACCACTAGACTTTCACTCTTAACATTATCACTATCCATGGTAGTTAAAGACAGCATCGCTTTTCTACCTGTTGCACCTAGACGTTCTATCAACTTGTCAGTGCAAAATGTAGTGTTCGACCCTGGATCCAGAAACGCGTAGGTTTGAACCATCTTCTCCCTTCCCTCGGCTCTGACATTAACTGGAACTATGGCAAGTCCTGTAGCTGATGCTCCGGCCCCAGTCGCACTACACACTCCTTCACATGCTACCATTTCAGTGAAACAGCTTCGGGCTTGGCCATTCTGATTCTCATTCTCCGTGTTGCTCGACTGGGTCTCAGATACTGATGGAGTTGGTGCTTTGACTGGTTTGTCATTCTTTGGGTGTAAGAACGTAGAATGTTTCCGATGACCTATCTTACATCCGACAATCTGGCAGAAGCTTTTCTTGGGGCACGACATCGCCATGTGTCCCGCAACAAGACAATTATCACACAGTCCTCTACTACGCACAAAACTAATTCGCTCATCAACCGACTTTCCTCTGAAAAGCTGGCAGCGTGACAGCCAATGACTCTCCTTACACAATGGGCACTTGACGTTCGACTTGTCAGGCGCACGTTCAGTGTTGTCCTTAGGTGGGTCAGTAGTACTTTCCGGGGTGGTTCCTTGTGTCGTGAAAGCAGAACCTTTGTGCTCCTTTGATGGTGTTCTGTACCTTCTTTTTGGAACCAATGCCTACAGCGTTGTTCTTGTCATCATTCGAGTGGATGTCCCCAAACACTGGATGGTTGGCTATTCTAGCCTTTGCTTCAACAAATTCTGCAACATCTCCGATAGTGACCTCTCTTTTCAGCTCTTCATTGATGTAATCAACCTTTTCTCTCCATCTCTGTCTTAGCCAAAGTGGCAACCTTCCAATGATCCTTTGGAGAGTGTCAGGGTTTTCAATTTTGTTTAGGTATCCAATTTCCTTGAGAGAGTTCTTACAACTTGTAAGTACAACCGAGTACCTTTGCAAAGCAGGACCATCATCTGACTTAATCTGAGGAGTTTTCGTTACTCGATCAATGAGGGCAGTTGCTATTTTGTAGCTTTGACCATATCTATCCTTAAGGAGTGCTCTTGCAGTCTTGTAGCCTTCTTTGGGATCCATCGATAAACAGCTTTGCATTAACTCCTTCACTTCTCCTGATGTATATTGAACGAGATAGTACAAACGTGAGTTCGGACTGCTTGTCTTTGACTCTATTAAATTTTCAAAGGCTCGCACGAAGTCAGAGTACTCAACAGAATCACCCGAAAACACAGAGATTTCAGGCTGTGGCAATGTCAT
The DNA here is from genome assembly GCA_942486035.1 of Porites lobata. Taxonomy (NCBI): domain Eukaryota; kingdom Metazoa; phylum Cnidaria; class Anthozoa; order Scleractinia; family Poritidae; genus Porites; species Porites lobata. The sequence continues at coordinate 1,593,387 of CALNXK010000027.1, forward strand.
GGCTAATGTTTGAAGCTGGTGCTGTTTCAGCAATTCCTGAAGCTGTTGATTTTGTTGTTGTTGCATCTTCTGGACTTCAATCACGTGACTGACATTCTTGTCACTTAGATCTAGGTGTTGTTCCAATAATCCACCTGTAGCACTTTCACCATTAATCGCAGAGGGTGAGCATCCGTAACCTTTCCATACAGGGGCGTCTGGGTTTAGTGGACTGCATTTAACCTCTTGATTTTCCTCTGTCTGATGAACTGGAGCTTCCACAGTTTCCTTCTCTTCGACTTGACCTGGAGTGGAGGTTGCAAATTGACCTGCTAGTGTCAGTGTATGACTTTCTTGGCCCTCAGGCTTATCCACGGTGTTCTCCTTCTTGGTTGCATGTAAAGTCGGTAACTGACTTGACAGTGTTGACAGACGTCGCTCCTCACAATAACTGTACACCCTTTCTTCAGCGTCGGCCTTTGCTAACTTAGTTTCCAACTCAAAATTCTCTTTCTTCTGCTTCAACAAGAGTTCTTCTAACTGAATGTCCTGCCGTGTCTTCAATGCAGCTACTTCCACTGACAAGGCAGTTTTCTTAGCAGAGGCTCTCAGCCCTGCACTTGAAGCGGTGCTTGACTGTGAGAGACTGGAACTAGCGCTAGATTTAGACTTGCGCCTCCTAGAACTTGCAGCAGACTTCGATTTCGTAGAACTAATATTACTGATAGAGTCTTCCGGATGAAGACTGATGGCAAGATCTAATTCTTCTTGGAGCTTAAACTGAGCAGATTGCAACCAGACATCAAACGACTGAAACACCGCAGTTCCCATACGTTTCACTGGTTCAAAATACTCGATCGAGTCCCGAATTGCACTTTCATCAGTCAACTCAGCGTGATACTTATCATGTGCTTCGTTAAAATGTCTCATAGCTACTTCTAAATCAAGAAACTTCGCTCTAACCTGATCAACATTGTCAGAGCTCTTCATTAGCTCAAGTAATTCGCGCTGTCTTCTGGTGACGTCCGCCTTTGAACCGGACCTACTACGCTTTAAGCGAAGAATTCTCTCGTGAACGGCTCCATCGACGTCGACAGTTTTGGTTTTCAACCCACGTAAGTCCATCTTACTCTACAATCGATCCACAAGCGAAGAAACAAATTATCGATAACACCAATCAATCAAAGAACGGATAAATTCATGGCACAATCGACGAAAATCCAAGACGATCCACAGCGAAACCAGCATATCCTTCTAACGCAAATGTAGACTTAAATGTTCATATGAATTTATTCCAAGGAGATTCGGACCAAAGATTCGTTACAAGGATCTGGTTAGACTACGAAAAACAAAACGAGTGTGAATAAAAGGAAGAAAGATGAAAATACTTAGCGACAACATACTTACAGGATTTGAAGGCTCGAAGGAAACGTGAGAAGACTTTAGGCCGTGTAAACGAACAGAACTCGACTAGAACTTTACCTCAAGATTTTCGAGCGAGCACATGCGCCAGACCATAATATTACAACGACATATAAATGACGTAGTTCTTCTACCAGTCCCGCGCGGGCTAAAGACGGCAAAAAACTTAACAGATACAAGAAGAACGTTTTGAAACCTACAATAACATATAGATCAATCTACAATATGACATAAAATTTTTGGCGATCGGAGTAAATGTCACGTGGTTATAATGCCACGCCCCTTTGAGGTCTGAGTCGAAAATCTGCTGTTGCCGGCATTTTTTTGTGAAAATCTCTCGGCTATACATAGTGCGCATTAGTGCCTTGCGCTGAACAGAGTTTCACCAAAATCGCAAAGACCCAATTCGAGAAATTCAGCGGTTTCCAAATTTAGGTCATAATTTATGCGAAAATGATAAGCAAACTTTACACAATTATATCTAATAAACTATGAGACCGATCACTTTATTTTGGGGATCGTTATAACAGATGGGTCCTTGCAAGTCAGCAAAAAGCCTTAGGGCCTTGTAAATGCGCGCGATTTCGAGCAAAGCAATCATATAGAAATTATAGTTTTTGCTATTTATTGACGTTTGTCAGCGTTGAAGAGTCCTTCTCACGAAAAAAGCATTTTCTTAAAAAATCGTAGTTTTTTTTTCCTTCAAATTTTTTCAGGGCCACAATTGATTAACTAACTACCCGGACTATGAATTTCATGGTCATTGAAAAACTGTGACATTATCTTCTATAAGCCCAAACTTGAGTAAACATTGAAGATTTTTAGCGTTTTGGCTGAGTTTGTGCTTTGGGAGTTGTCTATTGTTTCTAGTCTGTCATGATACAGCATTCTTGTTCAGCACGCGTGCAATGACCGCGCTTGGCTGACTTGCAAATGCTCACCGAGATATGATAATTTTGGTACAGTGAGACAGGCCATCGTGTGATACATAGAGGTTTAACTCACAATTCTCAATCAATTCTCGTGCTTCTTGTGCCTTTGCAAAAAAAATCAAGAAGTGCTACACACTAAATCTACTTACTATTAAAAAAATATCATTTTTTCATAGGTTTAATGCAAGCCAATAATTAAAATAACTCGTGACGGGAATCCCTTCTATTTTCTCATACTAAATTATCATATCTCGGTGAGCATTCGCAAGTCAGCCAAGCGTGGTCATTGCACGCGTGCTGAACAAGAATGCTGTATCATGACAGACTAGAAACAATAGACAACTCCCAAAGCACAAACTCAGTCAAAACGCTAAAAATCTGCGATTTTTTAAGAAAATGCTTTTTTCGTGAGAAGGACTCTTCAACGCTGACAAACGTCAATAAATAGCAAAAACTATAATTTCTATATGTTTGTTTTGCTCGAAATCGCGCGCATTTACAAGGCCCTAAGGCTTTTTGCTGACTTGCAAGGACCCATCTGTTATAACGATCCCCAAAATAAAGTGATCGGTCTCATAGTTTATTAGATATAATTGTGTAAAGTTTGCTTATCATTTTCGCATAAATTATGACCTAAATTTGGAAACCGCTGAATTTCTCGAATTGGGTCTTTGCGATTTTGGTGAAACTCTGTTCAGCGCAAGGCACTAATGCGCACTATGTGTAGTCGAGAGATTTTCACAAAAAAATGCCGGCAACAGCAGATTTTCGACTCAGACCTCAAAGGGGCGTGGCATTATAACCACGTGATATTTACTCCGATCGCCAAAAATTTTATGTTATATTGTAGATTGATCTATATGTTATCCATTCTATGTGTTAGACTTACGATAAAAGTAAAGGTGGGGATACCAGAGAGCTTCAAAGTAGGATGGTACCCCCCCAAAAAAACTGGGTCGAGTCACCTTAAGAGATCGCTTAAATGACGTAATGTCTTGTGATTCTCTGACTTTTGGAGGTAACGCAAATCCAAAACCAGATATCTCAGAGCTGAAATCCGTTTTCGGATTTCGCGTTCGATTGTAAATCCGGAATCCGGAAATTTAAAATCTAAAATATAATTGAGATTTCCTAATCGAACGAACCCTTAGCTGATTACAGAGTCGTATTAAACCAGATTCAAATAATTCTGATCATTCATTATAATTACTGAAAGTGCAAAACTTCAGCTCGCAAAATAATGATTTTGCAGCATTAAGGAAAGCGACGCACGGTATATAATCCAACGCCAAATGGCTACAATGCCCAAATGGCTCGTGTCGTCAAATTTCCACACCTAGCTGTAACATATTTCGTCCACTGTACATCTGAAATAGTAAAATTTTCAACCGTCCCATACTTTACAAGATAGATCTCACGAATATTCAGTCGAACAGTTTTGCGTGCGCCACATATTCGAAGAACAAAACATGAATGATGTAACCCGAAAACTTTGCCGTCTTTAAATGGCTGAAAGACAATTCAATAAAAAAAAAAAACAAAAGACTTGGTCAGAGTCAAAATAAACAGTGGGCCTGATTTTCGGGGGAGGGGGGTACCCCAATTTGGAGTGTGCCGCCCGGTTCTCCGAATCCTAACCCTATTTCAGACCAAAAAATGTCATTTGTCACACCCGCAGTTTCAGACCTGGCCTTTAAGAAATTATTTCATCACGGACTTAGATTAGACTCCCCTGCAGCAATAAAAAAGATTTCTTAAATACATTTTGAATTCGCATCTTT